>VXAK01007431.1:183790-232134 GCA_013399435.1 Arenaria interpres
GGGGGAGGGCGCCTAAAATGACTGGTAAGACTTTTACCATTGTTTGGGAGGAGTTAAACCCATTCTTGTCCCCCAGCAGGGTGCCTGCCACCAAGGGAGCTCTGGAGATGCTCCAGAGCAGGGTGGCAGGGCACAAGGCTACAGACATGGGGCTCGCACCAGCAGGTGGCACCTCCCAAGCATGAATGAAAAAAAAAACCACTGCTAACAACATCTCATGTCCCCAGAAGTGCACAGCTGCGGGTAAAGTACAGTGACCCTTCCTCTGCTGCCTCTCAATTAACTGCTGAATCTCATTTTCAAGATTCAGAAACTAACACGCTTCAGAAAACAAACATCATTTCAAAAAAACACATCACTTTTTACCAAAGAGTTTATAGACTCATAGAATGGTTAGAGTTGGAAGGGACCTTAAAGATCATGGAGTTCCAACTCCCTGCCACGGGCAGGGACACCTCCCACCAGACCAGGTTGCTCAAAGCCCCATCCAGCCTGGCCTTGAGTTTGCAAGAAGCAGCACTACTGAGAAGCTACCAACAGTCAGATGTGAAGCCTCAGAGGAGAATCACCAAGCAGCGCAAGCAGGAAAAAACTTTTTTTTTTTTATAAAAAAGTGCTTGTTTATAACAGCCTTGGGAACAACATTTTGGCAAAAGGAAAAGCCACAACAAAAAGTGCTATGGAAAATTCGGGTACTGTTTAGAGACTGGTCTGCCTCTATAACCAGGACTAGTGACTACCGTGAGCCAGGCTACCACAGATTCTGTATGATGCCAGACTGTATGATGTTCAGGACTTCAAGAGGAGGAGACGTATGTATACCTTTATGCTTGAAAAACGTACTGCCTACCTATACCACATGCACATGCTAAAACCTATACAGAGATGCATTTTATTTTTAAAATTCCTTCGCTTACCTAGTTGTATGTCACACGAATGTATAGCAGAGATACAACACGGGACCATGCTGGCGTATGGCAAATGATAACAGAATATAACAACAACTACATCGTTTGCAAGTATTGTTATTACAATGTTACGTATATTATTTTTTTTACTGAGGGGAAGCAGAGGAACCTCAGCTACAGACAATATCGGCATTGTTCTAAGCAAAGTAGAAATAGGAATTCCAGTGTAAATGCCAGAAGGGTTCAAATCTAGCTCTGTAGTGGATTTACAAAGACATGAATGAGGTCCAAAGTCTTTTAGGATATGTCAACAAATCAAATTGAAAACACAGCTATTCCAAACAGGGATCTGTATGTACTTACATACTGCATATTGGTATACCTGCCATGTAGCAATTGGGTTTAGTTAACGTAGTTAGGAAACTCTTCATTTAAATTTTATTTGCTTCTCCCTTTTGAAAACAGCTTACTATTTTCTTTTTTTCTTTTATGGGCCACCAAATTACATGTGACCAAATGTACCTATTTAGTGAAAATGGGTTCCATTAGTATGTAATCTTATCCCTGCATTGTTTTCTTCTGAAGGAAAATAATGGAGAACAGGTGGTGATGCTTAGCATCAGGCTCCTGTTTCTAGAATTACAATCTACTGGGAGCCACCAGCAATCTCTGAAAGCTGTCATAAGCGCTCAGGAACTAGCATGATCCAGAGCACACTCAATACATTAAAGCGTCTTTTTGAAAATTTAAGTAGGTGTGACAGGAGAAAACTGGCTGAACGGTGCAGGGATTCTAACGTGTCCCTGCAAAGGGTCGTGATTTCCTTCTGCATCCCACAATAAATAACTCAAGCTGGCCTCCATTTCCACAGCAGAAATTAGACATTTAAAAAATTCAAATAGGTACCATATGCACTATAAACCTTTCTGGTTTAGCGTTCAAATGCAGCCGCATTCCCGTTGTTGGAAAATACGGGATTTAAATTCTCCTAGAAGAACTTTAAAAAGCTGTTCCTTTACACTTATTTATTCTTTTCTCAGTGCCACAAAGCCAGCAGCGCCAATAAATATTTCCTTGATGTAGCCTGAAAACCCCCTGATGTCACATCGCACAAAAAGTTTTACCCAGTGAGTCACAGCACCGCACGTCAAATGGACATTTCTTTATCAATCCCATCCTTACCTTACCAAGGAGGAAGATGCTTAGAAATAATTCTATGTAGCTGACAACCGTGTTTCCCGATGCGTTCTCATGATGAACGCGAGAGAGAAACACCACCAGCTAACAGACCTATACAAGCAAACAAGCATTATAGCCGTGTTTTAAACCTTGGCTCCGGAGCTGAAGAACAGGACAAAGATAACAAGTATTTGCACGGCAATTTCAACCGATGTACAATTTTACAAAACCAGAGATGGAAGGCCGGCTGATATCCCTAACTACTGTTCTGTGTCAGATATGCCAAGACACACGCTTTCAGGAGGAAATAGGTAATGCGGGTTTGTTTCATGGCATTATAGTTTGGGAACAATGGGAATTAAAAGAAGATACAGTTCTTTGCAGGGCCAGATTTTCTATGGATGGAAACTGGCAATCTCCCACTGATTTCCACAGGAATATGTCAAGTTGCACAAAGCAGCGAGATTCTACTTCACATTCCCGATTTCTTGCATAGCTATATAACATCAATGTTACATTTATTATTACTGTGGTTATTTCTTTTGGGAGACCTTAGTCAAAGTGGTCCCTGCACGCTGAAATTGGTTGACACTAGGCTAACTTCAACAGGCTTTGAGGCAAAGTATATATATTTTAGCCATCTTCAGTCTCACCTGTGTTAGCTTTCCTCTAAAATAGGAGTCAGTGTGATGAGCTGCAATTATATAGAAATCCTATTCTGATTCAACAGAGCTCAGGAAATTCTTTTACTGCTTCTGGTTTTCCTCAAAGTCTTAATACAGAGAGAATGCCCTGTTCTCCAACGAGTCCCGTGTGTCTCTGTACTCGAAGCGCTGCGGCTATAACAGAACAGAAGGAAATTAAAAGGTGTCCATTGCTTTGAAGATCCTACAGAAGGAACTCCACCTTAGAGAGGCAAGACAAGCCCAGCCCACAAAAGTGGGAGACGTGTCAAAAGACAAAAGTATTAGGGGAAAGAGGAGGGCAAATTCTATGTTTTCTTTTTGGCATTGTGCTAACAACGAAGTTTTTCTCTTTAAACTTTCTTTTCCAAGATGAAAAACGCAACTGTTATCACATGAGTTTTTTTTAACCTAAGAAACCCTAGTTTTCCACTACAAAAATTCTGTCTTAATTAGTCTTTCCAGTTGAGATCAGGTTGCTGAAGTAAGGGATTGTGCTAAATTGTCCCATCAGATCCATCTAGAATCCACTGGTTTATGAATTTTCTTAACACAATAAATGTTTCCCCCCATTTATCACTCCTGCTTACCTGGATCCAGCTAAATAACTGAAATCTCTTCTAGTGTGTCCATCACCAGAAAAATTCTTCACCAAAAGACAAACACAGAATTATTATTACTGGTGATGAGTGAACCAGAAAAAGCACACAGCCTGATCCCAGGAAAGGTTTAATCTCCAACAGAGTCATCCTCATCCTGTTGGTGAACTGACCAAACTTAAACATTGGAAAACAATACACATGGCAGGGCACTATGCCATTTTTAAAGAAACCTGTTTCACAACAGTTTTACTTTGATTCCAAACTTCAAACTTATCTTTAGAAGATATTTAGAAAAGGAAACTTGCTGTGCTTTGAGTACTGAATAAGACTGAATAATGAAATCTAGAATTCTGAATAATTTAGTTTTGAAGAAACCTGATTTCTAGGTTTTTCACCCTAACAAGAACTGAAGGTTTTGTGTCTATCAAAACTTCTTGAGAAAATGTTCTTTTATGACATTTTCCCTTTTCCTGGTACTAGAGATTGCAAGTGCAGTTCTAATAATGTCAGAATATTGGTTAAAAAGAGAAAATAAATTACAACTTTCCTGCTTAATCCACATACCATAAATAGTCTTAGTGTATATATCTGCATGTGTGTGCAGACATATAAATCAGATATAATGTAAAAAATAATAGACAGGTTCAAATTAGGGTACGCTATTACAGTGAGAAAGCCACAGACCTTCCTACTATACCATCCCTAAAATTATGTCCTTGGCTAAAATCCTGAAAGGATTCTGAAGGTAGAAATGCTTTAGTTACCATCTGAAATTATTTTTCCCCAGCCTGACTGATGACTTACTAAGTCAATTGCAGCACAAATTCACCTTAGCACAGAGCCTAAAGATTTTGGATGTAGCTCTTACAAATATCACAGACTTAACTATTGTATTGTACTGCTGAAATTTCCTTTCAATTCAGAGGACTTACACAGGTGGAACAAAATCAGTGCAACTCGGGGAGAATGGGCTCGGAGTTATTCTTTTCAGAAAAAGAACCTTGGATTTCAAGTAGGAATGGCTTCTTGAAGAGGCAGTAGAGTTGTAATACTGCATTCTAGTAGGGTAAGTGGCCATTAAGTCCCTACACTCCTTTTCTCCATGCACGGATAATGTACTACTATTACTACTACTACTATCAAATTTAGCTCCATGGTAGAAATGAATTCTCTTCCTCATAAAAGGAGAATATAAAGGCAATAATGACAAATTTAACCATGGAACAACCATGTTGGAACAAAAGATAAGCAGGGAACAGAATGCTTGATTTTCCCAAATGTCTCATTTTGTGCTCTACTGTTGTTGCCTGCTGGACATAATGATTTTACCATCTTTCTTCAAAGAACGGAAAGCTTCATTTTCAAAATGATGTGTTGCCAGATGAATCTGTCCTGAACTGCACCATTCTGAACCAGCTGGGAGACAGTACATACACAAGAATTGTACATATTACGTGAGGGATGGTGTTCATATTACCATGATTTCAACAGTTTGCTGATAAACAAAGTGTTTACTTTTTGCCCAGATTGCACTTCTCCGTAAGCACAATATTAGTATCTTGTGGCAACACACTTTGTAGGCAAACTACATTCCCCTGCATTTGACACAGTTGTTCACCCTTCTCAGTTTGTAAAATCTGGATCCAATTTTCAAATGAAAGATCACTTTGCTGAACATTTATTTTTCCTGTGGAATTACTTTACTAATGTTTGGTGAATAGGCTCTTTTCAACCTTGGGGGTTATTTATTTAGATTTTTATTCTCTTCAAAATGTTGGTGGAAAATGTTTGTCTGCTGGAGGGGCACCACATGCTTCAGATCTGAAGGTTGACTGACTTCTACTGCCTGAAAAGCAACGAGTCAGCAAGTACAAATTCAGACAGGAGGTTAAATGATCATTAAGTATCTCAACGAACTGGGAATTACAGCCCCAGTTTCAAAAGTCTGTGAGATGAATTGAGTTCCAGTCTAATTCAGAGTCCTGGGAACTTAGTTTTCTATACGCTCAAGAGTTTACTAAACTGAACAATGTAATATCACAAAGAGATGAATGAGTGAGCAGGAAAGCCTAAAAGGATGGAATATGAATGCAACAGTAACCTGCCGATTCAAGAGCAAATGCAGGTTCCCCAAGCAAATACTTTTCCTATCTGCAATAAATTGTGATATTTTTCCACTTAGAATCTGTACAAATTGCGACCACAGCACATTTTTTTTTCATTGAAGGATTAAAAAGCAAAAAGCAGCTTTTAATTCCAAGAATTTTTATGGGAAAATGGAGCAGTCCCAGTGAAATCTTGCAGTTTCCATTACATTTTTTTGCTGTTTCCTCTTAAGCACTAAAAGCACTCACTAAGATCTGATGTTTGCAGGAATTCTGGACCCCAAAAAATATATACAAGACTCATCACGTCAATCAACTAGCCACAAGAAGTCACATCTTGCTCTCAAGTGCAGTGGAGAGGCAGCAGCTCTGCCAGGCTCTTTACTGAGCCTGGGTGGTTGGAACCCAGGTTTGAACATCAAAGTATTTTAAACATACATGTTAACCATGGCTCTTAACTGGTTGGGAGTTTGCAGCTAGAAGAGGAAATTAAAGGAGGGGGTTTAAACGTTTTTAATACTAACGATATTCATTAAATCAGAAATGGTAAGGAGAGACTGCAGCCAGGGGGAGCAGCAGAGGGAACACACAATTTTTAGACACTGCAAATTCCCGCTTTTGCCTGATGCGGAGGGAGATCTGAGGAAAGACACCTCCCCAGCACTTATAACACTGTGACTTTTCTTCAGGCTCCTTAAAATCTCTGGCCAAGTAGATTTGAAAGACAAATTAGGGGATTCTTGGGTTGTTTGACTGTAATCCTGAGCTGCTCTTTGTTCTCAGTTGTCTGTATATATTTGTAGATGGGACTAACCAACCCAGCACTTCCCTGCTGTGAGAGTGGTTTCCATCAAAACTGTATCAACTTTGAAAATATTAGACTTTTCAAAAAGCCGTAAGGTTGTTCTAACAGCAGAAGCGATAAATATAATTTAACCTAGTAAAGTGTTCTATTAATGCATCACTGAAAGACAGAGTATATTTAAAGGAGAAAACCCTCACTTTTTGTCTTCCAGAGTTGCATATTTTCACCAGCTGAGAACATACTTCACCAAGAGGCAGGAGGGAGCCTTGACCGCTTCTGCTACAAGCTCGTGAGGAGGTGACACTTACTTTGCTGTCGGGTCCAAGTTTGCTGACCTTGTCTGTGGCAAGCTCTGCCTTCAAAGATAGCTGTGCATACAGAAGGGCTGAGAGGTCTGAGCAGAGAAAAGAAAGTGACTTCTGAAGGTAAATTTAAGTCAATTCACTGAGTTATACAGAGTGCACTGTAGAAGCTCATTACAAAAATACCGGATGTATTTATGAAGTTTCTATAAAGTACGAAGATACACAGACCTATGCATAATGATAATTTAGGAGAGAAGAATTTACTCAGAAGCAAAAAAAAGCTTGATGAAATAACTAAGGAAAGTAAAAAAGACACCCCAATACCAAACCCCTTCATTCTGAGTGATGACTTGAAAATCTGACCCTTCTTTGAAAGAATTCACTTCTGTAGCTGACTAAATGGTAGCAAAATTCTTTGAAAAGTCTCCCCCGACTTCTGCATGCTACAGACTTTGTAAATCTGTCCTAAGCCTCTTTGTCTATTTCTTCGTTTTTCCATTTCCTTTTCATTATAGTCATGTTTTCCATTTGCCCCAGCCAATCTCTTTGGAACAGTTACCATTTTGCTCAGAAGTCGCACTGGATAACAAACCCACACTGAAGTTCCTGGGAGTATTCACGTTGATTTCAACACGCATTAGAGAGGACATGAAAATCGGTGCCCACTGTCATAGACGCAAAGACTGAGTCCAGCAAAACATTTAAATATTTGGATGACTAATATTTATATATGCTATATATCCTAACTAATGCAAACAAGACAATACAAATGCTTACCACATATACTTAAGTTTCCTGATCTATTGAGGTAACAAGCTGCGTTACTTATGATACTAATAAAATATAAATTGATACTGATTTATTATGTTGATAAAAATAATAAATTATTTATAAACTACATATGTGGATAAAAGTTGCCATAACGCATCAGAGCAAAGCGATCAGGCCAGTGTCCTGCTAGTTGCAAACACCCCAAGGAGTAAGAAAACAGGCAAGTACAGAAGGATTTCTCATTTCTCCCAGACACATTCTCCCTGCTTCAGCAAACAGCAGCTTAGACACATGTGAAGCTGGAAGTTTTACCACTGTTTAGTACCTACCAGTGCAATCTCTCATCTCTGCGTCTGTCTCATCTCCGTTTGAGCAGTTCCATATGGCTCCCACTGCATCATGTGGCAATGAGCTATACAGTATGAAAAACTAGTTCCTGGCTGTCTGATAATTTCACACTGTCTGCTCTTGGCTCTTCTTCTAGGGCAAATACTGAGCGATTGCTCCCCACTCACCTTTTCCTCACCCTTCATTATTTTATGTCTCTTCTCCATTTTCCAAACTGGGGCTTTGTGTCCTATTGAATTTCTCCTGTGTTAAAGCAGTTCTGCTGCTCTGATCATCCCTGCCCTCCTCTTCGTCCACCTAATCCTGACTGCTTCTATATCCTTTTAACAGTTATTCAGGATGAGGAGCACCATGAACTTAGTAGAAGTGCCCTCTGTTTTGCCCTCGATTCCCAATATTCTCCTTCAGTTGTTTTTTTTTGTTCCATCTCTCTGCTGTTGCTTCAGCAGTAACGGACAGCTAAAGTGACTCTATTTAGGAGTTATTGCTGTATGTGCCTAACTGCTGTCACATTATGCCATTGTCACATTGCATTATACCTATAGAAATGGAATTTTACATGTGGGTTTTATTTCTGGGGTGCTCAGTATACTGAAATTCGCTGCAACTCTTTGTGGCCCATTTAAGTTTTTACCCTTCAGAATACATTTCAATAAAAACTTCTGTGCCTCACTAATCCTCCATTTTCCAGACAATTTACCAATAACTTCAAGAGCATCAGTCTCTAAAAGATTTGTGTAAAACTTTGCTTGTAGTCTCCCTGCGTTGTGAAAGCTGGCCATTTTACTCCTGCTTATTTTTTCCTGTCTACTGATCGGTTCTTAGTTATTCTAATCAGTTATGAAATGGGTTATCCCTTGGCAATTAATTCTCTTTAAAGTTTTTGTACTTGAGCTATAGCTCCATTCCCACAAGTGTGTGAAGAGCACTGATAAATTACTTGCCAGAAATGGTGTCATTTGATTTCGATCTGTCATTAGCCTGGTAAGAGAGTCCTCTTTTGAAAAACTAACCTTACTATTATCTATACAAATATGATCAAGGCTGAGTATTAAGAGAGTGTTTTGCGAGGCAGGCTGGGAGGAAGAGGGAAGCCTCAGCCCCGCACGTGTTATCAGGACAGCAGAACATTTGAGGTTTTTGTTCTGGAAAATATTCAGGTGAAACATACTGTGAAAATAAATTTTAGAAGAAGCAAGTGTTCACAAAATGTTTTCTAGTAGCTACTGGTTAAATTAATTTCCTGCCAATAGGGTCATTTAGGACAGAAGGGGATCAAAAGTAAAAGCAGTGTGAAATTTTACTAACAAGTGGTCAAAGTTTTCCCACCAGACAAGCACAAAGACTTCCAGTGAAGTCACTTGCACCAGAGCTCCCCGTCCTGCGGTAACAGAGACACGTGTTGTACTACCAACAGCACACGAACCGTGTTCATGGCTGGCCGTGCCTGCTCATGGTATTTCAGCAGCATGGGGCACCCTGGCTGAAATTCAGCCCTGCACCACCTGAGCACCCCTTCAAGCCCTCCAGCTGGTACCTCACAGAAATTGGTCTGCCCTTCAGTCAAGATGTAAAACTCAAATTTAAAGTGCTGCATCTCAAAAATCTTGCATTTGAAAAAACAAAACCCAATAACAACAAAAAAGCAACCCACCCACCCCCCAAAAAAACAAACAAACAACAACCCCTCAAAAACCTGAAACAAAAAAATACCATAGTATCTGGGAAATGACTTAGACACATCTCTGGAGAACAGCATGAGTCCGGTGCTTCCAGAGGGCCGAAGTCAATATATTCATGTGTCAGATACATGTGCCAGGGTAGCCATCCCAGCTGCACAACACATGATGTGTCAACTGCCTTACATAGGGTGGGTCAGGAAGAGGCTCATTAAAGAGAAACGCTAGGCTCTGCTTGCAACATCTCTGCATCATAGTCCAGTTTTACACTGAAAAGAAATTACCCTGCTTTAAGAAAAGGGTTACTCTGGATGGAGACTGAAATCCATAGAGAAGGGCCGGAGGAACTGTGTCTGGTACATTAGATACAGATCCGTCACCAATCTTTCATACCATTAGTTCATTGTTGAGGGGACAGCATAAATTATTCTGATTTAACTTTTTCTGTAATAATAATTATAACAAATTGTTCTGATGACCAATTTCAGACTCTCTTACGTAGGTGATGAAAGACAAGTGAGCTGCTTCTCCCTGAGCTTGCTTTCCAGCAAGGGAGTCTCAGCTGGATGATTTCCTCTGAGTTGAATTTCTCTCCTGTGTGGAAAAGGCCATGATCCCGCTCCCTAAAGGCATGCAAAACCTAAATCTCACTGAAAACTTTCAGGGAATCAGGTACATAAATATTCTTCAAATTCGTCCTATCTATGAACAGGGCCCAACCTTTGAGATGGTTTTCTGTGCAGAAGTATGTGGCACCTCTTGGGTAAGATGGGCAATGAGGCAGCACATTTTGCAGAGTAAGGAGCCAAAGTGTGGCATTTCTGGGCAGCATGAACTTGCGTCTGTGGCCACATTTTTTTGGTACATCTGCTGGGAAACAGTGCTGGAGGGGAGTGAGTTACATCACTTCTTTGGGTACTGAGTTGTCACCACCATTACGAACGTATTCCTTGGTGGACCTGAAAGCTGCTCCTGAACAAGTGAAGATATCATCACATGGCTGTTACAGAAGACCATGAGTTTTCTCTCATTTTTCCCATTCTTGACCCTTCCATTCTGACCCTTTAGCTGTAAAATAGACTTCAGTCCCACCAAATTCAAGAGTGACAACTGCACCCCAGACCTAGAAGTCATACGTCACTATCATGGCTGTTCGTACAATGTATGTACTGGCGCCTATTCATTTAAAACAGTTAAGGCAGTGCTCTTCTACTCTTCATCTGTTTGTTCCTATATGGAGGGGGATTTTGTGGGTAACTCACTGAGACAAGAGCCTAAAAGCGGATACCCCCTCCAGCGTTGAATGGTATCTCAGTGAGCCAGGCCTGTCTGTGGCCTGTTCAGAAAAATGAAAGATTTTCACAGTGCTAATCCCTGTTACACAAAAAATCTGCAGCCCATTTGCTATCCCTTTTTGGCTTTATTTTTAACAGGGCCTTAAAACATATTTTTCCTTAAAATGACAACATTCTTTTCTGCCCTCTTTGTTCGTGGGGCTTTGTGCACCCATAAACAGTTTAAGAGTTCCCTTCACACCTGCAGTGCACATGTGTGCCTGTAATAAAGACTCTCTTATCTATCCTTCATTGATCACTTAAGAGGACAGCGTTTAAGAAAAGGCACCATCCTTGCGACTGTAACAAACAAAACCAAACCCAAAGCCAAAACCTACAGCAGTGACAGTAAGGAGGGAACCTAACCCACAAAGTTCAGTAGAAATCTGCTTTCCCAGGGACTGGGGAGCGTCTCTAGTTTTGCTGTCCAGTAATTAAACCCTCCATAACCTGAGCTCATTGAAGTGCACGAATAGCATACATTGCATTTCAAATGAACATCTTCTGCCTATCAGGCATCTCCATGCATGAAGGTCTTCAAACATTTTTAAAATGTTTTTTAACAAAGCCATCCAAAATCCCTGTCAAGCACAGGGCCAAACATATGCTTCCTACTTTGGCAAACCAGGAAAGCGAGTGGGGAAAAGCTAAACATGAAACTTTGACTTTCAAACTCATTCTTCCAACCACCTAATAACCATCCCACTTCAGTGCTCTAGACGGTTGTTTCTTCCACATTTCCAGTGAAATCCAAAGACTAAAAAAAGCTCAATAATAATAACAAAAATAATGCATTTTGATTTATGATTTATCTCTGTCTACCACTGCGGTTTAGACAGTACTTAAACCAAGATATTCATATGTATATAGACAAACACATAGTCTAAGAAAGCCTGAGTTCCTGCCTCTGAAATCCATAGAAAATTTTGCACTATCTAGCAGATCTTGTATATTTGTGCAATACTAAAACTTGGCACCTCCTATTTCCCATGTAATAAAAGGTGCATCTTCTTTCCCATTTTAGTCATTTCTCTAGAGAAATGAAGGGACAGAGTCTGCCTTATCTTCCCTGCTGGCCCTGAGGTTGGAGCAAAGAGGCTGAGGGGAAGGCGAGCAGACCTGCGACTCCTTTCCAGCTGGCAAACCCTGCTCAAAGATGCAATGAAGCAGCCTGTACCGTCTCGAGATTTTGCTCCATCCTTCCTTGACCTCCCTGGACTCCATGTTGCTCATTTGGAAAACCATGCCAAAAATGCTTCACAGTTAGCCTAATCTGAGCTATGCTAAAGCTATGCTGCTACTCAAAAACAACTTGCTCAGAAAATGCCCCCGGGAGACTTGTTTACACAGCGGGGAGCGGATCAGCACGCATTAGGCTGCCGTGCCGTGGCTTCTCTGTTCGGCCGCCTCGTGCTGGTTATACTCTGCTTGCACTGACATCACTGGCCAGGCCCCGGCGACGAGGTCTCAGCGGAAGGAAAACCCTAAGTCAGCCTAACCAGAGGACAGTTTGGGATTGGCAAGTCTTTCCCAGCTTGCTTCGGCTTAAACACTGGTACAAAGTCTGAGAGAAATTCCCCTCCACAGAGGAAACCTTAATCTTCTGGTTAGACAACACCACACGCTACAATTTGATACTTAATAAATTGTTGCGGAGCTATAATAAAAGTATTCACTTGGTCACTTATCCTTTTAGCAATAAAAACCAATTGGGACCGAAGTTCAGTTGCAATTTGTTGCAGCTGCTGTGGCAAGGACCCCCTCAGAAAGTAATTTCCAGAGGATTCTTCTTGTTAAAAAGCCATTTCCTTGGCGAGGAGTGGGATGTCTGGAAGATAGCACCAGGGACAAAACCAAGCACAGAAGTTTACAAGCATTCCTGAAGAGCATTTTTAAAACCCTGTATTTATTTAAACAATTACAAAACCGTTTTATACAACTAAGCAGTTTAGGTCCTCCACCAAAATATAAAGTAGACTTTTAAGCCTAACTTTTGATAGGCAGTTTTCCTCATTGCTCCTAAGTTGACACGAGGCAGCATCAACACTTGGCTCCACCCTGGAGAAGGTGTGGAGAGAGGAAGGCAGCCTCCTGATTTCGTGGTCCTACCACAGCTCCCAGGATTTCCTTTCTTCAGTTCTGACCCGCACCCACTCTCTGCCCCCATCGCAGGAGTTGGTTTAAATCATATACATTTAGTAGTAGTAGTAGTAATAATAATAATATACCTTGCAAAATTAGCTATTTTGGGAGTAACAGCAACTGAGAGGGTCTGGAAGAAAGACTTCCAGTCTCACTGGAAAGCACCAATGTATTAGCTCACATATTATGGGATGTGGTTGGTTACGTGAGTCAGATGGTATCATTATTACTACCTGAATGGATGACAAACTGAAATTTAAGAATGACACATCTGGTAAAACTTTCAGACTATGCTAAATACATGAAACAGTCTTCACATTTATATGGTGGGTCCCATCACCCTAGGGAGTTAATGAGATAATCCCCCTACAAAGAGATGAGTAGTGGTTCCAGGGTGTTTATCTCTGTAAACGCTCGTGAATTTATCATCAGGTAACACACCAGCCATGCCACCTTCTCTAGCCTGCCAAACAGTCACCCTCTTCCCTGAGGCAAACACAGGATAGTAGCCAGCTTTTTCTTCCCTTCTGCTTCTTCCATTATTATTATCCCTTCATGTTACTCACCATATGGTCTCTCTTTATGTGAAAGCTCTATGTTAACTATTTAATCACAACTTGTAACTCTTTCTTTGGTAAGGAATAGCCTTGTCCTGTCTACCTCTAAAAGAGGAAATGGCCATTTCACATCTCATCTCTTCTTCCCTCCCGCCTGAATAATGACAGGGGAGATGATGTTTGAAAAATCAAGTAAGTATCCACCCAGCACTTCCCCTACCAAAGATAAGAAGTAGGAGACTCACAGCTCAGTCTCTGTGTCCTGGACAAGCCAAGGTCTATTTTCAGTAGCAACTTCAGAAAACAACCTAAGCTATTTGAGATGAGACCCAAGCCCCGGTTAAACACAAGACCTAGATTTCTATGCCTTCTTTTGAGTTGACATGAATACTTGACTCTGGCCATCTAGAGCACCGTGGCTGCACTTCATGAAATACTAGAGTTTTGCTGAAAAAAAAAAATAAAAAAAAATACTAAAAGGAGGGGAGAAAGTCATATGAAAGCAAAAAGGTTAAATACAGGATGGTAGCACATCCGTCAGTATTATTTTTTTTTTTTTCGGACGCAATCTAAATCTTTCTGATACTTCTGAAAATGAGTTGAACTAAGTTAATGCCAACTAGATTAGTTGAGCTTAGCGTTTTGCATTTCTGTTAGTGCTTTTACATGCAGTTCTCTCTCCCGCTTGCAGAGAACCTGGTTTTACAGCACAATGCCCAGCTTTAGAATCTTTGCAGGCTCTCAAGAATAGGTGCACCATTTTCTGTACAAACATATAGAAAAAGAAACAATTCTGGAAATCACCCTGCTCTGTGCAAAAGGAAAAGCAAAGGATCTTTCCCCCTATCAGACGCATTACTTTCCCTGGTATCATTCTAGTTAAGAATGAGATTCCAACAATAAAAGTTTCCTGCTGCAATATAAACACACTCTGTTTGCGATGCTTTTTAAGAGATCTCCACTCTACACATTTTAGGCTTGCAGGGAAAAGATCACACTGACAGCACGTCACTGCTTCACCCAACACAAGCTGCCAAAATGCGCAGAACTGAACTCTGTCCTCTCATTCAGTGGACCGATAAGTACGCTTTTAAAAGCATGCACAGCCTGGTTCACACTTACATGATGCACAGAGAATGAGGCCGAGGGCTTGCGGAGTGAAGCAACACCTCATTCCCAAGCATGTGCAGAACAGTCCACCTTCCCTTGCTGCTAAAAATGCTCAACCAGTGCCATTTGCACTACACATGTGCAACATGCATGTCTCCAAGATTCATTACTGTGCATATGAAAATGCATTCATATCAAAGCCTAGCTTTAAGAAAGTCCCAAGGGGCTGAACTGTGTGCTTATGTGCTTTGAGGGGGGAAAAAAAACCCAACTCTTAAACTCTTCTTTCTTTTTTTTTTTTTTTGTAGCATTGCCCCGGTCTTTCCTTTAGTAAGAACAAAATAGCTGCTAAATGAGTGAACTCCACGTTCCCACTGTGTGTTTATAACCATTCATTTTCATAACTCCAGTTCTGTTTGCGTGAACACAAATGTATAAATCACAGACGGATTCAGGGACAATCCCAAGAAAACTGTAACTAAGATGAACAAAACTCATTATTGTATTTGAAAGTTGCTGTGCTTTGGTCATTTAGTATGACCATCTGTATCCTTTTGCGGCGTCTCTCTCTCTAACACTACTTTCTGTCGCTCGTTCTAGAGCAAAGGATTCTGCAATGAGTATCACAAATTCACCTATTTTCACACTTCATTGCAATCTGAAAACTGCTTTTTGCTCATGAAATTTTCCATTAAAATAAAACTGCCCTTCAATCAAAAAGAGAAAAATTATACTGAAGAAGTGATGGTTTGGGGACACATACAGTCATTGCACATCCTATACTGGATCAAAAAAGAAGAGATGAATGTTCATGTTCTCTAATGACAATAAAGATTTTTGCAGGCAAAAATAATTTAAATTAAGTAAAAATGCTTCTGATTTTCTTGGCTTTTGCATGGGCCTTTCACATCCATGGATATGAAGCTTATAGAACCTGGTCTCAACCTAAAGGCAGCAGAGACACAGCCAAGGACATAACACTGAAAGGCAGAGATTTCCGAAGAATTATCTTCAGTTCTCTACCAAAAAAAAAAAAAGTAAATAAAAAAAATTAAAAAATGAAGATCTAAATACACTCAGAGCTTTACCAATGCAAGAAAAGCAGAGAGGCGGCTTCTGTTTTTGGTCCTCGTTTCTGTAGTGTCATACAAACTTTAAGTCCTCGGATTTGTCATGAATGTCTAATGACCTCAGCGCCGACATCGACACAAAGCTCCCCAGCACTGTGGCAGGAGGTGGTGACAAGCCATCTGCCAGCAATGGGCCAAGTGGAGACTGCCGGCTCCAAGTCTGGCTCATTGCACCCTGACTCTCTCCAGCCATCACCAATGTGTGCCTGCGGGGGCAGCACGAGCTTTCCCAAGCCCGATTAGAAAGGTTAAGGTTCTCTGATTTGAAGGTGTTCCCCAAATTAACATTTTTACATCTATGTAACACTTTTCTGGATAAGCTTAAAAAAAATTCTCTGGTACACAAAACCCGAAGAGGAAAGCAATGCTTGAAAAGCAAACAGAAGCAGGAGCTTTGGGGGACTCCTCCTTTGCGGAGCAAATTCCTCCTCAACGACATTTCCAGGGTGAGGCATTTGTCAGTACGACTGTAAAAGGGCCAAAGGCTCAACTGACAAACCATGAGATATGAAGTGCTCGCAAGATACATCCGGTGTTGAGATAATTAAAATCAAAATTAAGCTTACGCTCTATTTGCATCTGCAAAGCATCAGTTAATCAAACATAACGAGTTAATCAGGCTCATTTTTCTGAGACCAAAATGTAATCATGCTTCATCATCTTTTGTGTTGTCCTTAGACTCTGATTTTCCAGACACAAACTAACTCTTCCTAAGTATTTGCACACCCGATAGCACATCAGCATCCTGGAAATTTTCTAGGCATCGTTGCAACATTAATAGGAAGTAGTTGTAGTAAAGCCACTATATAGGAGCTTTTGCTCTATATTAAGAAGTCAAATAATAATAACAAATTGAAGGGGACACCAAGCATGACCCAGGAAGGGATAATACTCTGCATCCTATTTTTGCAATCAAGAGATCAAGAGACAAGCCATTCAGCTATGTAGCAAGACTGCTGCCCGTAAACCAGTATGCCTCCCAGATTCCTAACAGCAAACAGCAAGAGCAAAGAACACGTTCTCTGGTGACCTCTGCAGATTTAGCAATTCTGTATTTATTTTTTTTATCGGAAAAGAAAAAAAAAAAAAAAAAAAAGACTGTTGCTGGATATAATTTTTTGGTATTGCAATTAATTTATTTTTAATCCCATGTAGAAACAATTTATACTGTCTTGGTTGCTAGCTATTCAAGATATTGTGGTTACATTTTTTGTGTCTTTGGTACATTTTATTGTAACATTCTCAGGGCACTGCATTCAATTACTACATCTCATGCTGTTTTACTTGCTACAAAGCATCATCCAAGCATTTTCCAGCAAATCCTTGTGAGTAACTGCGTGTCCTGGTCAATAAACACATGTATGTCCATGTGCAGGTAGGTATGAGCTAAGCGTCAACTGGGCTGTTTGGATTAATGACCCTTTGGTTTCGCTTCTGTGGTCTCCAGCCTCTTAGCTCAAACTGTGATAGAGATTATAAAAACATACATTTTTAACATCAACCTGAGTACGTTTGGAATACAAAGGCTTAGTTGATATCTGTCTATCGTGCCTCCACAGTGTATAAACTTCTCCCAGCTTTTCACTCCTCTTTCCCTTCTCCAGACCCCGTCATCTCACGTTCAGCCCCACAAGTTGTGCCGGTCCGCTCTTGGCTGTCCCAGTTCTTCCCTTCATTCCCATCGTGTGCGTGGGGGGGAAGTGGGAGGGACAGTCCCAGTGGGAAGCACAAACCCAACCAGCTACACAGCAGAAAAGGGAACGAGAGACACAACTTGCTGGGGAAAGTGCCAAAACAATGGCTTGTGGCCAGGACGCGGAAAGGGCAGAAGATAATTGCGCCCACAGATTAAAGAAGGAAAATGGCTGGAAATAAAGTTTGTAGGTCGCAGCCAACCAGCTCGTTAGAGGCAGTTAAGTGCGAAGGAGTGTAAACCCCAGCACTTGATGTAGGGGACGAGCTGTAGAAGAGAGGGGGGACTATAACCCGGAGGCAAGGAGGCAAAAAGAGAGTGAATTAACGAGGCTACAGTACCATCATCCAAGAACCTAGGGAACGGCTATGCCTTGCAATCACAGCTACGATACATGGGGTTGTCCCTTTCAGGTTTCATCCCTACAGTAGAGCGAGAGCAGTCACACGGGAGAGGTTGCCCGAACACGCTGGAAGCTGTATCTAACATGCAGCAAAATTAATCCACCATTGTAGCTAATTTGGCCTTTTTCATTTAGGACTCTATTCACTGTATTCTATTTATTTAGAGAGATAACACGTACAAAACAATTTCCTAGAGAGGCCACTGTTTCTAGAAGTCATTTCTCTAAATCAAGTTTTGAAAGGAAATTGATGGCAGACAGTATGTGGTACTGACCCCCCAAAAAGTAACGTAGTCTAACATGCACTGTCCATTCCTCTTTCAGAGTATGTTTTTCCCTTGTGCTAATGCGGTAGATACTTTCTGATTTTCTGTGAAATCGGAAAACATTATCAGTTTGCAGAAAGGGGAAAACAGGAGTGACAGTGAAGACCAGCGAAGACAATGAAATCTCAGCGATTTAGCACGTCAGTGCTTTTCATTCTCTGCTGATCCAAGGCAGTAAAGGGAATAAGAACAGAAAATAAATAATATTCCTCAGAAAGACATAAAAATGTAAGTCTTACTAAAATCCACATTTGCCCCACCAGTCCCTCCAGCAAGTCGGATCAGCTTGCTTTGCTCATGTGAGCATTTTCATTAATTTGAACTGGAACTTTGCCTGACAAATGAGCGTTGGATCTTCCCTTTCTGGGCAGAAGCACTAACTACCAGCTGAAATACATCAACACTCCAGATAAGCCATGAACTATTGTATCCATTGATTTACTGCTGATTAAAGACTCCCAAGTTGCTCCTAGTCCTGAGCATTAACATAATTGAAAATGTTACATTAACATATTAAAGAAATGTTCTGAAAGTGCATTAGTCTACCAAGCTGAATAAGTAAATAGGTTGCTGGCTGATGGTCCTTTTATCAGTTTAGGGAAGAGTTCTCTGATTTCCACTATGTGTATCTGCAGAGAGTTGAATACACAGCTTAGAGCTGTCACAACCGCAACAGCAACATTCTATTAGTTTTCCTTTAAGCTGTAGATCATCGGTCCTTACAAAAACCATTTCCTAGTTGTAAACGAGACACTCAACTCACCAGTTAATATTACCAAGAGAGAAAAGATACTTCTACTTCTGACACATTATAAATTCCACTAATGCAACAGATTGTTTTAGAAAGAAAAGCATACTGTTCTTTCAGTAAATGGCACGCAAAACTTCAGCACAAAGTCCCATAATCTAAAGAAATCAAGTACTAATCTAATGACAGAGTACTTAAAAAAAAAATTATGAAAATCTCATGTCTTAGTTGGTTGAGATATGTGATACCACTGTTAAAAAACGCAGTGGCCTACCAACCCTGCAACTGGAAGTAACGCCAAAGATAAAGCATTATCACAAAAGTAACAACATGGGGTTTTTTTGTTTCCTTTTTTCTTTCCTTCTTCTGACTGCAATTCTGTGTTAATTGTGTTGTTTCCTGCAGATGGCCGAATGTAACATCTACAATTATTGGTAGCAAACCTGAGTCATTTTCATGGACTACATCAGTGTGAGACCGTGCAGGAGCCGAGGACGGAGTCCCAGGGAGAGAGGGTAAAATCAGCACCGACGGCCCTTGACAGGAGGTCAGGCTTTGCTCCCTAGGAGCCAAAGTCACTGATTCTCCAAGGGTCTTTGCTTGTGCTACAAACAGGACATCTTAACGCGCGTGCCACCTCTTCTACCATAACCCATACTTGAAGTGCGTCTATGACTGGAAGTGTACCTTGCGAGTTCATGCCAGTAACTACAAGTCCCCAGCAAACAATCCAGGTTGGAAGTAAGGGCCAAGTCTTGCAAACACAGCTGGTGGGCAGTTCAACTTGTTTTCCAGGAACCCGGTGAATTACAATCAATCATTCTCAACATTGCGCTGAATACACATTGAAGTGCTAAAGATGTTGTACATAGGGAAAGGTGTCACAACTTTCCCAAAAGGCAAAAATTATACATTGTGTTTGGGGCTGTACAGGGCAGCCCCACAAGTCCTCGCACTGAAACTCACAAGACTGAGATAACATTTGGTGGGAAAATAGATCCTACATACTGACTTTTTCTGAATACACAGAAAACAAAAGAAAACCCATGGAGAACACATAAGAAAGCATATCATGCTCCTGTATTTCCTCAAGGTGATTTAACATAGTAATTATTACAACGTGCACTAGGAAAGAGCACAGCACTTCAGTAATATAAAACTTCAGCACAGCATCTGTTACTAAACTTTGCTCAGAGGTAAGGAGAGGCAAACTGGGTAAATTATAAAACAATTGAGTGGCTAGGAAAGAAAGCTTGGCGGAGTTTAAAAACAAATTTCTCACACGCAAAAACCAAAACTACCACTACTGTTATTATGCCTGCACACAAAACCAAATGATAACATTCAATTATCAGGAATCTGATGTGAAACACTTCAGCAAATTCAGTGGATTGCTTGAATTTGAAGCTTCTCTGCTGCTTTAAGGAAAATGTAGGCAAGAGACAAATCCTTCAGGCATTGAGTATTTTGCCTCTTGAGTGCTGAATGTTGGCAGCTCTCTTTGCTACACTGTTTGTTGCTTATGAAAAGCAGCTACATTTGGAGGTACTAGTAATACCCAATAGTATAACATCTATATTTCTGAAGTCTACCTCCTTCAACACCAGAATATGCAACATTCATGAGACTTGATAGGGAAGTAGAGGAGTGATGGCTTAAAATGCTGCTTCATAGTTTACCACGAAGACAATTTTCTATCAGACTTCCAAGTTTCCAAGCAGGGCAGAGAGGAAAGAAGACTGCATTAGCAAGTCAGGGTACTTTTTTTGTAAATTTTCTGTCACCTTTTCTCTTTTCCTTACACTCAAACTTCATATTCAGGGCTGTTACTCCGCACTTATCTCAACTGGACATGACCAAACAAAATTTCCACAACCACTGGAGTGCAATCTGGACAAGAAACCTAGAATTTATTTTCTGTCCTATTGAGCAAATGAATGTGCCCTAAACTATACCACCGGGACAGCATGCTTTTTTATTCTCATGAGAAAGATATTAGAAATCAACTTGCTAGCTGTAATTTTTAAACCAAGTATGTTTCACCGCTGTAAACACAGTTTTCACTTCATGCCCAAATTTTCCTCACCTATTTAAATTCAATTCATTTAGTGTCTGAGACTTAACAAGAAATTTCTTCCTTTGCTTCTAGCAGCCCTTTGAAGGAGTCAAACAAAGAAATGCTGAAGAGGACATTTTTTTAGATTACTCTTTCTTCTGTCAGTTACTAATCCTACAGAGAAAAATGAAAGGTTTAAAACCTTCCAACTCCCACTTGAACAGTTCTTAACGCCAATTGCGAGATGATACTGTCCCAGACAACCCCAATGAAGCAAATTAATTAAACACAGTAAAGCTTTGAAAAGAATGTGAGGGGAGGACAAGTAATTATTTGCATATAACACACAGACAGACAGACAGACACTCGAGCAACGAAGCGATGTCCTACCTCTCCTTGCCGGTGATAATGCTTGGGAGGTTTTCCCATCTGCTCTAGCATTTTGCCCTTCTTACTGCTAGCAAGCATCAGTCCCTGGTGGATGCCTGCAGATCTGTTGGTTGTCTGAGTTGGAGCCTCCCCCATCAGGGTGGACTTGATGGAGTTCACCTTGGAGCTGGAGCTGTCTAGCTGGGAGCTCTCCACGATCAGGACCGCGGCTAGTAAGAGGAGACAGCAGGAGCACTTATTCCACATCAGCACGATCATCTCCCCTCCCCCCAAAAGGATTATCTTTTTTTCCTTTCTTTTTTTCTTTTTTTTTTTTTAAGGGAAAGAAAAAAAAAAAGAGAGAGGGGGGAAAAAAAGTTTTTAAAAATATCTCCCGAAGTTGTTAACAAAGCAATGGATTTCAATGCCACACACTCAAGGAACTGCTGTTCTGAGAGACACGGGAGAAAAATAATTTAAAAAAAAGAATCCCCTAGGTAAAAAAAACGTGTCAAGTCTACAGGCACTGAGCAACTCTCGGGTCTGTAAAGCGGTGGCTTTTTCCTCCAGGTCCTTGAGAAGTCCAGGCAATTCTTTAGTGACCGAGAGCAGTAAGCTACAAGGCAACTGCACCCAGGGCAGCTCCCCACCAGTGCAGTCACCAGCACGTTTGCTTAAGCTTCAGAGGAAGAGTGAGCGAGTTACTTCCCCCCACTCCTCCTCTCTTGCTGCACAAGCCAGCAGAGAGGAAACTCAAACCAGATCCAATCCAAGCAGCACCGGCAAAAGCTGGGCTTAGTTTTCTTTCACTCTCTCTCTCTCCCCCTCTCTTTACTTTTTATTCCCCTCCTCCTTTTTCTGTCTTTCGCCTCAGCCTCTGCAGCCAGCAGGAGTGAAAGCGCCCGGTTTCCTCCTCCTCCTCCAGCCCTCCCGTGTGGGGCGAGGGGCTCTGGGCACCCAGCGGTGGGGCAGGGGGAGCCCCAGGACGCAGAGGGACAGACCCCCAAGCAGGCTCTCTGTGGGGCTCCCCTCCACACTCGGGGGTCTCCGGCAGCCTCTCGCTACCCCCGTCCTTATTACAGCTGCCGGCAGCGGGTGTCCCTTCCCTCCGCCCCCAAGCCCAGCGCGGCGACTCTCGCCCCCTCCATCCCCCAAACCCAGCTCCCACCTCCCAGGAGGCCACCCTCTCCCCAGCCTGGCCAGTTCCCCCTCTCTCCAGCCGGGATCTGCCCAGGGCTCACGGCCACACACAGCCCAGGACACGAGTGCCACGCTCTCGGCTGAACCTCGCTGCCGCCTGGGTGCTCAGCCTGAAGGTGGAGGCTAAGTCTTGCACAGGCTCCCCAAAATACACTGCCACGCTGAAGTATGTGTCAAGGTGCTCCAGCTCCCTGAAACACGTAGAAGGGCAAAGCACGTTAGTCCTGCAGTGCTGCCAAAGCGCGGGGCTGGCGCACAAACCCTGCCAAATGTTATGCCCGAGCCTGCAAAGTCCACTGCCTTGGTACAGAACACATCCAGCCACTAATACTGCACCGCACTACTCCTAAATGCGACACTCCTCAGCGCCACTAGCACCCCAAGAGACTTACTTTGCATTCATCTTTTCAATTTCCTTGGCATGACCACGCATTCAACTGCTGTGAATCATCCAGGTGCTACTACCTCCACGCACACACTCCACGGCACTTGCACCTCCCCGCCGCAGCACCACACCGCTGTTTCAGGAAAAGGAAGGTAAATAGGGGCACAGAACACAAAATTAGGAGAACTGGGGTAAACCCAGCTCTTCTCTTTCCCCTGTTACCTGCAAAGGATTTAGTGCAGAGATCGCCATGGGGCCCTTGTGTACTGCAGTGGAGCAGCTACAAGCCTTTGTCTTACCCTTGGACAAATGAAAAGTGGGGTGGAGGGAACAAAAGAGGGTGAGAGGAACCGCCGTCTTGCTGTCCCACATGTTCATGTATGAACACTAGCTTGACTGGGAAAAGTACAGAATTTTCATGTTTTCCCCTCTCACGAGGGGTCCCCTCCTCTAACCTGTCAATCCCTTCCAGTTACTCTACCTCTTTACATGGCAGAAGGGGTGAAGATGAAATGCACACCTGGAACTTCATTTCTTCTCAATTAACAGCTGTGCAAAAGGAGGTTGCTAAGGCAAGAAATACCAGGGAGGAGCGGGGCACTCTTTTGGCCCCGGATGCTCCTGCCCCCAGTGAGCAGAAGCCCTCCTGGGGCATAGGAGCTCTCTGTAGGTGAGAGCTCCATGAGCCACAGCACTTTGGGTAAGTTTTTTTAAATATTGTCTATCTATCGACACGTGACTGCTCGCAGTGTGTCCTAGTGCTAGGCTTGTATTGTATTAAAACACAGCATCTTGTAAAGAGTAGATTAACTTAAGTCTTTTTCCACAGCTCAAACCTTAGAACTGTTTGTGAGGATTTAATCCCATCCCATCCCAAAGGTTGTTTTTTTTTAAAGTAACACCTGAAATGACATATAAGACTGCATCTTAAACTGTTCTACAGAGCATGGCATTTGCTCTGACTTGGGCTTTAGAGAAGCTCATGTTTACTGGTTTAAGTTGGAAGCAGTTTTATTATCACTTGATTTCAGAAAATTAGGTTAAGAAGAAAAAAAAAACGAAAAACAAAAAAACCCAAACCCCAACCAAACAAAAAAAAAAAAAATCCCAAAACCAAAAAAGCGATGTTTGCCTTCTACACAGCATTTCCTTCTTCCATCTTTATGCAGCTTTAAATGCAGTCCTTCGTCCCTGACAACTCCTGAAGACATTTGTAAGGAAATGTTTCTAAAAGATCAGAAAGCAATCTGCAGTTTCACACGAAAGTGACAAAATCCAGTCCTTTTTGATTGTTTTGGACACACAGCCCTCCTGGTGTTTCACCCCTCCCAAGCCCAAAGGCAAGCAGCTATCAGGGCCACAGGAAAAGCTCTAACAGATAATTTCATAGAAAGTTGGCAGAGCGCCACATAAATACCACACACAAAACACACAGCCACAGAGAAACACACAATCTGTTCAGACGTACATATGCAGCGTATATGTATGTGCATAGGCAGCCTCACACACAAACACAGGAGCGCCGGTACCCACCCACCCACGCAGGATCACCCCGAGATGGATAAACACAAACTGGTAACAGCTCCCCGATTTCTAATAACAAGGCAATCCTGCGTTTCCTCTTCCTATTACCATGGGCTGCCCTAGTTATGTTTTGTTTTCTTACTGGGGATAAATATAGTGCAAAGAACGCTTAAGTTAAAATTCACATCCCTCTTCCTGATATTCTCCACATATTCCACCACGGAGCCTTAGCCCTGACCTGTCATGTTTCATGGATGGTACCAAATTTGTAAAAATATCAAGCCAGCAGGCTTTGCAAAATTGGACAAGCAAAATGTAGTTTTCCTCACCCCTAAGACATTTGATAAAACTATAGGTGGGTCTGGGCTATTGATCAAGATATATGAGAGGCTGTGTTAATTCACACGTCAAACAGCCCCCTTCTCCAAAATGCTTTATCCAATTCTGAATTCATGGCTACTGGGCTCTGAATCTATTAACTGACTCCTTTACTAACTTTGGTGACAACAGTAGCAACCACCCCCAAATCATAACTTTTTTGGATGCTATCTCTTGTGTGCACTCAAGAAATACACCCGCCCACTTGTCTTTTGCTTCACTGAGGGCTATGAGATGGCATACTGTGTTAGTATTCAGCTGGGACAGATACTCTTTTAATAAAAAAAAAAAAACCCACACAAAAAATATCCACCTGCATTTCACTTGCACAGGAAGGAACAGAAATTCCTAAGTCATTGGTGGAGCATTCCCCACCAGAGTTGCTTTGAATAAGGGAGGATTACAAAGAGAACAAAATAAACTGATGAGACACGCGAAGAAAATCCATGACAATAAGAAACACAATATGATGACCTCATGCGAGTATCATTCAGCTCTTCTTGAAATAAATGAACATGTGTGGTATTGAAGAGAGGCACACAGGACCTAAAGGACCAGACTGTAAGTAGACTGTCTAAATTACATAAAAATATGTCTATGAATATATTAGCAAGTTTATTAATTAAATTAATAAATGCAAAAAGCAAGCCCCATTCCAAGTCTTCTGATGTAAATAACAAAGTCCCCATATATTCATAAGCTCTAGAAATTTCAAGAAAACTAGGGAGGAATGCTCAGAGTTTTTCAGATATTTACGAATAGGTGCCTAAACTCATTTTTTCAAGTCAGTCCAAATTCAGCGAAGTATGAAGTTCATTCAGCTGGATTCAACTAAATTTCCAGACATTCAATTAAATTTACTGGGAATGGAAGTGGGGATCCTTCCAACAGGGCAAGACTTATCTCGTAACTCGCTGCTCTGAGAGGAAGACAGCTTGCAGCATCTCCGAGCAAATGGAAACAGGGTTTGCTCTGCTACTGTGACAGATGGATCCCTGTAGAGGGAGCAACAACCCACTTCACTGCAGGACAACAGCTGCCAGACCAACATGCTGCTCAAGACCAAAGAAATCAGAAGTAGATGGACAGAACACTAAACATGTGGTGGGGAGGAGCTTCCCCCTCCCTTAACAAAAGCATGATATATAGATATACTTGTAGAGAAACAGGCTATTTGGTATTTGGGTTTTTTTTCACTTCTAACTAGGATTCAGCACACACCTTGTGTACTTCAAACTGATCAAATACGGACTTCCAGACGTACGTGCAGATTTCCTATGCTCCTCACTGCAGCAACTCTTATGTCTTTTAAAGACATAGATTTAGTTCACCGTATCTACTCAAATAAGATGGTACGGAGGCAAAAATACCAAGAAGCATCTCTGGTTTTTGCATTTATGACTGTGCCACCACAACCTAGATTTTTAAGAGACACTAAGGACTTGTAAAACACTTCGGTGTCATGGGGAGTCCAACTGAGGAACCAGCTACAAAAAAACAGTGGTTGTTAAGCGCATGAAGCACACTAAGCTGAGGCTGTCACACTGCTGAAGAACGGGCAGAAAGAGAGTTTACACTAATTTCACCACTAAGTTTGGGTGCCCAGTTTGGAGAAGCGAAGGCCCGCATACTTTGTGCGTGTCATTAGTCAAACATTTCAGAGCCATGCAGCTTTTTGCCAGCTTTTTCCAGCTACCCACAGAGAGTAATGGAAGAAGCGTTACCCTGAAAACCACAGGCAGTTACAAGTGCTGCCTAACACACAGAATGGTCACTAGAAATCTCTCATCAAGTATCCTGTTGCAGAGACCAAAACCTGCTCCTGACCATCGCGTCCATAACCACAAATCTTCCCAAGATCTTCTGGAGGTGGCATTATGCTCTAACACGGGAAGCAGATTGTTTGAAGACCCCCATGCTCAGCTTTAACTGCAGATTTCCAGTAGGCAGAAGGAGAGGCTGTGCTGGTTACGACCCACACACACAAAGATCAACAGTCAAGAGGGCAAATGTTCCTTAAACACCAGTGAGACCTCCAGCTGCAACACTGAGAACTACATCAGGGAGCTGCAAGAACTCGGTTCTCATTTAATGTTTGAAAAATATAACTTTCATTGCAGAAACATGCATTTATATCTTTGGGGGGGTTAAATTAGCATGCTTTGTGTAAGAAAAGTAGGTTTTTCTTCTGTCTTATTTGCATTAAGAGAAGACATACAACAGAGTAAAGCTTGCATTTATTTCTAAATCAGTTATTCACGGCCTGAATAAATGTTGGAGGTTTAAATGTTCCAAACAAATATTTCTGTTTTACAAATGCTCTGGTGTTTCTTTTAATTATGCTTGTTCATAACTTTAATGAAAAAAAATGAGTGGCATTAAACAAACAAAGGTTTTTGTAGAATTTTTCCAGCTTCACTACTTATCCTTGCCAAAATAAAAAGTGGCTCAAAAAAATTTCGATTTGTTAGTATTGTCATTGAAAAATATCAACATTTTAATTGCTTTTCTACTGTCTCTGCTTTTCTGTATGAACTCCCCCATTACATTCTTTGTCAGGAAGTTCCATTAGATTCATTGTAGCCCTTTTTTTAATTCTTCTTGGAGTAGAGGGGATTTTTATGGGGACAAGAAAGGCATGGACGAATAACCTTTTTTCTTTTTTTTCCTCTTGCTTTTTCCCCCCTTTTGTCTCTGATACTTTTTAAAAGATAACATATTTGGAAAAGCCAGAGTCTAGCAGAAATCAAGAGAAAAGCAAGATATAAAGGAAAACAAAGAATTTATACGTTCAATTTAAGGACAAAAAGGAAGTACAATGAAAATGGAGAGATCCTTTACCTGACCTCCACCGAAGGGCCAAAATTATATACTGTAAATGCAAAATATTATGGACCAGATTATAATCCTGTGTATTTTACACCATCTATATTTTAAGCCACTTGACTTCAGTTGAACTGACTTTGATTTATACCACCTTTAGTCCAGTCTAACGTCCGATGTTTTTCTTTCCCTTAAATAAACAAAATTACCTGTTCTTCAAATTATATCTGTTTTTAATTCTACATAAAGCATTTTGGGATACTTGTTGTATGAAAGATATTCCATAACACAGAGGTATATTGGTTTTTGTTATTATTTTTTAAGTTCACCAGCTGCATTGAATTTTCATTGCCCCTTACAGCAACTCTCACAACCTGAATATGGCCAAATCCCCCCCTAGCACTGCCCCCGGGGACTACTCTGTCTTTTATTTAATTTCTGACTAAAAAATTTAATCAGGACCATCAAGCAATACCTAGTTTTGCTATGGCTGCAGCTCAACAATACGACATTTTCTTTTAAAAATGCACATTTAAGGAGTTCCTTCCTCCCCTCTGTCCTCTAGCTCTCTAGGGGGATGCATTTTGGGTTTGTTTTTTTTCTTTTTCACTATTTTTGTATTTAGCTTACAACACAAATCCCCTCAACCAATTTCCACCACCACCACAGAGAAGGCCTTGCATGGCAGTATGGGGGCAAGAGAGTGCAGGCACTGCTTGTAGGATGGGGACAAAGGGCAAGAGAATCCACTCGCTCCAGCATTTCCACCAAATGCTTCACGTCCTGGGATTGTTGCCCCAGCAAAGCACCCAGAGGACAAGCTGGGCCGTGTGATACCCAAAAGCATATCAGGAGCGTGTCAGCTCCAGAAATCCACACTAATGCAGTCTATGGCCACCACAAAACTCTTCTCCACGGGTAATATTTCTATATTAACATCAGGGGAACTGCTCATTAGAGCGTAGGTGACAGAGAACATTGTGAAAGCCACAGCCCTACCACTGTGACCTAGAAGTGCCAGGGAGCCCCACTTGCGGCCACCAGGATGGGCAGACATGGGTAAAGCTCTTCCTCCTCCTCAGCCTTCACCCCTCACCGCTCTATGCCGTGGGACATGCTGCCAGCGCAGCGTGGGGGTGGCGTAGTGAGGTGCTGGCAGCAGCGGCTTGGCATTGCTCCTGAGGACGGCTGGCATACCCAGCGGCTCCAGCAAGCCAGCGCCGCGCTCGCTGGGCTGCTGCCACAAACAACCCCTGGCAGGGCTGTGACGCCGGCTGCAGAGCATCCCCATGCTGACGTACGTCGTGCCCGCCTAAGCCTGGCCACATCAAGAGGCCCCAGCTCACCTCTCCTTCTAAAGTTTACCCTCTCCCCAAAACCGTCAGGGAGCGCAGCCAGCGCTGTGATTGCTGCCCGGCCCGGCTGAGCTGCCACGGGCCGCCCCGGCTGCAGCCGGAGCAGGAGGCACAACCGCAGCCCGGGGAGAGGCAGGCTCCCAGCGTGCAACCCCGCTCACGGAAACAAGAGAAGAAATATCATATCCTTTGATTTCTGTATTTTTTGGGTCTAATTCCTACTGCCACGCTCCTCATGAGCAGGAAAGCAAATGATGCAATAAAACTGTTTTGAAATCCATATTTATGATTTTTCTCCTGCAGATTTTTTTTTTTTCCAAAGAGATGAGTACTGAATGTTACTGTTATTCCTCATAAATAACTCATTTTCCCCGATTAAAACAGTCCAGGATGGTGTCACAGTTAATTAACAACACAGTGTGCCTTGACGGGTTTGGTTGCTCACAGTTGAGGATTTGAATCAGCCCCTTCGACAACCATTAACCCTTTGGAGTGGGAATCACTGATTTCTTAGGAGGATGATGAAAGCAAAGGGAAACGCTCCCAGCCCACCAAATTTAATAACCATCGACAAACATTGCTTCAAAAGACAAACATAATAACCAGTCAATTTAAAGTATTCATTATTTTCTCTGATGCATCGTGTCACTGAACCAAATTCAGCCTGACGGCACGCTCCCAAAGCAGTACACATTTCAGCATTCGGAGATAGAAGCGCTTTCCCGAAGGAAAAATTTCAGCAAAACACAGCAAAGGCGCAGGTCTTACGCCCAGGAGGCCACAAGGTAAACCCTCTGGTCCCCCCCTGATGGGAGCAAGCCACAAGCGCAGAGTGAGAGGAGCAGTATTTTCTTCTCCTCCTCCTCCCGTGTCTGCATGCAGGGCTGCTGCTGGCCCCACCGGAGCGCTCCCCGGCACGAAGCACCGCAAGGAAGAGGTACGCGAGCTACGCTGTGGGTGCACAGCACGTGGTTTTCCAGAGGATCACAACGCACAAACCAAAACACGAACTCGCGGCAGCCCAGAAAGACTGGGTCTGACTTGATATGGAAATAGCTGAAATTTCAGCCTCCCTCCCCCAGCTGCATATGTTGAAGAGTTGTTTAAACAATAAAAATACTTATAATTAGCGAGTCTACATACACCCATTTTCTTTGCAATATTCTTGGCAATGTTGGAGCCAAGTTACTCAAACTTTCCAAAGAAAAATAACCGTAAGGAAAATTCCCTTCTCAGGAATGAAAGCAGCAGAAAATTATGAGGCTGAAAAGGGAGTTAGAATGGAAACCATTGTGCAACCTTAGCTATAATAAGTACTGAAAAAGCTGATTGCTGTTTATTACATCTATCTTGTGTTTTCTGATAAATGCAGTTACATCTGAAGACCGTATAAAACAGAAAATGCAAAAATGTTTTCAATCATTTGCTTTGCCTTTCAAACTTACCTCAGAGAAAGAGTCGGGTCTCTACTTCGCAAAAAAGGGCGTTAGGGAGGTTTCTTCCTTCTCTGTGTGATTGCTCAATTATACTCCCCATCTCTGTTTAAGAAAACAAGCAAAAGACAAAGATATAAGTCCTCTAGATTGTAAACCCACATGCAGGTTTTTTTTAGCACAAGTATATTTCTATAGAACCAGGAGATAATATGACATGGCAAAAATTCTTTATCCATGATAAGAATTTATGCTGAATGGTTAATTCAGTAAATGGAGTCAAAATCTGTCCTACTAAGAGGCTAATAGGACTGCATTTGATAAAATAAGAATCTGGTATTGATCACTTATGATCTGCCTCTCCAGTTGGGTTGTGTTCTAAGAAAAACCAACGTAGACTTTATAAATAATTGCCCTAAATAAGGGACATCTCACTTCTCTTCTTGATGAAATAATGTTTTAAAAATGATTTCTGATCAACTTAGTTCTTTCATTCCAATATGCATGCACTAATTGGCAATATATAAATAAAGTCAATGTCTAAATAAAAAGCAATTTTGGAAAAAAAAAAAATGGAACATTTTGTTTTCCAAATGGATTGCATTTCCAGGATTTTTTTTTAAATTCTGATTCATTTCAATTGAAACAGTTTTTCCATTGAAATGTCACTTAATGACTGCTTCCTGACCACCTACAAAGGTATGCTTTGCAGGGGACATGATGTTTTTTGGGAAAGAAGAAAAATAACATTCCACATGCAATTTTCACAAAAGTGAGAAAAGAACAAATTAGTATCCCACTCTTCATTGCAGAGAAAGAGAACCTCAAGCTAGAACCAAAGATACCCCATCTCTTTGCTCTAGCTGTTGTTGAAAGTGGACAGAGAAAAAGAAGCTCAATCCATATTGTCCTAAAGACACCGCCTATATGGCTGCTAAATAGACTAGCAACAAAATCCAGCATTATGGGACTTTTTTTCCCCCTAAAATCTTGGAGGTGAGTAAAATTTGGATAGCCATATAAGGAACTATGCAGGCTGCATTCCTGGCTAGCGGCACAGGTGACGGAGAGCAACTGTGAAGTTCAATAGTTACGGGTAAAAAGAACGTGTAGCATTTTTCCCCTTGTGCACGTGTGTTTACACTCCGTTCCCTGGTTGTAGTCGTTTCCCCATTTTTCTCTCAGCATGAGAAGACGACAAAAATGCTCAGAAGGGGAAGGAAGAGGAGCCTCTTCTCTTTGGTGTGCAGCCAGTGTGATAGAGAGAAGGGAGCTTGCTCCACTGCTCAAAACACAAATACTCCAGGGAGCATCTAAATTTACTCCCATTCTGGTGTTTAGTAGCTCAGCCCCACTGTGGCCTTTGGTAATTCCAAGACAATAACTACGTAAACCTCAGCCTAAGCTTCCTTCCCAAAGCTTGGCTCTTCCTAGCACCATCCTCCAGGGCTGGTGCTCTATCCCATATTTTTCAACTGAAAGAGTTAATTGGATCTTTTTGCCAGCCCCACTCAGCATAACTTTTCTGTGAAGAAGTTAGCACTTGAACCTGAAGTGATGACTCGAAGACCCCTACCAAATGAATTCCTGGTTTAAGTCCATTGACACCGATGGAGTTACAAGAGGAACAGAACTGGTCCTTTGCCCTTTTTTGCTGTTATCCACAATAGGCAGCTCTATTTTTCTGCATAACAAGTACCAGAATACTGAACGTATTGACTGCCAAGAAATGCAGAACAGACAGACTTACATGTTTTTCCCTTTATTTCCATCATCTGACCTTTGCTTTTTATGTCTTAGGAACAAGCTGCAACTTTATTTACATGTATAATCTAGATGAAATGTTAGTTTGTGTGGAGAAAGCTATGTGGACTTTGATCTTTGAATTTGATTGCCCTTTTTTTCAAAGCAAAACATAATGAATTAATGGAAACATGGAAATGTTAGGTTTTATAATGATTTTCATTTCATGTTTCTGATTCTTTCAGCCCAGACTAGATCTTTTAGGCTTCCCTGGAGGCTTGAAGCATTAGTTTGTAGCCCAAAATATTAACGTGTATCCTCACATAGACAGTACTGAAATCATATTGCCCACAGAAGTACTTGACTGCAACAAAAGGTGCTACCAGCCACCTCAAAATTGTATCGAGTACCAGTAGCGAGAGAATGAATGATTAATTTATTAAAACAGTGGAATTCAAATTATGAGGAAGGGAGTAAAAAGTAATAGGGAAAAGGAACAAGTACTAAGAGAGTCAACAGGAAGAAGTAAATTAGATAATAGTCTAAGAATGCTTAATGGTTATTTTTTCAATAGGTTTTAACCCAAGATTTCAAACCTGAAACTTACTACCATTGACTCTTTTTTCTTTCACCAGTCTGATCAATTTTGGACATTTAATTTGTATTTTAAAATCTCAAATTTTTTACTTCTGTTTGTCAGCCTAGAGTTGGGTCTGACTGCCAATGTGCAAAGAATGCCTCACTTCTACCCCATACTTTATGTCTGGGCCATGCAATCTTTCCAATTTTACGTACCAAATGAAAATAAGTTGTTACTGATACATACCAAACCTCAATCTTTTGTGGTCAGGAATTTTTCACAAAATAACAGTAAACAGTCTGCAATATTGAAATGGGGGAGAATGAAGAACAAAGGAAAATGAAGTGCTAACTTCTACATATGGCTTCTTATTAAAGCAAAGCATCAATTCTGATATTAATTTTTAAATTCTGTATAAATTTACTGAAAAAATCTTTTACATCCACGTCTCCATGCATTGCAAGTATACTATTGTGATAAAATCACAACATTTTGTCTAAAACTCTGAGTGAAGGAAGATTCTTCACAGGGATTCTATAAGTAATCAACCCCCATGGCAGGAGGGTTGAACTGGATGATCTTTAAGGTCCCTTCCAACCTAAGCCATTCTATGAAAAGGGAAGTTAATATGGGTTTACTGGTACAATATCTGGATTATGTTTGTGGTTTGTTTTTTTTTTTTTTAACATACGTATTGTCTAACTACACGCCTTTTCTGTTATCTATGTCCACACCGGTTTACAGATGGTCATCAGCTAGGTATCACTGGGGCAGAAACAGGGAATATCTTTGTGGAAATAACCCCTCCCCAAATTGCACAGTACTATTTTGTGACCCAGGTAAAGGTTAAGAGACTATTCTTTTTATTTGCTACCACACACAACCCGCATTATCCATTACACCATGAAAGCAATGCAGATGTTTACTATCAGTTAGGTATTTTTCAGAAAGAAAAACATAAAAAAAAACCCAAAGAAAAAAAATAAATAAAAAGAAGGAGCGAGAATCTAGGGCACTTTTCAGAGAACACCATCTACAACTCAAGAGTTTCTCACTCAAGCAACAATGAAATAAACTGTAAGGCAAGTGGCTGGGAGGTGGAGCTCTGCTGCCTCAATGAAAGCCACTGCCTGTGCCATGCGTTCATTATCAAAGACAGAAAATTCCCTCCCTCCCAAAAAAGATCAAGACAATTAAAAACTCACATACACACTCTCTCACTCCGACTTTAATATTATAAAAATTGCTGCTCAGTTCCTAAACACTGAATTCACAGATGACAAGCCAATTACAGCAGCTTTTCCATTCTGCTGCAACATGGGTGCCGCACCTGGTTTAGACTTAGAGGTTGTATTATTTTTTAATCGCATTGATTAAACAGAGAATATACTTAATCTACTTGGGTTCTAATTCTTCATATGATCTTAGGAAATAGGACCATTTTGTCAATACTATGTTTAAAATTAGCTCTAGAGAACATACATTTCCCTGTAGCTAGGGATGTTGTACGGCAAACTGAGCTAAACCAAGTTAAAGTCTGCAATTCAGAAATTAACTTGTTTTTCAAAATGCTCCCGGGATGAGGAGAGCAGTCTCAAAAAAAGCAGCTCCCTCTCAAAACTGAAGAAGAGTGTATGTCCCTGCATCTTTTAAAACCTCTCAGAGTTGTTGAACAGCCCTCCTGTCAGTCTTGACAGATACCGAGCTTCCCAAGACAAATGAAACTATCTCAGTTTCACAGAACTTGTAAAGCAAGAACGTATGTAACCTGCTTTCTCAAAACACACGTGCTGCAAATAAAGATATCAAGTGTACTGACATTTCTACATTACAGCTTAAAATAACATCCTGTGTGACGCCTATATGCCGTGCTGTTAGCTCAATTTTGGATTTTCTGAACGCTGGGTTTGCTTTCAAAGAATAACGCTCCGGTTCCTGTACAATACATGAGTATATTGGCTCTTCAGCTGGGAAACAAAGTTAAGAATGTGTGGGCTTTGGCTTCAAAATTAACCATGCTTTAGTAATCTAGTATACTAAACTGTTTCTTATTAATGTATCATGCAAATACTCTCCAGTCCTCCCGCAAGTCTGACACTTTCCCAACATATCAATAGCAAATGTTCTGTGAAATGCAACTTTTCTGATGTAGGCCACCCTGACTTTCAGTGTGATCTCAACCCAGCATCCAAATCTTCATGGCAGATGCAGAATGAGCCCCTTCTTAAATAAGGGAAACAATATTGAAAAAAAAGTTTCTTGCTAGTTTTGTACATTGAGTTTGTTTTTCTTCAGTAGAGCCAGCTGCTGGTTTGTTTTGGTTTTTTTTTTTTCCCTTCTAATTATGGCTGGACAAAGTTGAGTTTGTTTATTGAGTCAGAGTGTAAGGTAATTTAGGGGGATGGTTGGTATCAGTCCCTCATTAATTTGACTTAAAATACAATTTTGAAGTGCATCAGCTTAGCCCCAGCTGTTTTCCGTCTTAGTGCAGATGACAGAGAATGTACCCAGGGACTTTTGTAACATGACAAATGATTTCTTGCGACAACTGTCCCCATCTCCCAGAGCAGATTTTTATTTCCCATTGCCGTTGCTGTGTCACCTGGCAGCACCGGCCGGCTTCACATCCCTTCTCCGGGCAGTGGATGTAGCTAAGCAAACACAGAGCGGTGTCATATCAAGTGACAAGAGCTATTTTTAAGCCAGTTGGCTGGGTGCTGGCCGCAGAAGACAGCGGGTTAATCTGCCCTGCTCTTCAGGTGGGTTTGTGGTTTGCCCTGGGCTGACCAGTTGCCCCACCTGGGCTGACCCTCACGCTCGCCGTTCCAGAGCCATCTCTGCACGCTGGACTGCAGCCTGCAGTGCAGGCATCTCCACGGGTTCCAGCCCAAACGGGAGGCAGTTTAAAATGACCTATGAAGGGTATGGGAGGAGCATACAGCCACTGAGGTTTAGTTTTCATATACTTACGGTTTACATCTTTTTGCACTATAATTAAATCCGTTGTATTATCTAGTCTCCTCTCTGCCTCAGGCATATCTTTCAGAGGCTTTTTATAGGCACTGTTGCTTAAGGGAACCTCAAGGAATTATTAAGGAGGGTAACTCACTCTAATTTTTAGCTATTACATGTCCATAGTGCAGCTTTTTATCTCCCCTCTGTTTTTAACATTCTCTGCACAGATGCAGTATGGGTTTCACCCCATAAAACGTATAGTTATCCGTTCACAAAGGGAATGATAACATTGCAGGAGAGAAAAGCCGTGTGGCTGAACAGAGGAGAAAGCACAGAGAAGTAAGAGTTGCGCACGTCAGGGGTGGGAGGCAAGGTGAAGAGCTGTGGAATCTCAGGTGGGGCTGGATGCTGACCAGACACTGGCACCCAGAGCACACAAATGAAAAACGGAGAGGGAACACGATCGGTGACATGGTCAGGGAGAAAAATCTAGCAGACGCGTTTCAACTGAACTGCATGCCAGAGAGGAGCTGGCAGATTTCAGCGGCCACTCACGGACCACACAAACATTTCACTTCTTGCCTCTTTAGACGTGGATGGGAGATGCAACAAACAACCTCAGCAAACAATGAAGTTACAGAGTCCCTCTGCAGGCCTCTTCACTGCCAAGTCCAAGAGAATTTCTGGGTTCTTTTTTTTTCTTCTTTTTTGCTCTCTTTTAGATGTAGCTCTTTGAGCTAGGAGATTATGAAGAAGGATGCTTTGGAAAAACATGGGCCACTGCTCAACCAAGTTCTGTTTGTACCAGTAAGAGTCTGAACTAGAACAAAACCTAAGTCCAGAATTTGGCCCAGGACTCCCAAAAGCAACGTCTTCTGCCATATTTCATTCATCGTCCATTCTTAACTAATCAGTACTATACCTGTGTCCTCTCGCTTCAGCAAATACAAAGTTGTTACACTTGTAAATACCATAAATGGCTTTGCAGTCAGGCATAATAAGAGACACGACAGAAAAATGAGGAGGAAAGCAGTTTTGCTAGACTTACTTGGATTATACCTTTTTTTAACCCCAAAATTGAAAGCAACTGGAAATACTTAGGAAATTCAGGAGATTTAGGGGTTGTTTATACAGCAGATGAAAACAACTGACCCAAATGCCTCTATATTTTAAAGTTCCAAGGTAGGGGAATAGTTTATATATTAAAAATAACCAGGTCCTCTAGATTCTATTACCTACAGAAAACTTAAATCTAAAATAATTGTTTTTAAAAATTGATTTCCTTTAACATGTGTACAAGATTAAGTGGTTGCAAACAGAAATGCTAGATATTCTGAAATATTTATAGTGAATATCTGAGTTGCTTATTCTGGCAGCTTCCATAAGAAGGGATCAGTATGGTATCTACTTCACCCCCCTTCTCCTCCCCCAGAGAAACATGAAGAAAAAAACCGTAAGAACAAAGAAGTGGACAAAATGAATTCAGAGTAAATTGCAGAGCATACCTCTGCCTCGGTGCCCTGGTAAAGAAAAGGCGCTATATGCACACTACAAGACTAATCTAAACTTTGTTTCCAAACAATGTACTCAAATGACCAATTGAAATATGTTGGCTGCAATTCTAGCATTTTCTATCTGCAATGCAGCTATACCTGATCTATACCTTTTCTTCCCCCTAGCCCTTAAATCAGGATATCTTGGGGATTATAAAGTACGGTCACATGCCCTCTAGTGAGCTACACAGCAACTACATCTTGCTAGGTGGAGAATCGTCATCTCAATTAAGAGATGCTTCTTTACATGCCATGTACTATTTTTCTGTTATATAGGTATTCAACGTGTTTTGAGCTCAAGCCTTCTGGATCATGCAGTACTTTATGCGTCCCTATTTTTAAGACAGGAAATGAAATGAAATGGATTAGGGGACACAAATAATTAGTCCAGCAAGCAACGTTTAAAGCAAAGCTGGATTTTGAAACTACACAAGTCCTGTTGCTCCAGCTAAGCATCAAAGGCTCAGTGTATCAAGAATGTTTTCATCAAAGTTTTCATACTTCTTGCAGAAAGAAAAAATCCTAACCTGAGAAATAAATGCACAGGGTGCTACTGATTCAGGAGCTGTAATAATTGTTCCAAAACACACAGCACCGTTCTGGCTGGGATGTGCTTCTCTGTGTTTTGGAAATAAGTGCTCCCTACCTACACCCCACTAAGTCAAGCAGAACGAGGTACATCTCTGAACATCTCCTAGCATGAGGCCCTGGGCAAGGATCTTCTGTGTCATACCCTTTTGGACTGGATCATCTGTCCAGTTTTAGGCCATAGCCATTTGGAAATGGAGCCATGCCGGCGCTGAGGAAATGGTCCTTGCAGCAGGTTTATACTGTGCTAATGCCTGGCTGGTGGGTATTTAGCCTTCCTCTTCAGGCTAAATCAAATAGGTTATAGGCTCTCATCAAACACATCAAGATGTTTCACGGGCCACATGTGCCTTCTATGCCCGCTTTAAAGAAACGCTCTCATTCTGGCTAGATAATTCAGGTCTCAATCAACAGCTTCACCACTCACACCACTGAAATTTAACACATGCTTAAAGCTTTACAGGATTGGATTCAAACACAAGACTACTCAAAGTCTGCCACAGTTTCTTTTTGCTCATGATTACCCACATCCTTAAAGAGACTTACTCTGTCATAATACATAGTATTTGGCCTGACACTAACAAAGCCTGGTTCATATGAAAAGAATAATAGTTGCTATTGCTATTGCCAATGGTAATAATGAAGCATCCTATTCGCTTTGTGCAAGTTACAGATGCATGGAACGCGATTCCTGTCCTATGATAATGATTACCATTCTCCATAATTAATAAAAATTGCACTATAATTATTCTGAAAGCAACAACAACAACAAAAAATAGAGAGAAGCTTAGTATTCATCCTATTTCTGCAGGTATGCTCAGAAAAATGACATAATACGTTAGGAAAATTACCTGACTTACAGATTAAATATTGCATTTGGATTGTCAGTCTCATCTGAAAAGTATAAAGTGCCTTTTTGAAGTGTTAACTGAATTTTTTTGTGACAAATGAGGAACTGTTGCATCCAAGTTAAGCAGTACAAGTGACTGTCACTCACTGCTTTGCCGTACGATCAGCTTTAAACCCAAAAGGCAGCACAGCAAATGTATTTTCCATTCGTTAGGCTTTGGCATATTTTCCAACCAATAACTTGACCCGTGCATTTCCATGCAGTTCTTCTTCAGCTATGCTAGATTCAGCTGTGCACTTAGCTGGTGGCCTAAATATATTTCGGCCTGGTTTTACGGGCACACCTACCTAAAGAGACACATCAGTCCTAAAATCCCCTTTCCATAGGGAATAGCTACAGATTATAAATAGGTTTTTAATGTAAGTTTATCTCCTCTACGTAGGAGTTTACCTAGAAGTTACTACTGCTGTCTGAAAACCTCATCATCCCAACTGGAATAGTAGTTGGAATTTGTCCATATTAGGCAAAAAAAAAAAAGATCTTCATATGAAGACAGTTATCTGAATGCAGCAAAGTAGTTATTCCAGAGGAAATTATGGCTGATAACATAAAAGAGTCTGGATAGTAATCCAAGTGACATCTTGGAATATGTAAAAGATTAAGTAACAATGCCTGGACTGGACCAGATCAAGACAAATCAGACTCCAGTGGGAACTTCAGTGGCTAAAAGAGCACTAAACAATCTTAGGAATCCATTTCAAGATTCAAGATGAAAACAACCCCATTCCTTTGCTTTTATCCCCTTGGCCTAGTTCATAGTTTTGTCATTGGCGGATGCCAATCTCTTTAGCCAATGTCTAGCCTGGCTCTGTAGCCAATAGTTTACAGCAATAAAATACATTATTTATATGAATAAAATCTATTTGTTAGCAACAAAGCCTGATTCTTACCAAATATGGTTTCCTTTCTTTGTGTAGCAAATCATGGGTCACAACCAAAGGAAAATACCCACAAAGTTTTACTATTCACATTAGAAACCTTCGTAATGGATAAATGTTTATTTCCAAAGCTTTCACCCAGAAAAAGAGATCAGAATGTGTGAGGGAAGGTACAACTACATTTATACTTGGCAGGAATGAAGACCACCTCTTCTGTATTGAGACTGGTCTGCTGAATTTCCCCATCTCCCAGCTATCCCTACCAAACTAGAAAGTTTGTGATCCTAAGATAACTCAGCGTGTCTGGAAATCTTGCGAAGAGATCCTTGATCTGGTATATGCACACATCCTTTTACAAATATGTATTTATTTTTAAAATCAGTCTTGCTATCTCATCATCCCACCTAAGCAAGCAGTAGAGCTTTGGAATTTCTTGCTTTCTCCTTATTAACTCTATGTGAAAATATTCTTCCCAAGAAATACTCAGGACAATAATCTCACCTAAACCTGTGACCAGGCAACATAATATGGCAAAATAATTCATTCATAAACTGCTAAATAAAACAGCACTGCAACTACCATTCATCTCTGCACCATCTAAAACCTTGTACCCCAGCCCATCTTGTTAATTTGATGTTTAGTAATCTGCTAGCACCATCTCCCCACTGTTCTAAAACACTTTTAGGGATGACAATTATCAAAATAATCCGAGCCCAGTAAGAATAATCTTCTTGTTAACTAAGATAACTTGGACTTAACTTTCAAAAAAAACCAGGCTAGACACTTTTCTCTATATGACATCGGTATTCTGTCCATGCCCCAACTTAAAGAATTGTGTGTGTAGGTTTCAGAGCTACTGAGCCCCTGCAGCTCACCCTGCCTTCAAGAAGGTCTTTCCACAGCTCTGACATAAACACATTGGAGGAGAGCAATGAGAAGATTACATTTAGAGTCCCAATAGAAGACATAACTTAGAGCTCACCTTCTCCTCCTGAGATGGCTAAACTATGTTGCCCGCTGCAGTCAAGTCTGTATGTATTCTAACTGCTTGAAGGTAGAGAAGGTTTTGGGCATCTTATGGACCGTCACCTGGTCCATAAAAGAGATATTTTCTGAAAAATTAAGAGGAATGTTAGAACCTTTATCTCCTCCATCAACTCTTTCAGGAAATGTTGCGCTGTTTAGAGATGATGCTGACACAGGCTCACACGCTGCCCTCAAGATAAGAGAGATCATAAGGGCAGATGCTGTGCATGTCCATATTAGGTCTCAACAGCAGTCCTACTTAATTCTTACGGTGTAGGAAAGGAAAGACTCTGAAAACACCCTCCCAGGCAATAAATGATAATCAAACATGCTTCAAAAGAAGCTAAGCAGAGCTCTGAAGACAGAACAAGAAAGCAGTCTACATACACAAAGCTTGCACTCTGTCATAAATCTAATCAATGTCGCTCATTCCGAATTAACTGCCCTGCGTTTGCTCTAATGAAGTACAAGGCCAACATATTCTACCCACCTTCACTGAAAGCCAGTAATAAAGCAGTGTGTGTCTCTGTGCAGCATCAAAACAGATTTCACATGATTGTTTTAAATAGCAAGAGGACTGCATGGAAAGATGTCTGTATTTTCTTAATAGCTGTGACCACACTACATAGCACATGTCAAAGTTCTGAAAAGAGAACAGATTCCCAATACTTTGTACAATGTATATAGTTTCTTTGCTTTGATGTCTCTGCTTCTTTATTGTATTAAATTATCTGGATTAAAAAAAGACCAAAAAAAAAAGAAGGTTGTCTTTTGTCTTATTAGTGAACTGTCAAACATTATTTGAGCTAAGAGAACAGCCAGGGCCTCCAGAACAATTTGGAGAATGGAGGAAGGAAGAAAAAAAGTTATTAAGTATCCTGCCTATTTGCACAGTTAGGTATCTCAGCTACAGAGATTGCAGAGGGCTCACACTGTTCTAAAAGTTACTGCAAGTGACTTTTAAAACTTAGATAAAAAGGGATCTACCCTATCACTCCTTATCATGGCAGTCCTGCATCCCTCTCCTGCTACATTTTCCTGCAGTTCTCCTACCTCTCCCAGATTTCCCAGAGGGGCTTTTGCGCTGCAGGATGGAGTGGTGACGGCAAGTGTCTCTGGTCATTGCTCTGGGGATGAGGGTGAGATTTCTTGCATGCTTTTTCTTCTAACAAGCAAGCATGAGAGAGAGAAAAGATACACTTCTCTTTTTTTAATATGCAGGGGAAAATGCCTGCCAAAAGGAATTATATTACTTCCACTGACTTTTTTTTCTTTACCTGGAGCATCTTTAAAATCAATACCATCTGTTGTGGAAGAGGATTTTGGTGCCCTAAACAGAGATTTATGACTTCAGGAGGAAGAATAAGCAAGAGGAGCACAGAAATCTCATAGAGAAAAGATTCTGCTGCCATGGCAGAGAGCTGTACATCAAATAGACCTGTCTCCGCAGAGGAGCTGAAAAAGTGCTCCTTCAAATCACTCGTGCAATCGTAGACCTGGATAAAAAGTGTGGCCCTTTGAAGTCAAAGGCAAAACTCCAGATGACTTTAGCCTGGCCACAGTTTCAGGTTTTGACTCAAATTTGAATGCAAATTTAACAAATCACCAGGTGTAATATGGTTCAGGTTATTATAAAATAGACACGGGAGAGCGAACTGACTCTGCTGGACTGGCATCCTGCGTGCTGAAGTGGAGCCCTCCCTTGTCCTTCACTCTGGCTTATTCAGTGGGAGTTTCCACATGCTCTGCTTGCTATGCTGCCCAATAAAGGCACAAATCCCAGCCTGTAACCTGAAAATAGAGTCGGCTTTCACTGACTGGTCCCTTCTGTAAAAATAGGCCCTAAAGTTAACATTCAAGGATCTGGGAGACTGGCATCTGCTGACCTGGTTGGAGATCATGTAGGCCCTGAACATTCACAAATCTCTGTCATATCAGAAACGTTCAAATGTGAGCAGATTGTGATAAATAGCTATTTTGAGGTCACAAGAGGGAGAATTAAGAGTTTAAATGGAAAAATGTCAGTGCAAGCAATGTGAACTTCCAAGTCTGCAATTGATCATATTTAATAAATGTTGCTCACGTATTTCTTGATCTAGAGCCAACGGCTAATACAAGCATGAAGAAATGTAAGCTCCTCCAGCCTCCACGTGCTGCTTCTGAGCCATAAACAAGGCCTGACAAAGAGTGGAAATGGGTAAGGTCAATATTTAGTCCCGTACCACAAGCTAAGCATAGGTTGTAGTAAGAAAAGCGCAAATATCTTGGGCACCTGAAGGGCACCACACAGCAAGGGCTAGACCGCTTCTTACAGCTCAGGTATGTTCTGTTGCTCTCCTTAGGGCAGACAACGCATTTGTTTTCTAGTTTCTTACATAAAGTCATTGATACGTAAAATAAATAGAGCTAGAAAGATGACTGCTAGACATGTGATATCCAGGAAGCTCTAGTATTTTTTTCTGTTGAATTCCAATACTTAGAAGAGTTTCATCTAAGACAGGGAACTTACATATAAAAACTCATAACAATGTAGACCTATTTTATAAGTTTTACGTGCTCTACTTTTAAGTCTACAAGTACAGTAGCAATGTCATTACTAGCCATAGGACATAAGCTCAGATTGCACATGAGATAGGGAAAGTCACTGAATGTCAGCGGGACAAAGCAGAAACAAGGAAATGGGCTTTGCCACCAAAGCCAACATGCTATAGACGAATACACCCAAGCTCCAGTTTCAGCCTTACATTTGTTAGCATCAAGGGCCACCTTAGGCAACTCTCTCCTTTTGGTCCCTTCTTCCCATGCTACCTCTCAGCTGAGCTGGTTCAGCTATCCACATAACCGTGTGGAAAACCAGAGGAAGGAATTAATCCTGCACAAACATAAACACACACAAAGGTTTACAAAAATAATCTTACATAAATGAAAGCCTAAACAGTTATTTTAACCCAGAACAGGTCAGTGATCTCGTTTGCCATGCCACAGGACAGCAGCACTGGCAGTTCTGTGGGCCAGCAATGGATGGCACTGGGAAGGCTGTCTGCAGTCATGGGCTCTCAGCAAGATTAATACTTGTTTCCCATTGATAAATCAAATCCCATGAATATCACTGAAAGCAGAGCTGGGACTGCTGTGAAGGTCTGATGCTTAGCACTGCTTAGGAATAACTCATGATATATTGAAAAAATGTGAAAGCTGTGAAAAAATTCACAGCCCTAACTTCAAGAGGTGGTGGTCACTGATGGATCCTCACCCTGGTAGCAACTCTGATTACACACTCTGCTATATCAGATCTGAGTCATATAGCTTCACGTATAGACTAATACTACATTTAATCTATTACAGAAAAAAAAAAAAAAATCAAGGCAGGAAAGAGGTTTACATGCATTTCTTAAGATGTGTTAGACTCGCACCAGAACTGACCGTAGCTGAGTGCTAGTTAGGAGCCAGGTTAGCATTATGAACAATTCTGGAGCCTGCTGTAGCAAAGGAGCAATTTCACCAACATTAAGCACATTATTTAAATACCGAGCATCATTAACCTCTTCTTTATTTTTATACTCAGCTACTAAAATAGAATTACTCGACTAGACTTCCTTCTAATGAGGCCAAGAATTATATAATTTCTCTTAGTAAGAAGCCTACTTAAACAGAACCTGGAAAAAAAGGTGCAGGTTTCTTCTAATCTTCTTTAAAATGCTTTTGCCTTCTTCCTTGCGAGAATCTAACACTGAAGGCTCTACAAACTAACGTAAAAAGGTCTGTTTCTATGTGAAGACTAACACTTGAGAGGTCTTGACTTTATTTGGTATCGGAATAAAGTCACCAACAGATTCATTCACATTAAGAAGTCACGTAAATACTGCCTCATAACTGCTCATGTAACTTCATTCTAACAGAGGCACTTGTGGTTTAACAAGCACTTCATTTGCCATGGAAAATTGAAGGATAGTGTACAGGAGCTCACACAGGTCATCTTAGTCTCCTGAATACACTCGACACTAAAAACTCTTGGCAAAAGCCAAAGCAGTGAGAAGTTGCTCAGCAATCAAATCATGGTGCATCATTTCAATGTCACGAAGCTGAGTCTACAGCAGCAGAGTTCCCCATTTAAAATCCTTAACAATTTAAAAGCCCTTAACAAAAGCAGTTGCAGAGAAAAACACTTTTCTTCTGCTATACTTAGGAGATGGACACAATAGCCATGGGGAAATTCCAAGCTGCATAATCACCCTTGGTGGTTTTGGCCTCAGCCACGTCCTGCTCCAAGGTATATGATGGGAGCTGAGTGCTCTTGTAAAGAAGAAAGCAGGAGGCAGCTGGGGAACATGCCATCTTTCCTAACAGGGAGGAGGAAAACCAGAAGTGACACCATATGGCGTGTTCTACCATGCATGTAGGTAAACCGGTTGGGTTTTAATGTACAAACAGAAAAACAGCACAGCAACTGCCCCTGTAATTTCAAATATCATAAAAGAAACCAAAAATTAATTGTTGTGCATATTTGCAACATACAAAAGCACTCCTAGTTTGCTTGCTGATATATGTCACTTGGTTTCTGTTATCTACTAATGCTTAGTATGGACATGTCTTTGTTATTCTGAAAAAGTAGAATTATTTGCATTTCAGGACAGACAGCACAGTACAGCAGCCAAGCCTTGTGTTATTTAGGATACCACCTGAACTCTGTACTACAGGATACTGATAAATCCCATGCAGGACCAGACACTGATTGGAGAATACTGGGGAGAGGGGAGAAAAGGGATTTTTTTAACCTGTGTTGCTTCTTCCATTCTTTTCTCCCACTGCTCTCCCTTTGTTACCTTCTTCCGGATTTTGAATGCAGTTCACTTCTAAATCACTGCAAACCTCTCTGAGACGTACAGGGCTAGATATATCCCATGATTTGTAAAATTGCAACACTGGCAATACCGGCAATTTTACCCAGAGCTTATCCCCAGTTTATGACAGGATGTACGCAACTGTGGGAACTCAGCTCTTCAGGAATTGGAGGTAAAATGCATGAGCCATCTCTTTAACCAAAAAAAGAAACACACCGCATGTTCCCTTCCTACCATCCCTCCCCAAACTCAGTAACCTCAAAATCTAACACTGTAGCGTAATGGGGAGGGAAACAAGGAACACATTTGTTTACTTTCTGAAATATCTTGGGTATAGAGTGATGCCTCATGCTTAATGCCTGAGCTGAGACGATTACTCTCAGCTGTAGACTGGAGAATTGACACGGGAAAACTTGAATTCCATTCACTGAAGTGATGAATTAAAATGTTATTAACTGTTGACTATTAACCCTCACCAAACCTAACGTCTACAGGAGCTCCTTCTTCCTGGCAGGATCCATCAATGAACACTTTTTACCTACTTCAGTGGCCTTTTAGGAGAGGGTTTTTGCCTTTTTAACTGGTTCATTTTTTTTCTACTTCTTTGTTGATGACTTCAGCGTGGAAAACCAACACCGAGACAATATTATTTAAAGCAACCTTTAACTTATATCTCTTACTTGAAATCTCCTTTTTTTTCTTTTTTTTTAAACAGAAAACACCTAGCCTACTCTGCAGTAAGAAGCTCCATATTATAAACGTCTGTCCTATTACTGCTCAATCCTTTCCACTCCCATTGTGCATGCTCCGCTACCCTCTTAAATAAATACCTCCACCAGATATGGATAAAATGTATACGTTCTTTTTTAAAGGGAAGTGAGAACAGAGATCATCACATGAATAGTGTACATTGAAGTCTCTCCTACCTATTAAGATCCTCCCAGATTTTTTTTTTAGTTTTATGTTTGTTTTGCCTTTTCTTACCTATTTGATTCTGCTTGCAATTGTACTCTTTGAAACAACGGTAGTGCCCTGACTTGCTTGTGTTCCTTCTACTCCATCATATCTCATCTGCAAAAGACCTCTCTTAGGGACAGCTTAATTTTTATTTAGGGCAGTCATAGAACTACCTTACTCCCAACATTTTCCTGTATCTTGCTCTGAGCTTCCATGGCTAATTGTGACTGTTTTCTTGCAGCATACTGGAGAAATAGGACTTGAAATACGCGTGCCAATGTGGCAAATTCTTCTTCAGAAAGAAAAAGCAGTCTTAGTTATACCATATATTTTAAAATCTAGTTCTTGGGACTGCACATGTTTAATCACAAGACCTTATATAGGAGCTACACCCCAAAAACAGGGCATGCTTTGCTAGCATCATATCCTGGATTGCATGGATTTCTCAGATTTATGTGACAGGTTTCATTTGATCACAAAAATGCAAACATACACCTCAGGTTTAGCTTAACACACTTTCAGAACTGCCTGGGAATATCACATTCTGAAACCAAGGTATTTCTATAAAGTTAAGACTCGACAGCTGAGCATTTGTAGAGCTGTTTTCAATTATAACATTAAGTCCAACAGTTTAAAGCCAAGACTCCTAATTTACAACAGTACTTGTTAATTTACAACACTGAGCTTGTATAACGTTTAAGTAAACACTGCACTTCTGGATGACAGAAAGCTAAACAATGAAATAAAACTTCAGAAACATATCTACTCCTGCAGTTTTCAAAGAGCTTCCAGTTCTCCAAAAACAAACAGCTCCCAGCTGCCCAGCATTTATACTCATGCATCCTGTACCGCTAAATATGTAGAGAGAAAGGGACCCAGAGCCTCAACGTTTTTCATTCAGAAGATCCTTCCATCAAATCAGATTTTAAAGGTAAATTCTGCTTTCATCCACTGTATTTTGTTTTGTTTTGTGAAGGAGGGAAACTTGGAAGAGAAAATAAACACTAAGGATAAACAGGAAATGTGCTTTATTTTTACCACTGAAAAGCTAATGCAGTACTCAAGTCTTTCTTGCAATTAAGCTAAACCCTAGTCTTTTTAACAAGTGTTCCAGCTGAAGACGGCTCCCTCAAGTTTCAGCCTTCTGTGGCTGAAATAAGTCAAACTGCAAGCTCTTCTTCCTAACCATTGCCTCACCTCCTTTCCTACTAAAAAATAAAGTTTCAGCTCCCCAACTGGTTTTTTATCTCTAAAATGCCACTCTCCTTTTCTCACTCTTACAAGGATCTCAATACTAGGGCTGATCAAAAAAGCAGAAGCTGTGCAGAATGTCAGTTTTCCTCAAAAATATTTTCAAATATATTTCTCTAAACCCTAAAATAAGAAGCCGCTGGAAACATACTGTTTTTCAATGAATTACTGCAATTGTCACAAGAGACATACACTTCATTTGAAACAACCATTTAACTGAAAAATCTATTTTTTTGCTAAACCATCCAAGAAGCCTGCTGTTTCAAAAACTCTGCAGAGGATGATCCCCTTTAAGGTCCTCCTTGGTTTTCCCCTTGAGTCTATAAATTCAGAGCTTTCAGAAGTTTTTAGCTTTATACTCAAACAAAGCTGTTTAGAGAACATTTCAATATGGAAGCCCTCGAAGGGGCAAGAATGCAGAAAATGTGTTTCACAACAGTCTTCCATGGTACAGAGTATGAAGAAAGGACTCTGAGACTGGAAAAGCTGAGGCATGTTCAAAGAAGTTGAGAGCCCGAGGGCAGGTTTTGCAAAGCCTAAATAATGACTTGAATAACACTGGTGAGCCACGGAATAGGACCAAGAGCATCAAAGGCCTCTTAGGGAGAAATGGGATAGGACAGTGGCTTCACAACAGTTTTGTGAATATGCACTATTCAGGATCTATAATACCATAACAAATTTAAAAGGGTTTAATAGACATTATTCTTT
>VXAK01007431.1:232167-268069 GCA_013399435.1 Arenaria interpres
GGTGGGCGGGAGGGTGTGTCGTATTACCAACAACATTTAGTCCTTTGGGAATATTCTGCATATTTGTGAGCAAAACATTGTGTAACAGCCTAGGAAAATGCCCTCCAGACTCTTTGCCAGGTCTCTGGAGCAATCTAGCAAGAAGCATATACAGCCTAGTCCAGAGAAAGGCCAAGAGCGACAATTCCCTCTCAAATTAATGGGATTTTTGAGTGTTCAGCATCCCACAGTTGGCCAAGCCCTTTAAGGAGCCGTAATTGCAGACAGCTCTCTGAGTTGGGCAGGGAGAGAAACTTGGGGCTGACAACCTGAATAACACTCTTCCCAAGTGGCCATTCAGCTACTGTCATAAGACAGAAATCCTGACATTAATTGCTAGTTCGTTTTTGAAGGCAAAATTCCCAAGGACACTAGTGAGATCTTGACTATGTTAGCAGCGACTTCAGGCTTTGAATTATTGCCTATTATTACTGATAAAGACTTTAAAAAATAGCATGGATACTCTCTGTCAAGATCAAATATCACGTCTGGAGAAGAAGACATATCGCATTGAGGTCCCCTCACAAAGAGTTGAAACTCATATTCTAGTATAACTCTGCAAGTAATAAATGCTTTCAACATATTAATATGAGACAAAGTCAATCCCTACCAACAAACAAACAAAAATCTCCCACAACCCAGAAATACGATAGAAAGACTATTACTTGAACATGACTGAGAAGCAGGCGCTGAGAGCTAAAACAAACACTGAGAGATGGGAAGTTTTAAGCAGAAGGCTTAACGTGAACTGGAGAAAGGAGGAGTGTAATGCTACTAAATGGAAAGGTTAATATTTTACAGAAATAAATTAAACTACACGAAAAGATAAGTACAAGTCACATCAAACCAATCCGCTCTCCTGTAACAGGATACATGCCTAGTAGATAGTAGAGATGTAATAAATGTCACACTCAAAGAGTAGAGCAAGTCTTTTAATACTATCTCCTTTGGCATTTTCATAAGCCACCAAGGAAGACACAGACTAGATGAAACACTTTATTCAAGGAGTTCTTATTAATGGTTCACTAACTGGAAATACATATTATATATATGTGCGTGTGTATATACATATACACACACACACATATGTGTATATATAGAGACATTCCCAAGGAGCCTGTCCTCAGCTAGGCATTTCCAGTATTTTTAATAATGGTTTGAATTATAACACTATCCAGGGAATTAAATAAATGCTCCAAGTGGAAAAGGCCTACAAAGACAATGAAGACAACAATTATCTTTCATAACAATACTGACAACATTGAGAAATAATCCATGTTTAAAAAAAAAAAAACAAAAAACCAGCAGCCACATGGCGTTGTGACTAAAGAGTACAAAATGCATATTAATGTGCCTTTTTTTTCTCATTTAGCAGAAATAGAAGGTACATGAAAGAACATACAGCTGATAAAGTCTACCCACAGTTAGATCACACAATGTAAGGAACCTAAAAAGAATTGCCAGAAAAATATATCGTATTTTTGATTAGTAAGGACTTGCAACAACCCATGGGGTTTCAAGCAGAATTAGAGAAACACAAACATGAAAGCATAAATAATAGCTAAAATCATATGAATGAAACGGGGATAAAACATATGTGTGTTCACTTTCTTGCTTGCTTGTTTTTACGTTTTGCAAGTTCAGGAAGAAACCGTATCAATCCAGTTCCAGTTACATTTCACCCAGGATTGCCCCAAGGTCACAAGAAAGAGAGTGGTGCTGGCACAAGAAAGAGAGTGGTGCTGGCGAAGGGTTTGGAACAGATGATATAACATGGTGTAGGGATGCCACTAGCAAAACAGAGAAGGATGGCACAGCAAATTCCGCCACTCCTATCTCCCGCAGGCAGAGGGTTTCCATCTGCCCAGCCTCTCTCCTCACTTGCCCTCCCCACTTGCCTCCAAATGTCTTGTCAGTATGAACATTCCACATTCCTCTGGCCTATCAAAGAGATATTAATACATTCCTAGCATGTAATTTGGGGGGGAAAGTATGCCCCAGAGACATAACTATACTCCCAACTCTCTCAAAGTGAAATATGGTCCATTGCTATCATGAGATACAGGCAACACAGAGGAAGAAATATATTCACAGGGAATAAAGATGAGGTGTGGCTCATGAAACTGGAATTGAGCATGGCCTGTTTGAATGGCTGTTTGTAATTTACACCTCCTGGAAGCACCAGTAAGCCTCGGAGATGTGCACCACTGCCGAATCCCATGGATGTCTATGGGACCGCAAGTGAGTGTGGGGGCTTGTCCAGGCTGCACACTCAGAGATAACAGCACGCCTAAGTGTCTGGCTGGATCAAGCACCTATGGACCTTTAACTTATACTAATTGACAGAAGAATGTGCTCTTGCAGTCAATCAAAATGGGGTTTGTATCACTTTGTAGATGACTTGGTTATCAAGCATTGGAAGCAGGCCCAGGTGTTGCAGTGAGAGCTGAGTAGTGCAAGGGTACGTCATCACAGTTTTCACTGAAGTCATAAATCTGCTGAATTGCTCTGTGACTCTTATAACACCAAACTGAAATGAATGGCATATCATAGCAAAATAAAACATTTCATATAGATTACTTTTACAGTGTGTTGCCTTACATTGCCATTTGCACAATAAAGGCCGTATTTTGCTGTTCTACAAAGTCATGTAGGAAGGTTTGAGGTCATACACAGAAATGTGTAAAAACAGGTTTAAGGAAGACTATTCATCCCCACCAGCTATGAAATAAGGCTCTGCTATGGTACCTTCAAAATCTGTTGGAGTTTTGCTATTGAACACAATACAAATAGGATTTGGACTGGAATGAGGGGATTTTCTACAACACCTGTGGATGTTTTTAATTCCTGCAATACATGTTAGGTCCCTAGACTGAATCTGACAGTGGTCAGAAGGATTCTTCTTTTCCTCTCTCTCTGGTTTCTTTAGTAGTGAACTGTTGGATCACACTGAATTTGCATTCATATTTCCAGATAACACAGTATAATAGAGGTTCCCACAGAATGTAATCTATTTCTTAGAAAACTCAGGAAAAAATGACTTGAAAAGTGCAGTATAAAAAACCATTATAAAATGTTGCACTGATGCAAAACTGATGCAACTACAGTGTATCTTTCATGTTTCAATATTCCATTCATAAGTGCTTGGAAAAGCCTGCTCATTACCAGGAGTTGTTCTAAAAACTCACAGTATTTGTGAGTTACAAGCACACGGGTAAAGGAACTAGAGATCTTTACAAGCAAGCTTTTGACTTAGTGAATTCCTTGGTGGCTTTCCAATATTAAAAAAAAAATAATAAAGTATACTGAGTACTTGTTAACTCTTTAAAGAAAAGCAATAGTATCGAAAGCACATAAATACAATATTCATCTCATCCATCAAAACATACTCCAGAGATATTCCATATCAAAATATGCCCTAGTATATATTCCAACTACAGTACAGGAAACAGCACTGCTGCTTGTTCCATTTTATGAATTTTGAGTAAATGTTAAAAGATAGTGGAGAAAGGGCGGGGGGTAAAGGCACAGACAGCGAATAAAGAAAGTAGGCACGTATGATATGACATTAGTCCGCTCATTTCTTTAATGTATCCCAGGCTGCATGAGAAAAGCCTTCTGAGGCTCCGCAATCAAAATTTTCTGTGATTTCTCACTTGGAAAACCCTGGCGCAACAAAATGAGCTTTGCAATGTGACCCAAAGGACAACAAAGAAAGTTCTTGGCAAAACGATAAAAGATTCAATTTCCATAGCTATGGCCCTCTAACGGAGTATGTCCCTTTTTGATTAAACCAACTATGAGATCATCTCCAGCACAGAGCAAACAACTGCTATATTGTCACGCCAGGAGCCTGTTGCTGTTTGCACTAAGGCAGGAAGACTTTCTACTTAACACTTAATTTATTTTTATTTAAACATTACATAGCTGTAACATAAAACAAGAACCTGGCGCTGACGGGTGTGATGATCTCTGCACTCCTGTGCTCCACATCCAAAATGGCTTTTGGTCTTTTAAGACATACGTAACAAACACAGTGACCCCACTGAAGAAATGGGGTGATTTCTGAGGCAACATATTCCCAAACCTTTCAAAACTGGTTGCAGATAAAATTTGCATTGAGTTCCCAAAAATCAATTTCTCTTCATGGTTTTTGTTGTCTTGATTAAAATCTCCCCTCGGACAGATATTTCTGAATAAAAGCATCTTGCTTCTTAATAAAGGGGTTTATATAGCATATTTGTTGAGGTTTTCTTGCTTTCCTGCAAAGAGACTGGCACAGGAGGTAGTAAAACAGTCATTAAAGAAGTCACCAATCAAAGCCAGTTTTATAAACGTAAAGGAAGAATGTGCTTCACAATCAAAAATATGGTTAGGTGAGCAGGGAAAAGCTAAGCAAAATGTTGACGTCTTAAATTGAATGGAAGATATAATGGGAATGTACCTGGACTAGATTACTCTCCTATATTCTTCCAATGCTGCATACAGATCAGCAAATCAGGTGTGGCATGATTTAAGAAACATAATAACCATTTTTTCCTACTGTTTATTTCCAAGAAATAGGGCTACTGGTTCAGAAAATGGGGCAGCAATAATCTGAAGACATAGTTTCACATTTAAAACCCTATCATTTCTTAACTTGGTATCTGCCATTAGATCAAAATTTTACAAAGGGCTAGAGTATCTTCTTTTTATCCTGTTGTTTTTTCATCAATTTTCATCTCAGGTCTTAAAAAAATATTCTTGTCCAGCTCAAAGCATGTTTGAAGTGAAGGCAGAAAAATCTGCAGAAGGTAGTGTAATAAATTTCTGTGAAGTGTTTTCAGCGAATATTATCAGAGTTGCAACCCACTAACCCTATTGCAAACTTGTGTGAATGGAAATCGATCTAGCAAACAGCTTGCTCTAACAGGCAGCTGCACACTTATTATGGATAAGGATACAAAGGATATTTGTCGCCTTCCATAATGTTTTTTCTTAAACTTGCTGTAATCACCAGATATCTCTCTACTGTGCAAAAAATGCTACTTTGATAAAGCACGGATTGCAGGTGAGAACCTGGAGGAGTTCCAAATCACTGAACCTCTTATACCTCAGCTTCTCTGAGATTTAGATTTGGAAACTTAAAGCCATGACGCCCTTCACTTTGAACAAGAACATGCCAATACTAAGATTCTGTTCGGGCACACACAGCGTTCTACAGCTCCAAGAACCTAGTTCACGATCCAATTATGAGACAGGAATAAAAGATACTGCAACTTGGCCAACTCCACGGAGCAGGAATGCAGCAGTATGGAAATAACTTCCAGGCTGGGGTCAGGCATCGTATCGTGAGCAGTTAATGTCAGGTATCAAAAAGAAAGCTTTGATTGCCTAAGAGTGACTGACAGGGCTTTGATGACTTGAAATATATGCTGCCTCATCAGCATTTAATACTATTTCCAAATAATAAAGCAAAAGAGGAGAATCAAAGCTGACAGAGGAATTGAAAGGGGACCAGTGATGATGTCAGTGCTGCTAACTGCAGTATCTAGATTCTTTTTATTTGATCCCTTTCCCGTAAGTAATCTGGGCTGGCACGGAAAAGCTTCGGGGTATTTTGAGTTGTGATGCTTCAAAGCTCTGTGCAGTAGCAATAGGAGAGCATAGAAACAGTAACTTGGATCAGTAGCTTCAGCCCAGGAGGACAGAGCCGGTTGCTCACAAGGTGTATCAACACGGACTGACCCTTGTAAGGGCCTTCACCCTTGCATGAAAAGCCCCTTCCCCATGGCCTGACTGCCTGCAGAAGACATCCTGTAGAAATTTGCAGGATGAAAACTGGTTCAAATTCTTGTTCGTATGGTGCTTTTTCTTGCGGAATACCTGGTCTCTGTGAAAAGACATTAATCTAATTATTCTGCTTACCACCCTCCTTTGGATTGACCACTGCATTAATCACCTACAAATGTTAATTACCATTGCTAAAGAAAAAAAGCAAAAGATGGAAGTCTTCAATCAAAGCCTCACAAATCAGTAAAAGAAATGAGAAAACAAAAAAGTTCAGTTGCAAATATTCCTCTTCCAAGTGTGAGCTGTAACTAATTTAAAGTGCATGTTAGAAAGGAATGTATTATCTTGTTTACTAAGAGCTCAAAGACGTGGGCAAATTAATGGCTCCTGAGAGGGTGATACTCAGGGATAGCCAGTAATTCCCTGTTTTAATTCATCACAATCAATGACAAGAAATGTATCAGAATAGTCAGCTCTCCCTTTTACTCATTACTTTTCATTAAATGGATTAAGTAGCTTAAACCAAACATTGTGCTGGTTCACATTAGCAAACAAAGCGTATTTAAGGATGTTCTCTGCATAGGATTTTGTGGCTAATTACAATTGATTTGATATATTTGGAAAGTGTCTTTGGGTTTGGAAATTAGGTCTACTTTGCTTTCAGAAAAAGACTGCAAGACAAATATTCAATATGCCCTTAAGCCAGACCTATAAATCAATGAATAAGAATTTTGAGCTGTTTTTGAAAGCTTGGCCCTGTGGACATTTAGTCTGAAGGGTAGTGAGTGTCAGGAAATTGCCTGTATAAAATTCCTCCATGATAATGCCCCCACTCGGCTACAGCTACTGTGCCAAGCTACGATTTCCATCCGATACCACTCCTACATGAAAAGCTTTGAAGCATCGCAACATGAAATACCATATAGCATTTTATACCGACCTGGATTACTTATGGGAAAGGAATTGAATAAAACTGGCTCTTCTACACATAGCCCGTGTGCTTTCTATGAATGTTTTATAACCATAACTGTCTTCTTTTTTTTTTTTCCTGCTGACACAAGTAACTTGCTGCAGAGGCACCTACCCTGAGCTGGGACTTTGCATATTTCATATTGTTAGCCTTCAAGGAGAATAAAGAAGAAGAAAATCCCTTCTTTGTCTGTTTTGTGTTGCAACAATGCAACTATATTCTGATTTTTTTAAATCTATAGTATTTTCAGTAATGACCTCAATCAAAAAGACAGCGATTGCCTTCCAAAAAATACAGGAATGGGTCAAGGGTTAAAAAGATGGATGAAAACCTTTGAGAAAAACGCACGCCCACAAGTTACTACAATTGAAATGTGAAAGGTCTTTCTTCTCAATGCAAATAGATTTTTGCTAGGTCACAACGAAAACCAGGAATTAACATATTTTTCTAAAACAAACAGCAAGTTAACCACTTCTATGGTTGAGTACTGGTGCTTATTCTTTCTTGATTAGAAGTACAAGTCATCATAAACTACACTTTACTATTTAAAAAGGCTCCTAGAGCAAGGATTTTGCTGAAACAATAGTATGAATGGAAAAAGTAAAGGAAATGTGAAAGTCTAAACTTCACCTGTTGGCTCCAGATCATATGTTGAAATTCAATATACATCTTCTCAAACTGGCGTGAGGAAGCAGAACCGTGCAAACTCAGACACATACACCCCTTGCGGATAAAACACAACACCTTTCAAGTGTACAGGCTAAAGGTAATTGACATTTGCTACATTCACACCTTTTTTCCCCCATATAAATACTTATTTCACTCAAAGAAAGCAAACACTTTTATCTAGAGAGACCCATCCACCTACAGGCTGTACCTACCACTAACCCTTAATTTCCCAAATAGCGTCTTCATTCCACTGAACTCAAGCCAGTGAGTTTGTTTGAATTTTGGCACTTCTAGGACTACAAAGCTCTCTTACAGCTCCTGCACGTCTCTCACTGGGTCTAGATTACCTTACTTTGGCCTATCAGTCAAGGGATCAGCATGCCAGACACCTTCTCTGATTCTCACTAAACCTTTTCCTGCACTGGGGAAGCAGCCAGGATCCTAAGGTTACCAGTGGCCTTCACTGACTTCATTTGACGAGGGTGTAGCTCTCAAATTTTTCCACTCTGCAGAAGGACAGCGGGATGCTACCCGCTTTCAACACATCAGAGGAAAGCTAGTGTTATTCCATGTATTATCAGAAGATTTCAGCTTGAACACCACAGTAGGTCCAAATCCTCATCCGAAACAAGAGGAACCAACTTTTTAAGATCATGAAGCTCCTGTGAGAGCCTGGATGTTTTTACTGCCACACTGCTGGCCTGGGTGCACTAGTACTTGTGTACAGTAAACACTGGCATCTGGTGGCAGCAAGGCGAATCACAGCTCTACCTTCCCAAAGGTATAGCAGGAAACATAAATACAATTATTTCATTAAACAGCGTAGCATCTGCATGAATTGATACCCAGCGGAAAGATGATCAAACCTCTGATTGTGACCATCAGCTATATCAACAGCCTTGCAAGCCCCCCACGATAACGTTTGTATTCCCGGCAGGAAACTTGAGCCAGTTCAGAAAGCTTCTAGCGCAGATCTGATATGAATGGCTGACCTGAACTCCAGGAGAAAGCACGGGGCATTTGCATGTGGAAAACTGGATGCTGGAATTTGGATGATGCTTCAATTTGTCCTAGATTGGTTTTAGACCAAAGCCAAGTCATTTGACTGACTTCCTATCATGGGTATAAAGCTATCTAGGCTGTAAACAAGTGGTTACAGATTAGTATAAGCCTTTTCAATGAATTCCTAGCTCGTGCTTAAAACTATTTTTCATTTGTTTCAATCTTCTGTCAGCATAGGGCCCAGCCTTGCAAGACATTATGTGGCCTCAAATGCTTTCAGTGAACACAGATGTCAACAGGACTTAAACCTTGCACAACAGAGTCTACTCGCCTTATTAAAAAGAAGTACAGGGTTTGTGTGTGCAACTATTATCATTCCCATATATGTTGCTGTCTGCTTCAGTATCTTCTATTGCATCTCTGCTGCAACATCAGGGAGCTTTTCTTGTGCAGCGTCTAGACAGATACTGCATATTTGAAATAGCATGAGGAATTTGGTATGAGGTTTTTTTATGAGTCTGGAGTTTCATGACCTTATCTGAACCAAGCTCCTCATGCTTCTGAGTGTCACGCATTGCTGCTCATCAGAAGGTTTTCTCTCCAGAGAAGGCACACTGCTCCCAATTTTGAAGAGCGAGCAAACACATTTGGAGCGTAACAAAATAGGAAGGAGCTAACAAAACAAGTACAAGAACGATTCAAGGTCTCACTGAAATTCAGTTCATTTGCTTTCTTCAAAAGGAAGATTAGAGAGGAGTAGATTGATGTCCTTACATGCCTATCTGAAAAGAAAAGGAGGAGACTGATAAAGGCTATTGAAACCAACCAGATAAAATACAATATCCAGTGGCCAAATCTGTAAAAATTCAGATTAGAAATCAGAAGTGTATTTTTTCTGAGTGAAGGTTAACCATTCAACCAGCCAATAAACAGCTATCATTGACTGTCCATCGCTTGACGCCTTTAATTCAAGATTGGATATCCTTCAAAAATATATATGCTGTGCCAGACAGCTCCTGAAGCACTGTAGAAAATGTGGGTTTATCATCTACATAATGATAATGATCTACAGCCTGGATTGTGCAAAGAGCCTGACTAGATGATTTTAATAACTTTTGGCCTTCAAAATTTATGAATACTTGGTATTAAATTGAGCATGCGAATAATTCCTTCTCCATTTGCTAATTTCAGTGACTTCAACAGGACAACTGAATAGCTTAAATTTGAGCATGGGATTACGTGTAATACTGACACAAGACCACGATTAGAATCTGGAGGACGTTACACATGTCTCTCTAAGTAAAGTTGATCATATAGCAGCTAAAAATCCTATAGCATTCTCAAGAAGGATAGAGAACATTGCCCAGTTCTAGCTGACTTTTTTTCCCTCCTCTCAGGAAAACCTCTTTAGAGATTCAGATCTGCTTAACAGCTGAGAGTCAACTACTCTTTACAGAATCTCTTATAATCAGGCATTTAAAATACTTTGCAAGTAAAAGAAACTTGGAAAGTTAAATTATGTTTCCATTTTTCTGACTTCATTCCAAGTCTGTAATGGCTATTACACATCAGCTGGGTTATATTTGAGACTTATTTCAAGTAGTAAGCAATGTTCTGGAGGTCAATACAATTTTTGACCTGATGCATCAGAAAAGGGAGATTTATAAACAATATTGACTAGGTCATACCTAAGACATCACATCAGAACTATGCCATGCTCTTTCTCAAATTCTTTCTTGCTTTCTTCAAGTCTTTAAAGGAGTAAGTCATTTTATGCTGCATTAAGCAGCCTTAGAGCCTTTTATAGGTTTTCTGGTTTATCCACAAATTTCACCCATAAGTAGGAACTAATCTGCCACAGGCTGGAGTCCAAGTACCACATTTTATAGCCCACATCTTGCAGGTGAGTCCCACAGTTGTAATGATGACTCTCTGCCACAATGAATTCTCTGTCCTTTTAGGACAGTGCACACTCTAGGAAATGACCTGCTCCTGCAAAAAAAAAAAAAAAAGCTACTGCAAATCTAAACAAATGCAAGAGCATAGTTTAGAAGTCACTTCATCAAGAAAATGCCACTTTGAAACTTGCATTTTTGTTATTTTAAATATTTCCCTATGCAGTTTATAGCACCTTCCAGGAGGTACAGAAGAACAGGAAGGCAAGACAGTGAATACGGTGGGTATGTGCATGTATTTAAATACATAAAAGCCCACACCAAAAATCTCAGGAATGCTGAGAAGGAAGGCCTTCTAGTCTTCCTTGTAAGAAAAGTGTGAAGAAAAGACCCCAGTCACCTCATAGAAAAAGTCTGCCTAGTCGTGCACCATCTGAGATGGATTTCACATTCAAAGCAAGAATTTAAATCCTTTAAATATATACATATACATATGTATATATAGGGAAGTGGACGTGTATACATGTTTTAACACCAGCATCATGGATGTGCTTTGTTTGCATTCACGGGGCATTTTGCATGGATTTTCTGCTCTCCTTGCCTGAAAGCCGATGAGACACCTGGGAGCCCCTACACTGACCTCAGCAAACTCTGCTCAGGCCTCTCAAAAAGCATCAAGGGATAATCTGAATTCCAGAATTATGTTGCTTCAAATGCTTTCCAAGAAGGCAAGCAAGAAACTTTTTCTTTTTTTTTTTTTTTCCTCTCCTGATCACAGAGCCTTCTGAACCTTTTGGGGAAGCCTTTGAACTTCCATTAAATGTGGTCTGTTTAATGTTTGGATCTGTCAAAGGAGAGGCAGTCAGACAAACTGGGCCAATGTTGAAATGACTTGCTTCCAACACCTCTACGGTTTAATCACATCTCCCTGAGCACCTCTGTAGATAATAATTGAATTAGACATTCCAAGAGGTGACTGACAAATAGAAATAAGACAAATAAAGACAATCTATCCTTTTTCTAGGCATCCAAAGGGATGCAGATCTACAACAAAGGAGCTCTATGTGTTCCACTGCCTACCATAAGCATGCGTTAAACTCTTCATAGTTGACATGTCTTTGGAGCTGAAAATTGTTGGCAAAACATTTCTTGTTTTTGTCTCAGGCTACGAAAATGAGATATAGTTTCTGCATTAAAGTACTCTGAAATGAGTCACCTACAGCAGCGTGACCTGCTATATACATTTGGTAACAATAGAACAGACATCAATTTTCAATCTTATCAGAAGTCACCAGTCCATAAGTATTAGTGGCGCCTACTGAATTTTATCCAGGGACCTAACTAAAAACATCTGTTCTTTTACTTCACAGCAAATCAATAGATTAAGTCAACGTTCTCTTTTCTCCTTTATTCTGTTCATTAAAGGCATAGGTTTTCTTTCGTTTTATTTCTATTTCTTTTAATAACTCACTTCTACTTGCAAGTCAAATCCTAGTATATTACAGAGATTTCTATGTCTCTTTCTGGGCTTACTTGGGGAGACATATATCTATGCTCTAGCAAAAGACAAGCAGAAGTAATTATCTTTGAGGCACATATTTACAAAGAGCTTGGTAAAATTCTACCTAGTATTTGGAATGAAGCCCAGCAATACTCAACAACAACAAAAAAAAGGTACTAAACCAAAAACATACTAGGACACTTAATGTTTATTGCCTTTTTAGCCTTTTTTCAAGTCTATAATTCATTCTACAAACTGTGATGCTATTACTAAAAAATCCACCTCTGACCTCATACCTCACCAATGTGCATCACAACTGCCAAACATGATGAGCTTTCCAGTCACACGTATTATGATGTTTACTCACATAATTCCTGACTAGATTCAAAAAGGAACTATGTTTGTACATGTTGTATCATCCCACCAGTACCGTACATAAGGTTTGCACTAGGATGTACTAACCAATACAGCCTAATATCTGGCCTAATGTGCTTACAAATGACTAGCACTCTTCTCTTAAGTAGTGGACAAAACTAGGCACTTCTGGACTAAGATGGAGAGAGATTAAGATGGAGAAGTGACCAAAAAAACAGAGGCAGAAACTGTCATTCTGCTGTAAGCAGCAGAATCAGCAATAAATATTATCATCAAATAGCAGAACTAATTTTTTTTCCACTTGCACTTGGTTAAATATGTCTAAATGTAGTTTGAGTATTACAGTTTTTTTCCTTGAAAAGACAGCTACAGATAGGGATCTTTAATATTAAACTGAGATCGAATTTATGTACACAGTTTGCGCTTTTTCTCTTACCTGTGGAAATCCCACATTGCTTATGCAGTCTAACATGAAACCAAAATATGATGTAGTGTAAATGAACATACCTACTATGCCCTCTGATAAGTAGATGTAAATAAAACACAGGAGGGGAATGTTTGACTTGAGTTGAAATTACGTTATATTCATGATATGCATTGCAAAGGTGTTATGAGAAGTCTATGATAGTTTTATTTCCTTATGTATGAGAAGTTGATCAATATAAACAGAGATAGTCTATAATAAGGCAATATATACAAGTATATAAAATGCTTTAAATCATCCAGGAAAGATAAATCACTGCCTGATCTAGATAACAAGAGTTCTGCTAGAAGACTTCATAGCACAGCGGATATGTAACTACAACCTGGCAGCAGCTCTTACATAAAACCAGTAACAGGGGAACAGCGTAATATAGCATCCTCTGCCTTACAATGATTTGGATCAAGGCTTTTTGCCCCATGTCATGAGCAAATTAAGTAACGGTAAATCAAACCCCATTTTTGGCTCTGTGACTTTGAAACACACAATATAGCCACCCCAGAACCACGTCATTTCAGTTTTTTCCATCAGTCTAACACAGCACCATGAGACTCTAGCCACTGGGACTATTATCTGTCAGTGAGCTGAAGCTTGAGGGAACTTCTCCCCGCAGCTTGAGGTGAGGATTAGGAGAATTTTGATTGGGGAAAAGAAAGTTATTACCGGAAATTAATTTAATATGGTGTCAGGCAAAAAGAGACAGTAATAAAGAAATATCTCTTAGGACAAGAGAAGGAGCAGAGAGAAGACAAAACTTAAAGAAGTGGCAATCCACAGCCAAGCAAATACTTGTCTGGAAGGGTGCAGTGGCTGAGCATCCCAGACTTGGAATATCTTGTCAGTCAGGAAGAGGGCTGATTTAACTGTCATCTGATGAATGACAGACCAGCAAAGTCAGTCTAAAAGTGGGATATTGTTGCTTTCTATCTCAGTTCCCATGAACAAAGCAGATTTTTTTCATTTAAGATTTCTCTTTGTTAGCTATTAAAATAACGATGCTTCAGTTGCTACCGAATAAAAACAATAAGAAACGAGAGGGCCCAAGATGACTGAAACAAAACTCCATAAAATAATTAAACCTCAGACCTACCCAAATGCTGACATCAAATGTGTAAAAGTCATTGATAGTTCTCTGTCTCATTATGGGAAACAGAGATTGATGAAACACAGCTGTGTTCACAGCAATTGATGGCATACATCATCATTTCCACAGCATTCACATTAAATTACTTAGCAGCTATAGTGCCAGTACAGATTATGGGATAACCCAGTCCTTTCTTTTAATCTCAGGCATCTGGAATTTCAGGGCCAGATGAACCTTTTTTCCTTCCTTTTTTTTTTAGGCAAGACAGACAAAGTAGTAATACCAAAGGCATGAGAATACCAAGTTTCCTCTAAGGCATATGTATTCCCATCACACTCAAAAATAACTTTTAAAGTAATTCCTAAATTTTAATATATATTAATATCCAACCCCAGGAGCACAGGAAAAGGGAGCGAGGCTTAGACTAACAAGAAGTTCAAAAACCATCCTGTAAAAGTATTGGCAATGCAGCATCCTTCTATATGAACCACAGCTGTGGGACTTGCCCATGTTCATTGTGTTAGACAAACTAGGAGCACCATAGCCTAAGAAAAGCAGCAGAAGGTCAAAATGATCCCTTCTAACCAAAACTAGATGGTACTTAATTGCAAGACCATTCTGGACCATATGAAGTTGATCCTGGAATCCCAACCGAGACACAGTTCCTTAAACACAGGAACTCTAAGCACCAAGAGAGTTGGCTGAAATACAGCTGGTGTGATTAAAACTGGGCAAATGCTTTACTAACCAGTTCAAGGATTCAAAGGCAGGTTCTATATCTAAAGCAACTTTCATTTCGAAAGCAGACCATACAGCTAATAAGCACTGTGATTCTACCGTGTTTAAAAAAAAAAAAAAAAGAAAAAAAAAAAGGCAGCAACTGAACGTGCACTTAAACAGGAGGCCAGACTAATAAAAAGAAAACCTTGTATTTGCAGGTTATTGTTCTCAAAAATTAAACTTGCCATGATATCTAGTAGAGTAATAACATAAGGAAGTAGCAAGATAATAAAGAGAATGTCTTCTAAAACTGGCAAGAGGTAGTTTAGTCTAAACTACAGTGTAAAGTGTGAATAATAAAAATAAGAAACTTGGGACGTCCAGTGGACTAATCTCTATAAAATAGCAATAGCCCCAGGGAACCGTAAGAGTAAAGCAACTTGACCATGTTATTGATTTTATGAAAATATGTTCCAGAAAACCCGAAACTCAGACATGTACACATTTCCACGCCTTAGAGATCCTTTATGTTCTACAAAATTAGAGTTTCCCACCATTTAAGTTTACTAAACTTTGAGGCAATATTTACATTACAGCTTTTTTTCCTGGTGTGGGCTGTTGGGGGGTTTTTTTGCTTGTTATCAGCTCCATTTACAATCTCATTTTTGTAAACTTTTCAGGAAAGGTCATAAAAAAACCTAATTTAACTACTGGCAAGTTCAGTAATAAAGAAGGTAAACAATTTCACCTAACGCAAGTTAAAATTATCAACGTTATTAAAGATGCTTAGCACTCAAAGCAGATTCTGGCTTGTTGTTGGATCACTGTATTTATGTAAAGGGAATTCACATTTATGAGGCGCATCACAATATCTTAATGAACTACAACTCAGCTGTCCTGAGCCTAGCAGTTTTAAAAACATTTCATATGAAATAGGTAAATATTTTGAAGTTCCATTCAGCATCACATGTTTAAATGCCCTCAGTCACTTGAATAAAAAAAAAAAAGAACATATCCCATTTCTTGAAAACTTTCCACTATTGTTGATGACACCAAATGGCCTCACTTGTTACAGGTCATGTTATATTTATTTCCACATAAAAGTAAAAAACTGTGCATACTAGAGCTACAATTTTAACCTGAAATTTGACAGCACTGCCAGCTTGCTGTGTTTGCAAAACAGCCATCCTCAATTTTCATTCTGAACTGAGAGCACTTTGGTGCTCCAGTACATCAGATAGGAAGCTGCAATAAATAAGCCAACACAAGGGGATGATATTCCACCTCAAAGCATATCCCAACGAATACCCTTCCAGCCTGCTGGAAAGAGATGGCCAGATTGTACCTACTTTGCAGAAATCATCACCTTCGGTAGTAACAGCTTGTACCAAGACAAAACCAGGTACCAAATAAGAATAGAGCAAGAATCTAACATTGTCTTCTGGGATACCTCAGAGAGATATGACTATAACTATCGAGCATATGTCATTTATTCCCCTTAGTCAACATTGCATAGCAAACTACTGTAGAAGGGCAAGACTACTGAGGGAGAAACAAGAAATTCTTTCATTGCTAAAATACTGAGTATGAAGACATTGCCTACCTGGAAAGTAATCTGAATGCATTTTTTTCCAGTCTTAAACACCTAAACAAAATCATATGCTGCAACTAATAAACTCAAGGCAATGCTTCACCTGCTTTAGTGTACGTCTCAATTGTCTCAGAACACTCATGAACCCAAATGATCCTGGGAGCCAAAGCACACTGCTGAGCAGATCGCTCCATCATTTCTTGAGAACAAAACAGACTCATTAACCTATTGTATATATTTGCACACATACAGAAATAAAGCTCTGCACAGCTTCCCTCAGAGAGAGGAGAAGCAGGTTAGACCATTTTCCAGGCTGGGTGGTAAGGTTTCATACTGCCTAGTTTTGCCCGGTTGCTACATGGCACAATGACATTTCTGGGTTTTGGGGGTTTTGCCTTTTTTTTTTTCCCCTCTTTATTTTCTATGTTTGGGGAAACATCTCTTTGTCCTGGGAATTTTGTCTGTGAATATTTCCCTACCTTAAATATTTGTCCTACCTGAAAAGGTGCTTTCCAAGTCCCTAATTACCCATTCTAATCGAGGGTCCCAAAGTTTGATTTATGCAAGCAGTAACCAAGCCATATTGCACTGTCATACAACCATTCAGTAGTCATACAACTCCATAGCAGCCTCGTGTATGGCTGTTTTTAAGTATGATTGTATCTGATCAACAGAACAAGCAATTGCAGAGCCTGGGAAACAGTGATGCATAGCAGTAGATTATATTTTCATTTTTACTTCATTTTTGATCCTCTGGTGAACTGTAGTAGAATGCGTATTTGCTGCTTTAGCTAGGCTGGAATCTAACATTATGGATATTAATTAAGACGGGCAAATTCTGTCCTGCATCCATTTTTGCTGTGCTCCCATGTGCTGTTGAAAACATCAGAATAAAAATGCAGCATAACTGGCTGATGTTTAGTGCCTCAGAGTAATTTGGCCATGCCTTGCATGTTCACTGCTGTTATTCCAAGGACTGAAGCCACCACAACCAATCCAACCTGTGTTTGACCACCCTGGCACAAGTCTTTTACGTATCTGAACAAAAGCCGCCAGGCAAATCACAAAGACCATTTGCCTTTCCTCTCTTGCAGCATCAATCACAGTGCCTTTCCATGCTTACCAGGATCAAATACTTCCCTAAGAGGTCACTCTATTTCTTTAATAGCTGTATTTTTAACTCCATCTGCCTACATTACATACTTCTGTATTATAGACCTACACACCTCAGATGAGTAGGTGACTGATAATACCTCCTCATTTCCCGCTGTTCATAACTTGCTCAACCCCACAGCATGAAAAGGGGTTGCCTGCTCGTCGATCACCATTGCTATGGGTGACCACAAGTAGCACGTGTTCTGTCCTGACCCCATATTCTTGCTTACCCTAAACTGTGTCTTCAAGAAGCAAGCCATTCAGCATTTCAATCTGTTTTACCCTTCCTTCTTAAAAAGTGCTCTCTCAGTGTGCAAGCAGGTGACACCCTACAAGAGTCTTTTTGATATGCAAATGTCTGCAAGGGCAGCTCTCTGGGTGGGCTGTCTCCAAGATGGGAAAATCCCCAGGACTAGCTCTGCAGAGGCCAGCAGTGCTTACGCAGGGAGCAAGACGGCAGCAATGGATATTACAGTAACTGCACTGGAAAATTCCCCCCTCCTCCTCTGAGCATCTGTTCTACATGTGTTGAACAGATCTTCTTTGTCTCTTGTCCAGTAACATGTGAATGAACCCGAGTTCCCCCAGGGAACGGAGGGATACAAGAGAAATCAGCATAAAGATTTGTGCTGGAAGGATAAAAGATAACAGCCTGTCAAACTGCAGACCTTTAAAGCTTAACACTTTCCTTCAAATTTGCTCTCACAGTGCTATCCACTGCCAAAATATAACAAGTTTGTGACCCTAACTTATGTTTACTGTTTCTTAACAAGATATTTCAGGTTAAAAAAAATAAAAAGAAAAGAAAAAATACAGCGTATAAACAGAAAAATCTAATCGGTAACTATATCTATATATCTATCTTAAAATTTATGGTGAGATCTGTTCAACTTTTAGTAATCACAAGTGTGCAAGACAGCCTGCAGACTCAGGCGAAGGTTTTCTTTGGTCATTTCTTTGCAGAAGTGACTTTATTACTTCACGAATATACACACACCTTCCTTTGGCCCCCTCAAAAAGTTTCAATTCACAGTTTAACCCTGATAAATTCAAAATGCCAACATATCAGACCTTGTGTAGTTGAACGTCCAAGCCACCTAATCATGTGAGTTTAATACAGTTTCATGTAGAATCACAGAGTAATCCAAGGTCATTGAAAAAAGCATGAACTAAAATGTTAGGGCTTTTTTTGTCTTAGGGTGTCCACATGCAAGCTCCTTGCAAAGGTTCCCAAACTCCCTGCAACCGAGCTGATTTCAGAAAAGTCCAGTTAAGTCAGAGTAGGACACTCCCAGAAAAAAGAAATTCTATTAACAACTAAATCATATCACCACAATATGATAACAAGACCCCGTTGCTTTCAAGTCCCAAGTCCCTAGTAAGATACTTAGTTGGTAGCATTTGCCTATACCGATCCTCCTGGAGTCAGTCCCATGCTTCAAATTCAGCGTGGCAAATTTACCTCAGTTTTCAGCCTGCAGCATATGTTAAAGCATTAGTATTTCAGACTTTGCTTAGAGTAATTCACACAGTTTCTGTAAATATTTTTCATTAGAGGAATTGAAAATGGCCTGAAAGCCATTCGTTTGCCACTGCCTGAACAGAAAGACTGCAAGTGCACATCCTAAAGGATATAAACCACGTGCTAAGGTAAAAATCTTCAGCTACTTCACAAAAGAATTGGGAAAACTAATACACATGCCTGATGTGTAAAAACAGCAGCCCAAATTTTTAACATTATCAACTAATTGATTAATGAATATTTTTAATTTTACTCTATAGCTCTGCTGTATTAAAATGCTGGCCTACTTTCTTCTCAGGAGGAAATCTAAACAACCATGAGACAGCATAAACATTATTTCAGAGCCTGAGAGGCATTTCACTTCAATATTTTGAAATGGTATTTACTTAGAAGTAAAGTAAGTGATCAGAAAGCACTCATGAGAAAAGTAAAAAAGGGAGGGGCAATGGAGACGCAGGGGGAATTTGGGAGAAAGACCATTTGGAGAGCTGAGATAGCAGGTCCTGCTTCCACTGAAAGGTGAGAGATGGAAGCTGCACCCGACTGCTGCACCAAGGACCTGTTGCTCCCTCCATCCCCCTATTTCTAGCTGTCTCCTGCATGCTCTGGCATCGCCCTCAGGTTTCCCATGGGCATGGGACTTTACTGTGAGGATGGTGGAGCACTGGAACAGGTTGCCCAGGGAGGTGGTTGAGGCCCCTTCCCTGGAGATATTCAAGGTGAGGCTCGATGAGGCCCTGGGCAACCTGGTCTAGTTGGGGGTGTCCCTGCTGACTGTGGGGAGGTCGGACTAGATGACCTTTGGAGGTCCCTTCCGGCCTGGACAATTCTATGATTCTATGGCGTAGGCAAATAAGACACACTGGAGTTGCTGGAAGTCATCCCTCTGGCTTGCCTTGTCTGCACCTGGAGCCAGCCCTGCACTTGCTGTATGAGAGACAAGAAGGTCAGCTGCTTCCTCACACCCCCACTTCTGGCAGAGAGGAGTGTAGTACAGTAGTTCCAGTTCCTACAAAACCACCTGTGACCCCCCGTCCACCTACAGAAGAGCACGCAGCATGTTTCTGAGATCACCTGAATCCTCCATCCCTCAACCTGGGTGTCTGCTCGTTGCAACTCTTTTCTCATAAAGGCCACCCAGGACCTGACTAACAGGAAAATCTATTAGCTGCTGCTCACCTGGTCTAAATTTTGGAAGGTGAACAAGAGCGTCCATACCCTATTATGGGTATATTACCCCCGTGCTCTCCAGCCCCACAGACTACTCTGTTATTGCATTTCTGGTTGAGTACAGATCCACATTTTGATACTGTGCATGATGGAAATTCTCTTGGTTTTCTGGAATTCATTACAACCTTGATGCACTCCAAGCATACTGGAAATCATGAAACAATAGAAAGAGCCTTCCAACTGTCACCTTGGATTTGTCATCAGATGTGGAATATTATGGGAAAACTTTCAAGAGGCGAAATATATACCTTCCAAACTGGCAAAATAAGCAACACAACACTTCATCATGCGTAACTGGCTCTCAAGTGTCTCCATATACCTTTTAGCTGTCACTGGCTTGAAGTTAGCTACATTAATCCTGTCAGATGAGTTTTAAACTTTATCAGGGGTCAAAACTATGCAAACAAAAATTCCAATCATTTAGATATTATTACAGTGTGATAAAACATGGATTTTAGCAGTAAGACTCTACTGCCTGTGTATTTGCCATACTTAGCCCACAGTGCATCTTTTAATACAGCGTGGACAGTTAAACTTACCAAACTGTATCAACTCATTTCTAAGGTACAAATTCACTGCAAGCCATCAATTAAATCCCTACAACAGAACTTCTCATGTCTGTTATGCCATCTATGCAAAAAACTGGTATATTTCATCTACAGTAATATCAAGACTGCTCTCTGAAAACTTGAAACGCAGCCATTGGCTTCTGGTCTGAAGTAAAACATAGGCATTGCTGTAATTTAAATTGTGTTATTTATAACATTTTCTTCTGTTTTATAACATTTTCTTCTACACATTGGCTGAACTCCAACAGGGAATTTTTGACAACTTCTGCACAGCCAGAATCACCAAAACAATTTTAAGGGACCTGTATGGTAACTTGCATAAAATTTGTCATGCTGTGGCTATGTAAAAATAGTCAATAATTGATTCAGTAACTATTTCTTATGTATGTAGTCATTTTGCTATTAAAAAAAAAATCAACATAAAAAAATTAATGCTGCAAGCCTTCTGCCGTTGGCTATTTTTCCTCAGTGTAGAAGCACTAAAATCAACAGCCTCTGCCTCTCAGTAATAAAAGTACAGGCCTATGTATCCACATATTAATACTATAACATTTGAAGATTCTGAGCCTTGGTTAAAATGAATCCATCTGTTGTGCTCCGAGTAAGATATTCCCATAAAATACAGATGCAATAAGAGATGTACACTTGCAGTCTCATACTTCGGAGTTTCGGAAAAAAAGCTAAACCTTCTGTCTTGAAGAAAAAAATATCTAAGGCAAACCAACTAAGCACAAATGGTTTCATCTTTTGATGTTGCTGGATCAAGCATTCTTTGCTGGCATGTTCAGAATCAAAAGAAACATCCTGATAATGAGACATAGTGTTTTTGTGATCTTTTTTGATTTCCTGTATTAACATTAATGAAATAAAGAAGGCAACATCTGAAGTCTAAGGTCTTCATTCTTGCATAGCACATTAAAAAAAAAATCCTTTGTGGTCAAAAGAGAATAAAACCCTAAGTTACTTATCCATCCCTCAGACACAAATCATATAAACTTGTTTTGTGATATGCAAACCTATTTCTCATTAAGTTTAATGTTCTCCACTTCCCTCATCTGTTTGCTCATGCTCCATTTATGTGAAAATTCACATAAATCTTCAGACCATTTACCTTGCTCATATCCTCAAAACAGGGTTTACCTGAAGCTAACATGACACATAGGTACACACTGGCCTACACACAAAAGGAGTTTTCACCTGTTGCTTGTATATTTATGGTTCTTCTATAGAATGAAGTCTTCTTAACAACTCTCTTGCTTCCTGACCTTCCAGAAAAATCATTTTGGGAAAAATAAAATCTAATTAGGTATCTATGAACAGATATGGTTTTGTTTTTCTGAGTATCTACAGTGAAAATCATCTCCCCTCAAGTAAAATAGAGTTGGAATACATCTTTGGCAAGTCCCACTACTCTGCATATCACAGAATCACAAAATGGTAGGCGTTGAAAGGGACCTCTGGAGATCATCTAGTCCAACCCCCCTGACAAAGCAGGTCCACCTAGAGCAGGCTGGACAGGAACGCATCCAGGCTGGTTTTGAATATCTCCAGAGAAGGAGACTCCACACCCTATCTCTGGGCAGCCTGTTCCAGGACTCTGTCACCCTCAAAGGAAAGTTTTTCCTCATGTTGAGATGGAACTTCCTGTGTTCCATTTTGTGTCTGTTGCCCCTTGTCCTGTACCCATGCACCACTGAGAAGAGCCTGACCCCATCCTCTTGCCTTTTAGATATTTATAAGCATTGATGAGGTCCCCTCTCAGGGGAGAGTTCTCATCTTTGAACTAATTTCAGAAGAGTCTATATTTCTGGTTTTTGTTCATTCCTGCCATGATAAAAACACAACAGTTCCAATTTTAAGTACAGAAATTAAACACCAGCAATTTGAAAACTGTTCCAAGTAAATGTTTTTAGAAATAGCGAAAGTTTTCAGTTCACTGTGGCACTTAAACTTTAAGGATATGAGTTGACTGTATTGGCTTCAAACAAGATTATCCCCAAACTAAAGTTTTAGATATATATATAGCTTTCGTCTGATGGCAGTTAGAAAAACACCTTCTTTGATTTAGTAAAATACAGCAAACGTGCTTAAGGATGGTATCTTCTCAGCTGGCCAAAGAAAGTCAGCCATAGAGCAGAAGCGTTCCTCATTGTTTACCCTGTTTATCTATGCTGTAGAAAGAAATCACTGTTTTGTGTGTGGCTCTTAGAAAGGGTGCTACCACGCGCTGGAAGAAGAGTGTTTGTGAGACTTCCATTAGCCATCCAGGATGCTGCAGAAAAAATGGGGCCACAAACAGTTTTCCATCTCTCTCTCTGAACACACAAGTAGGACTCAGAGTCAGTAATAACAGGCCCAAAGAACTTGTGATCTTTGATCTCACCTATTCTGCCAGGAAATAAAACGCACCAGGGCAAAGTTACCCTCTCCAAACACACTTCAACTAGCAAAATTATTCTGGATCAGTTTGATCCTCTATAATGCTTACCAATTACATATTTGAGCCTAAACAGGGCACTCTAAAATTGGATTCGTCATTTTCACTCCTTCTTGGTCTCCTTCCTACCTATCTCAATTTTGCAGCCAGATATGATTCTGAGTAGAGTACAGTCTTTGTAATGCCGATATTGGGGGGAAAAAAAGAGTTCCCTTTGCATTTATTTTATGACTATACAGAAAGTTACCCCCACATAGGCTTTTCTATTGAAGCATAACAAAAATGAGGTATGAGAATAGATGCCAGTTACAATAACTTCCCCAAACTTGAAAAATAAGACAAAGCACTTTTAAAGAATCTGCAGTATTTTCTTGTAAAGTTCTCTAAGAAAAGTGTTCTTCACCTAGATATCAAAATAGTTATGGTAGTAATAAATGTTATACAACCACTGACTGGGCCAGAACATGCCGAAAACCAGCATAATTCTTTGGATTTTCAATTTAGTTACCTCATCATTCCTATTAAAGCCTTATTTTTGGGTATCTAATTTCTCAAAGCTTATGCCTGCATAAACATTTAAGCTTCTTATTAATATAGCTGAGCTTATTTCTTTTTATCTTAATATATTCAGTACCTCAGAAGGCGCCACAGCTGGAATGCAGCTCTTGGATATGATCATAAGTGCTTCAAAGGGAATGGGAGAGGTCAGCATGCCTGAAAGAAAAGATATTGCCACTGCCAAGGACCAAAGAGATTGTGACAAGATGGGAATAGAAAAGTTAATATAGAAAAGGAAAGGTAGTTAAGAAAACCAGGGACAGAACCAGTGAGGTTCTAACGGCAGGGAAGTTAAAATTCTTTGCTTTCTGAAAAACAACCACAGAGCAAATTCAACAAACAGGAAAAGACTTCACAAGAGGCAAATGAAGGCTGATAATGCTACAACAAAGAGATTCCTTGCAGAAACACGAATCGATTTAGGTAAAACAAAATTACTTTATAAATCTGTATTCATTCTTAGAAAGAGCCCACAGTTCTTTAGTGTCAAGCTAAAGCATTGTGAGGTTCTGACATGTTTGCATATCTAATTGGGCTGTTTGTGTGTGTGCATACACATACATCTTTAATTTTTGGCTTCCAGCCATACTGGAAGTAGTGAAGTACCATAGGAAAATGCTTCTTGCAAAGAAACATAATGCATTAGTTTTGTTCAAAGTAGTATTAGTAAATCAGTGTAAATGAAAGCATTTGCCCCTACTTGGCTCAGAGGGACAAAGTTCTAAATTTATTAAGAAACTTCAAAGGAAATATAAAAAGGAAAAGGTTTAATGAAAAGGAACATTTATATGGAGTTTCACGTAGTTTGTGCCCATATACAAATATTTGTTCAGGGATTATTGTTAATGAAAATTCTTCTTACTGAGTTCAGCCTTTGTAACATCTTTCAATTTTCCTAAAGCTAGCCCCATTCAGCACAAGCAGTACTCCAGATGTTGTAGTGTTTTTATGATGCAGACAGATGTCTTGTAGGTAAGGTCACCTCAACCATTTCAGTTGTGAATGTTTCAAGGCGTGTTGTTCTTGTCCTGGTTGTCTCCCTACACACAAGAAGTTGAGCTCCTTTCAGGGAAACAGTGAAAAGCAATGAAGAAAAACCCAGATTTCATACATTCATACTTTACCATGGTCCAAATACCCAAGCACTCCCACATTAATTCACCATCTCCAGCTTGTGCAACAACAACTCTCACACCTCTGTGAAAAATCCATGTAACACATGCTACATTTGATAGCCAACTGCAATGATAAGCTGATAAAGATTGGTGAAGGACAGATGAGACAGGAGAGTCATTTTGTCCACTGAATGAATCAAGATAACATCTTATCAGTCAAGAGGGCTTAGCACATGCAGGAACCTGCAACTGATACCATCGATGGCCCAGAGTCAACTGTAACTCTAACTGTTTTTATAGAAAAACATTAAGCCTTGGGAGAAATAAGGTAGAGACTACAATTCTGGAAGACCAAATATTCTCCTTTCCCCAGTCTTTAAATGGATTTAGGGTATGTCACCCTCCACTACGGGTATATATCGCTTGGCCTTCGTACTGAAACCCATCCGATTTTATTCATTACGGTTGCAATCCATATCTGCTGCACCTGGATACAAGATTGAGTATGTCATTCTGCTCGTCAGCATCCTCCAAAGTACAGAAATATTTATTATAAAGGAAGACAGATTAATATTGAAAGTGGACCTTCCAAAAGCCCATGTAAATACTGAAATTAACAGTATTCATTTCAGACATTTGGAAATTTGACAAAAGCTGCATTAACAAAGAAAATTATCAAAAAGGCTGTTAACAGTCAGAAACTCTGCTAGCAAGTAAAGTTATACTAGCAATGTTAAAGAAATATATACACAAACCAAGTTGCTAAGCATATTAAGTATGAAAATAAAAACATGCAACTTTAAAAATCCCAAACACTAACATGCAAAAAATTGTTGTTTAAAAAGAGGCTTTACTATTGTTCTACACAGAATTCTCCATTAATTTCATCCAGATTAGCCTTTGCAGCTACGGAGTCCTTGGGTTAGAGACTGTCAATAGTAACATTAGAATCTACACACTCAAAACATCTCTTTACAGCAGGTCTTAATAGCTGTCAAATACTATTTACTTGGGGTTGTCCATATCCAATAGTGGTGGTAAAGCACTCCAATCCATACTCCAGATTCAGAACAAATGCAAAGTTTCTGGCAAAATTCTTTGCCTCATGACAAATCAATAGTTGCTACTCACATCATGACACCAGAGACACTGAACGGACTTACTTGTTTACCCTGCAAGAGTAACAAGAGTAACTGAAATCTCAGCAAATCCCAGACACAGCCAAGTGGTAAACAAAGACTCCAAAGTATCTTATCACAGATAATAGAGATATGGCCAGCAATGGTTATTTGTGCCTCATTGCACTGTGTAGAAGATGGTAACTATTGGCACTGGCACTGAACCATCAGAACAGATGAAGCCTGCAAACATCTCCACAGGTAAGCTTTGTGAACCCGTGCAAATCCCTCTCCTGCACACAATTTCTGCAGGTAGAATCTTCCAAGGGCTGCAAGTTCATGGGCCAGTTCCATCTGAACTATGTGACCAGTAAAATGAATCGGATTTTTCACCATAGCACATTTAGTGTATTTTTCTCCTTCTAGGCTTTAAACTGGAAAATGCAAGTGGCATTTTTATTTATACCACAGACTGAATTTTTACTACAACATATCTTGAATTGTCGAGTTTTTATATGCTCTTTCACAAAAATTTGCAAAGCAACAGTTTTAGCTGACTTTATTTCTATTAATTGCAACCTAAAAGTCCATATTAGTTTGGGAGGGCCCACAAACAGCAAAACCCCTCCAAGCCACCGATTCTCTACACTGAGCATCAATGCATCTATGCTTTTTCCTTATTTACATCAGAACTGTCTGGCTATCATATTACAATTAGTATCATAGTATTGAAGCCAGCTTTAGTAAATAAGAAAGGCCGCTGCAAACAAACTTGCATCCTCTAGTTACGAGTACTACAGTCGCTTCATGAAAAGAAGAGCCCTTGACAGCAGAGTGCCTTCCGGTGTGACTGTGGAGCAAAAGCTGACTAATAGTCTAATGTCCTCTACTGATTCATTAGAAACATTTTTTGCATATCATGCACTCAAACCGTCCCTCTGCTGGTCTGCAGTGTAACATACGGAACAATAATCTATTTGAATTGACGATTCCTTTGTAAATGAAGCCAAACCGCAAGATCAGAACACTGTGATTGCATAGAAGGGCAACGAGTGACATGGGTTATTTACTGATTGATACTTCACTACAGTAATAACACAAGCTTCTATTGGAGAACATCTGGAAACATTACAGTGCAATAGTTCTTTAAAAATAATGAGGTCTATCAATCATTCGTATGACCACTGAATATGAAAGGGCTTCATGTTGTCTATAAAACAACCAGATTTGATGCTACTCACTCACAACTGGTGATTTCGCTTTGGCCAGGACAAATAGGTATCTGCAGAGCAGCTGCTGTAGTCATAATGCAGAGTGTCTTCTTTGAATGGATTCATGTGCCAAGACTAGGGAGTGCATGATATAGAAAGTAGCTCACCAAAGAAAAGAACAAAGCCACAACTACAAAGGTAAATAAGTCAAAGAGACTTAACTCAATAAGATTTATAGGTGTTATCAAATCTTTAGCGTGACTTCAACCACACGAATGCTAACAAAAATCAGAGCCATTGCTTATTTATTTTTTTTTTAATTATGCCACTTCAAAGAATACAGGTAAGTCATGGTATTATTAATTCTCTCTCAGTATAAACTGGGTGAGACTAATGCACAAGAAGGACGTGTTACTATATAGGGTGAGCAGACAGAACTGGAAAGATAGAGGCGGAATTCAGCTTTGTAAGCACTTCCTGCTAACTAGTGGCAGGGTGACTTCAGAAAAGCCAGCCCAAATGCTTACACGAGTGACTTGCATTCTTCATTATATTATCACTGAGTTCTGCAAAGACAAGAAAACTGAACCGTCAGGTCTCCCCAGTTGTTTCCACTCTCCAGTGTCCCACAACCGGTAAATCCCACATCTCCTGCTCACTGTACCCATTGCAACGCATGCTGGCGAACACGAGCAGATCACAATTGAGAAACTGGAGAAAGCGAAGAGAGGAGGAAAGAGTGCAAATGACAAGGGGGAGAAATGACAGTGAGGAATTCTTGAAGTTACAGAGAGGGACAGAAAAATCAGAGTTTGATGTGGTTGCTTAAGAGGCTCTGCGTTGCTTGGGGCAAGTAGAATACACTTGAGTATTTTAGTTCGAGAATTTTCTAATGTCTGCCAAAAAACCGGGATTCGATCTCAGATTTCACAGATCAAATCTTTAATCCAAAATATTCAGACTTGGGCAACTAACATTAGACACCTCTATCAGCTTGAAGGTATGAATCTCCTTTGCAGCTCCTACCAAGTGAGATTATTTCAAATTGTTGGAATTAAATGTATATGGAAAAGCAGTTACTTGGATCGAAAATACGACCAACAACCTCTTTCCATACATTTTTCCAGGAAAACTGAAATAAGGCAAGTAATTCTCATTTGCTATCCAAAATGCCATTTCAGGAGAACCGTTTTCCTGGAAACTTGAGTTCAGGCAACTTTCAAGTTTGGTGCAAAGCCCTTTACTATTTCAATGGCATTTCCTCTACTGTTCAGCCTTTACTTTTCTCACTAGCTTTTCCTTTCTTTGTCTAGGTGTGGAGGAAAGAATTGGCTAGCCAGTCACATTTCCAAAATAAAGGCAACAGAAGCAATGTTGGAGTAGATAAATCCAAGCCAGGGGAGAAACGCACTGACTTCTATCGGGCACCAATCTACCCTTTCAGCAACATCGCTGTAACACTACTTCCCTCGCTATCCCACTCATTTAATCCTTTCTCTTTAAAAGATATTCTGAGAAGGCCATAGAAGAAAACAAAAGTCTTATATAGAACAGGGCAAAGTACAAGTGCTCAATGAAAATGTAGAGAATACAGAAACCTCCCAGGCATGCAGAAGACCAATGAATCACCCAGGTCACTAGAAGTAAGCAAAGTCTGATTGCCAATTTGTCTATTTTTTTCACCCAATTTTGGGGTGAAAGAAAGATCTGCTATCATCCATTTACACTAATAATATCTAATACTACCATATCACCTTAGGGAAACCCTGCTAGGACCACGACATGTTTTACCTTCTGATACAGAACAGCTCACACAAAAGTCAGTTCTGGACGAGGTACAGATATCACAGAGCAAGAGCAGCCCAGAAGGTAGGTTTTGACTTTTTCAGTCACAGTGTTTCCTGGCTACTGTCAAGCAACACAAGGATTCATTGCCGTTACCCAAAGCCTACGCTTTCTGAAGATTCAAGCTCTGAAAGTCACTTTGTGGGAAACCTTGATATAATATATGCCCTCTTGTATCGGCTGGAGCATGTTCACTCTCCCCTTTTACTTCAGCCGGAGCAGAAGTGGCACTAAAAGGACTCTCCTTTGACAATAGCTGAACTTGCATCAAGATCCATGCTCCTGCCACCACATGGAAGACTCAGCTACCCTAACATCAAGCATTACCAGCAAACAACAAGAGTTTGCAAAAGAAGAGTTGGTAATAAATCTATGTCTCAAGCAAGTACCTGCTATACAAGTACATGCAGTATAACTCAGTACTTGGAAAGTAGCTATTTATAAGCAGAGAGATGAATTAGGCTCATTTTTCACATTCACTACAAGACAGTTTCTCAAGACCAGACTGATGAAAAGGGTGAATGCCGAGTGCGAGGCCAGATGGAATATTGCCCTTTCAGATCAATGTAGAAAAATGGTCTTCTGCCAAACAAATAAACAGAGGGGAAAAAAGAAAGCAAGCCTAATTATACCAACCTTTCTAAGAAACATTTCCAGAAATACTTATTGGCCTTATCCGGAGTGGAAAGTTTCAGAAGGAGCACCAGAGGTGTTTTATTTTAGCTTGGCATGGGTAGGGAAATTATAGGAATGATTTCTAAGTGTGGTAAACGCAGCTGCTTCTCAAAGACACAGTTTAAGGGTTCTACATAAAGCCATAAAACCCTTGAGAGACTTGTAAAGAGCTGGCATGGTTTCATTTGAATCTAAGAACTTTTTTTCTTTTTTTTGGAAAAAGCCAGTTGGATTCTGTTGTAACAGAGCTCAAGGCAACACCATTAAGACAATAGTGGGAATACAGTGATCAATTGCTCCAAAGTATCACCATGTTCAAGGCTTGGCCCTCTAAAACTCCTATTTAAATGACACCAATTCAAACATTTCAAATAATGAGAGGAGAAAACTTGCCAAGGATTATAACCTCCCTTCGTTTTAGCAAATCACAGTTACTGTACAGAAACAGGCAGAAACAATTCAGAAGAAGAAAAAAGCTAAATGCCTCATTAAAGCTTGCCAGACTCACGTGACTATAGGAAACATTCCTGTTGTGTGTGAACTTTGGGTGGGGAGAGAGAGAGATACAAAGGCTGGTGATTAGCCCCAAAGAGAGCTTTGGACTAGGCAGACGTAACTTTTCCCTTTAGGGGGGTCATACTGGCCAGTGCAGGGATGGGAGAAAAGGCCAGTACAAAAGCAGTAAGTTTCTCAGTTTTCAGCACGAAATTCTGCTGAAAATATAAACAAGGAGGAATGAAAGATTGGTAATTCCCTTGCTGAAAATATTTTGATCATTTGTCATGCTGACACAACCAAAGACTGCTCCAGGCAGTACAGTAATACACCAGTTTCCTATGAAAGCTGGGGTTTGACTGGATAAGCCACAAATTCATGTCCTTTAGGTGGAAAGCTTTACGTGCTTGTCCTCTGCATTTTTGAAAGGTAGAGGTTTTCTAGCAAAAAGATGATTTGACCATTTTTACAAGCAAGTCCCAGGTTGGAAGGCAGCACTAGGATTACAGGGGTTGGTTTGGCTTTGGGGGTAGGCGCTGGGTGTGTTAGCTGACCAGACACCAAGTGCATTTTAGACTCACGCTCAGGAAGTCCCAACTCCTTTAGACATTTTAGACACCAAACATTGACACCACATTACTTACTTCCTCCTTCATACATTTTCTTTCCACTGCCTCAAAGGAAAGCAGAAAGGGCGTTAGGAGTTTGTTCAAGTCTATTCTACAGATCTAAAGAGCACTTGCATCGAGGGTAACGGATATTTAATGTTTGAGAGGCTGATGATGAAGATGGGACTTTCCCAAGGTTCATTCAGTGTTCATCTCTCATGCATCAAAAATCCCAACTCCTCTGCTTTATAATTTCCCGCATATATTCTAAATTTAATTTCCAGCGCACACACCCCCCATATTTATGATTTACTAGGAAAATTCTAACATGGTATTCATAAGAATACCGATTTTTGTTGTATTTATCACTCTTTTAAAACCTTGCGGTAATTGCAGTACTCTAATTGCAATTGCAAAAACTGTAATTGCATTGTCCAAGACTGCAGACACTGTTTAATACAGTGCTAATCTAAAGCTACAAATACAGTTCATCAAGAAAACGTAAAAGGAGGCCCCATACATTTCAGAGATTTACCCCAAGCCAGCACTCCTGCATAATGCAGTAGAACCATTCATCCTAGTATTTCACAGAAAGGTGAAAGATTGTGGTTTCTGCGAAGTGTGAATGTCAACAAACGTCATCCCTGGCAAGCAGGAAGGAAATCATAGCTCCCGGACATAAGCTATTTCACGGAAAACACTCTCTCCTATTTAAAGTAAGGATATTTTAGTTCAAAATTGTCAATCGAGCACTGAAATTGTTGAATTTTTGCACAAGGGGTGTGAAATTACCAATAAAATCAAGCCACTTTCATCCAGCATAGATTAAAAGAAACACTTCAGCCAAGATTGCATTCCGAAACACACCATGTGGAAGTAGAGCTTTTATCAGTAGCAAATGTCATCAAGATGGTCATCAAGATGAAGAATGACTATTTTACAGCTATATTTTCAGGTACATTTCAAGTTTGCCTCACTTTGCATCAGGTCTTTACGCAAGGAGCTTGTTGTTCTAAGAACAGATTTGCAACATTACTCATCAGCTGATTTTGAATATAAAGAGTTTGAATCTTCATGTGTCATAATATGAGAACACAAAATAAATATTATTAAGAGTATTAGAACTCTGCCATCTCCCACTATTTGCAGTTCTTCCTTTGGTCTTAGCAAGCACAGGAGCTGGCTTGAAGTTCTGGGGAGTCACTGACTTCTTCTATTTTGAGAAATTCTAGAATTTCCTTATTCTACAGCAATGCAACATTATATAATAATCAAAAGAATAGTCTGCCTACCACTTCATTTTTTCTTAAAAGCAGAGAGAATAAGAGAAATTAATTAACCATTAATACATTTAAAAGCTCATCTTTCATTCTGAGTGTCCCTTCAGTGGCAAGGATGATGATTCACTTGGATTAGACATACCAGCTGCTAAACTTGTCTACTGTAACCCCAATGGGCATGCTGAGCCTTTTACTTCTAAAAGTGTGTGATTTTCCCCTTAAAATTATGTTTCTTCAGAGAGAGGACAACCAGTCTAACTCTATTTTATGCTAACACTCAATCCCCAAGTAACTGGTTTTATTTTCAGCCTATTGGTTAGAGAATTAGCCCTCTCCTGTTTTCCTTCAGAACGGATACTAAGTAACTGTTCATACAATGGTGGTAATGATAACCAATTTCTCAGGCTCTGCCAAAATGAAATATGCCTGCAATTTCCTACTTTCTGGCTCTTCTTTTTCTCCTGTCTATCCAAAGCATCAGCTTTCTTCACTGCTTTGTTTCACAATTGAGATTCTGCCAAGATTCATCATTTCCTGCTTACACAGCAATCTAAACCAGACCTTTTAATCAGATTCTCTATGGTGAATCTTTGTTCCTTTTCACTTTTACCTAAGACTCAAGAGCCCTGAGAATTAGAGAAGTGATGGTTTGTTTCCATATTCTCCTCTCATTTCCTTTCTTTTATCACATATTCAAACATGATTTAAAGATGATTATACACAAAAATATATAGAGATTGTATCTGAACTCATACCATTTTTTACGATAGCTGAGGGCACTGACTAAATTTAAGTCAGTGTCTATCCACAAATTTCTAGGCAAGGATCAGTTCAAGCCACCAGTTTAATATAGAACCTACCAGCTACAGATCCCAAATCAAAGGATGAATATTTCACATAAAGGTATTTTAAAACTTGGTCCTGCACTTTTTAGAGAGCATTTTGTTCAAATTATTATTCCTTTGCAATTAAGAAAAGATTAAGGAATGTGATTTCCCCGTAATTTTGTTGCTGCATGAATTAACAAGAAAGATAAAAAATAAAATTTAGTTATTCTAGGCTCCAAGCATGGGCATTAATTCTTAGGCATGGGAGAGAAGAAAATAAATTTTCTGTACTTAACATACAGCAGTTTTAATAAAAAAAAAAATAATATTGTTTTAATAAGCCCCTCTATTTCCTGTGTGGGTTAATGTTGTCCTCAGCAAAACATGGTATCAGTTTACTGATGGTTTATGTCTTATATTACTAATTGTATATTGAAATAAGCTTGTTAACACTACACATGTCACAGTAGTGAATGGTTTAATTAGCACAAACTGGTAGACCTGTCATTAGTCCAACAGGAATGGTAGATGTGATTTTTACTGCTAGGATGCTAGTCCACAAGTTTAGAAGTAGTCATTTGGCTAACTGCAGGCAACAGGTTAACAGAAAAGAAGACCTCTAATGCTCTTCATCTTTTAAAATTACATGTTGGGAACTCAATCTCCTATTAACTTCCAAAAACTAGCAATAATTTCAAAGCTTCGTTCATTAATTATATTAGTGATTGAGTGTCTTAGGGAATTAACTAGCGCTCAGTGTATACCCCCCTCAGTTCAGAACAACCCTGCCTTGTTACTCAGAGTAATAACTATCTGAAGGTTGACTTTCTTGAGGCATAGTTTGGTGGACTCAAAGACCTAGCAAGAAATGGGATGAGAGCAAATCCATACCACATTCCATACACAACTTACCAAACTAACTAATACACATCCTTACAGCTGCTTAGTCAGGAGCAGTATGTTAGACCAAACCAACAAGCTGGGCAAACAGTTCAGAGACATGTCTCAAGACTGTTATGTTGGTAAATGATGAGCTCAGATTTTTGTTGCCTTATATCCTTTGTCATAAAGCAAAGCTATTCAATTCCTTACACATTTTACTCTTGTTAATACAATTGCTGCTGTTCCTACTAACTGTGTAAATGCTTCATGCTTCTCTTCTTATCATTTTAAGAATGTGATGTCCCTACCCTTCACTTGAGAGCTTCACAGGTATTTTTTTCAACTTTGCTATTTGAGAACTCTACAGTGAGCAGATGAGCATTTCAAAGGAGCTGAAGCCTAAATGATTTGTATGCCTCTCACAGCTCAGGTTTCTGGAGGAAGCTCGGAAGAGGTGGTGCTTGTTAAATGCTAAATGCTACAGAGAAGCCTTCTAGGGCTCACTCTCACTGGCACCACAGTAATTTCTAAACACAGAAAATCCTTGTGTAACACAGACTCAATTCTCTATTTTCATAGTTCACTCTCTAACTCACCAGAGAAAGAAAACAATAACTGTACATTTTCAAAACCAATTTTGCTGAATACCTTCATTGTGCATGTATGAATAAGCAACAGTCTTTGCATTGAAATGTCTCAAGCTTATGTTCTACGTCTACTGAATGCTCTTGAACTATAGCCTTCTTGTTCCTAATCATTTTGGAAAAGCACAAAAGTACTAACCTTGGGTTTTCTCCTCACCCCTTTCCCAACAGATTAGTAGCAATTAGTATTTTAAACAATTCACATTTCTATGGCATGTCACAGAAGCATTCTGCATCTGACCCCATAATACAATGCACAGTAGACAGTATGTTACCAGGGACCTCCAGGGACATGAGACCAAAAAAGGGATGGGCTGGTCACTGGAAGGGTGATAAATATACTAGCAAGCATCAAAAAACCATAAAAACTATACTGATTTAGAGCTCTTCTCAAGAGTGCATAGTCCCTTGCTCCTTTAAAAACACCCAAACTCCTCAAGATTTTCTTACAAGAGGGGAAAGAAACTGCTCTTTTTCCAAAAAATCTGGCTTTCCCAGCTGTTTGAATTGAACTGTCAGTTTCTCATTTGCCCTTGGGGTAGCTTGTGTTCCCTCAATACCCTCAGGACATCACAAAGGGAAAAACACTACTTGAAGAAAATAATAAAGTAATAGGACAAAGCAGCTAAACTAGAAAATCTTATCTACACCTAAATAAGACTTTTGTAAGAGAAAGAAGATTTCAAAATGTTATTGCTGAACTGAATTATTTTTCCATTTTAAGTTACAGAGACCTTTTTAACGTGGTTAGAGTATTAAATAGTTAAAGACATAAGATTAGTATCAGGATGTATTGGACAGTATCACACAGTAAATATACCCAAATTGGTATTAAAAGGTGAATGGTTCTTAAAAGTATCTTTTATTTTTCATATCAAAACTCTAATAAATGCCTGAATAAACACTTGCATCTTCTGCAAGGTGTATGAGAAAATCATTCATTGATTAAAAAACAATTCTCTCACATGTAAAAAGTAGAACTTTCACACAGTTTAATACACTAATTCCCACAGTTCAGTACATTAATATCAGCTGGCAAAAACTGTTTTCACATTACAATCTGTATAAATCCACAGAAGTCCCACGGATACTACAGCTTTAATGGGGGATCATATAGCCCCAATTCATTCACTTGTGAAATACAGCAGTGATTATATCTGAGAGATGGTAAAGACACGCCATTATATTGGTCTTTCTGTCTTCTAAAAGCATTCTAACAGCTGTTATTCGTTTGGAAATCTTTACTGGGTTCATCTCAGAAGTTTCTGAAGCTACCTTATTTTGGAGATTTCTAGAAAAACAAATTATTCAGTCACAAATTAATTATATAAGCAAATTTTATCCACCTGGTAAAAAGTGGATTACTCTGATAGGATTAGTTTAATACATCCAAGTAAAGTGCCCTGCAAGATCTGCAGAGTCTAGAGTAGATGTTACCTGGTTGCAATTCCAAAACTACGTTGTCATCCCTAAAGAATTATCTAAAATTCATACTCTGTTCAGTTATGAAACAGTTTATATTTCCTTAAGCAGATAATAGTTTAAAAACAATCTCTTCCACAGTTCTAGCCCTGTTGTCACCTTGGGCTGGAGGTGGAAGGTCTTAGTCATACTGTGCTGATCTCTTGTTAT
>VXAK01007432.1:0-62380 GCA_013399435.1 Arenaria interpres
CTGGGGGTATCCCGAAGCAGGTTTGTGTTTGTGACACACCACTAATACAGCCATTCAAATTAGCATTCTTTTAAAAAGAATTTTGTAAAAGCGCCTTTGCAAAAGCGGTGTCACAGTCAGATCTTTAAAACTGCTGCCATCTAGAAGTCTGATTTTAGAAGGAGACTTGCCAAAAAAATTACTCATTTATATCCTCCTAATACTTATAAATTATCTAATTACCCCATAGTTGAAGACTGAAATCCCTTGTAGATGTCACATCAACAATCCCTGCCGTGGGACTGCCCATTCAAGAGAGATCTAGAGGACAGAGCACAATGTTTTAACTTCTGTGACTCTGAGAAAGACAGTAAGCTTTGTAAGGCTTTAGGAAAAAACCCAAGCCTATAAAAACTAATAGGACTGCAAACTGTCGTTCGCTGAGGCTTACTTCCATCCAACCGAATGGGAATTCTGGCATCATATACTCAGTGAGACATCGGATAAGTAAGAACTCTTTTGATGAGCTGAACAATATTCATCTTGGTAGCTGCTGTGAACACTTCTTCAAAATGTTCTAGATAGGCAGACATAATGGAAATCATTTTTTTTAAAACCTCATTGAATTAACACCGTAATCCAATACAAGCTATTTAACACTTTTAATTTCTCTCACTTCTTGAATACTCATTGCTTTGAATGTAAGAAGCATTCAGAAGTTATAAGAATTCTTACACGATGTTCTGAATCCTGTGTATATTGGGTATGGTCTAAGCATATTACTAGTTTTTGAAGTATTGACATGGCAAAGTTACAATGAATACAGAGCGAAATTTCAGGCTCTTAAGGCAATTACGAAACTTAAATATATTTCAAGCTGTGATAGTTGAAAATAGTATCATGCTTCTAATTCATTAGGCTTTCCAGTCTGACAGTGCTGTATCTTATTATTTCTGCGAGTCAAAACCTGCCTTCATAACTTTGATTTTTCAATTTGCTGCTTAAGTATCGAATATAGAACTGTTTCAATTAACAAATCAATATCAAAAGGTGGTCTTAATTGCTTCAGGATTGTGTTCTGCAGCATAATACTAAAGTGGTTGCTATTTGCAGAGTTTTGCTTAGATAATTGGTCATCTAATTTCTACTCAAGATTAGCTTTGCATATAGGGGAGGAAAAACCTAATGAGTCTGCTGTTTGATAATGTCAGTTGGAAAGCCAGTAAGAGAATAGTAATGAAATCTGCATATGTGTTTACTATAGCTTTACTGCATCTCTTATTCATGTCTAATTAGATTGGAGTATGTTGAATATTTGAGGTTAATTGAATATTTTCTTTAATAAAAATGAGATTTGCATGGGTAGAAAGAAATTTACTTTAAGCTTAGAAGGAAACTAATAGTCTTCTAGATTTTTGCATGGAGAAAATCAGGGTAAGTCCATAAGTAATCTAAAAAATCATTAATTCTTATAAATAAAACATTTTTCTATTATTTATAATGGGAACAGCTTGACTGTTTTATAAAATGTCTTAACTGATACAGAAGGCTGCATGAGATTCCTTACTTAAAAAACATTTGAAATTTTTCCATACCTTTTGCTTGTGCTTTGCTGTCATTGCTCGATCTGTAAGATACCGAAAGATTAATGGAATCTTGCTGAAAAACAATATAGTAGAACTCTGTTGATCCGGACATAGAAGATCCTATGAATTTACCTTTTCACAAATGGTTAGAGCATATAACTTGACAATAATTGTTTATTTTGACTAATGACTTTTTGACTAGGAATGGTTAGAAGATTGTTTTCTTTTCTTCTGAGCTCTTGGAACAGAAACTTGACTGGGAGACTTCCACACTCCAGGGTTATACCACATAACTCTGGATTTCCCATGACATTAACTGCTGTATCTACCGATGGCCATACTGACCGAGGAGAGGAGCTGTCGTGTTTGTTAGTGGTGGAAAGAGTTATTGGAATATCCAAGAATGCTTCCAAATGCTACAGTCCCCTAAATTAAAAAAAAAAATGAAACTTGCCAAATTCTGCTCCCACCATGACTCTGTTCTGTCATTTGGTAAAAAGGAAGGATTCTGATTTTTGATGGGTTTGTTTTGGAGTGGTTTGGTTTTGATGTTAGGGTTTGTGACAGATCATAGTAAGCAATGAATTCATATTTTACATTAATGCAGTTTAACATTGTGTGCCAGAAATTATATGTATTTCCAGTCATCTCACGATATATGCTTTCAGATAAATGGAATGGCAGTTTCACTGTCAGAAAAACATAGGGAAACATGTTGCTCCAAGCAAACAAAGCCCAGTCTCCCTCATATATAAATGGATCTATTGATATTTGACTCTTAATTTCTGTGAAATAAACATTTTTCTTGTCAAGACCACAATTACTTTAATTACACATTTAATTGAAAAGCTGTGTCTCTTGAGTGAACAGGTGGTTATTTGAACAATTTGAAGTACAAATGTAAGTAGACTAAAGAAAGGGGAGGTGGGGGAAAGACGATAGGGTTTATTTTCTATTAAAAATAAACTTCTGAAAATTGATATTCTAAAAGGTGGATTCCTCAGTTAAGGCATCAGAAAACATTGTTATACTTCATTGTGTTTATTCCTTTTCTCCATTAAGGCTCAGCACTGTATGAGGCATTTTTTTCTTCATCCTTGTGATGAAATTCTGCTTCATCAGTTAGTCTCTTAGTTTTGTTAGAAAGTGAACTATGAAAAAAATGTGCTATAACAGAAGCAGCCATGTTAATTTTGGGACTGCAGGGATTTTTAACGAGGTTCCGGGGTCATTGTAATCTTCAGATTTTAATGCTTCTTTAGGCCAAACTTAAAAATTATAATTTTAAATACAAAGTGTCACAAGTTATTTTTGAATTATTTTTGCAATTAATTGGATAGAAGTATGAGATGTTCTGTGCCTTGGAGCAATGTTAGAATTCTAAGTTCAGGCAGTACTAAGGGGTGATATAAAGGCATGTTATTCATCAGGAACTAAAAATATATTTTCACTATGGTTAATAGTTTTCCCCAGACTTGGAATAGAGTTCTTGTGCTGAATGTTTTCCTAGTCTGAATTTTTCCATTGAGTGAAATGAATTCGAAGTCTTCAGGTTTGTAAATAATTTCCATTTTAAATTGGTTTAGATAAAGAATTAGTAAACTTCGGAAATTCCATTTGGGATGCTGATGGGGAAGGGAAGAATCTGTTGATGTGGCAGCTCCTTTGAAGTTCTCTGGCTGTCCATCTGTCTCCCTGCTGCCTCTCCAGTGCTTCCTGTGGTGGCCCCAGGAGCACTTGGCCATGAGAGTAGCACATGTGGAAAGTCATCCACATGCCCGAAAGAATAGCAGATGGCAGTAACAGCTTCTCTTAACCTGTCTGAGAAAGTAAGGCTATTGTGGGTGGAAACTAAGAAGTCCAAGACAGACCGTCAATGCTTTGATTTCTGTTAATAGAGGGGAAAAAAAGTGTTAAATTGTGATTTCCTTTGCTTGAATGATTCAGATACCAATTGTACTGGCTGTTTTCTGAAAGTAACTAATAGCGCTTCTGCTGGCCAGGTAAGAGCTGAGGAGCACCTTTGAGGAAAACTAGAGAACCAGTAGGTCTGGAAAGTGTGCTTCCTGGAAGGACTTTTCTAGAGAGATGTCCCTCAACAAATCCCCCTGCAAGGAATTAATTGGAGCCTCTTTATCTCTCTGCCACACTCCTGTATTCCCATACTCTCTACTCCTTGGTAGAAATGGTAATTTCTGTTTATACAAATAAGTTTATTTTAGATAGTAGAAGAGAGTAGGAAATACATTCAGGATTTCTGTCAGCACATGGAACAGGAAACCTTAGTGTGATGTGGAGAGTGAAAAACAGCAGGTTTGAGTACAGTGGCAGAGTAACTGGAAGGGAATGAGGTGTGTGAATATTAAAGATGTTGGAATTTAAAGACAGGCAAGTTTCTAGCTCCTCCTCCTGCCCTCAAAAACAAATGAAAAATGTTCCTTAGAGCTGTGTTTGTATCTCAGAGGGTTATATTCATTCTAGTTCCATCCTAGCAAAATTTTTTCAGCTGCATTTCTTACTCTAAAAAAAAAATAAAGGAATTCCTTCAGCACTGTCTTTCAGTTCTTGCATCCTGAATTTTTATAATCTTTCACAGTGATTTACTGATACTTGTGGACAGATACCATTTGCAAGAAAGAAGCTACTTTCTTAATATAAGAGGCCCAAAAACTTCTTAAAGAATTTCCTAAACCCCTGTTTCTCATTCTTGTATTGTTTTTTCCAAACCAAGGCTATTTTTCTCTGTAGGTCATATTAATGGTACAAAAATTAAAAGCCAGTCCTTGTGTTTGTATCTTAAATTAAAAGAATAAAAGGCTTTCAGAGCATTCACACACGCTCCCCAGGCTGTGGATTTTCTCCAGTCCATTGGTCTAGATGTTCCTCTTATTGAAATATTGTGGCAGGAAAGGAGGATTAAATTACTGAGGCTGTCAAAAAGGACAAGCACTCTGCCATACATTATCATTATCACTCGCTTCCTCAGTGGAAGAAAATGCAGTAAATCACTTCAAATACAAAGCAATAAAGACCACTGGCTTTTAAAATCATGACTGCTATTGCCATTAACAGAAAATGACAGCTCTGTGGCGTGCTTAGATGCTGCTTGTATCTTTTTTGACAGTGTGCACATAAACCTGCCAGTGACACGCCGTTAGATCACATGACCTTTCAAATTTGATTCTAACATTGTTGCTTTTCCTGAGGAAAGACAAGGGAAAGAAATGTTTATTTTTCTTTGTTCTTTTCATCATGCTCTTTCTTCTAAAAGATGAAAAAAAAATTGATAACTAATGATATTAATTCCGATTTGCTTTGCAGTGATACATGTGGATAAAGCAAATAATGGTGCAAGAAGAGAGTATCTCAAGTTGATGCTTCTAAAGCCAGATCTACATTCTGACAGGTACATGTTAGTGCTGAAAAAGTCTATAAAGAGTCATTGTAAATTGTGCTTGTGGTTTGGTTTATTGTTTGACTTTATTGAGGAGGTATCATTGAGAAGTTAGTACATAACTAACTAAGAAAATGTTGTTTCAGAAAGGAATGATACCTAGATTCCGATGTGGTGATTGATCTCCATTTCTTCCCTGAGTATGTTCATGTGGCGTGGAATATTGCAACCTCTCTTAATGCTGTTTTAGTGCTGTGCTTTGGTTTTGTTAACAGCCTTGTTTTGCAAAACGTAGATTCTATCATCAACATTCTATCAATAATGAATTTGAAAAGCACATACCTACCTGATGGTAGAGTAATACATCTGTTGCTTTCTGAATTCAGAGGACTAAAAGGAGTGTAAAAGCTTCAGAAAGTGTTCCTTGGCCCTAGATTTTCCAAAAACCTATATATAAAGAGATAGATGTAGCAGGCAGCTATTATATGTATACACACGAGAAAGAGTATAGATTAGTATTATCCAAGCTGATAATAATAAACTTGTTCTTATTCAAATCTTTTTGATCGAGATAGCATGCATGTTACTTTGAGAGAGTGAATGACATCATAGATTCATAGAATGTTTTGGGTTGGAAGGGACCATAAAGAACATCCAGTTCCATTCTGTTGCCTGGGCAGGGACACCTCCCACCAGACCAGGTTGCTCCAAGCCCCATCCAGCCTGGCCTTGAACCCCTCCAGGGATGGGGCAGCCACAGCTTCTCTGGGCAACCTGGGCCAGGCTCTCACCACAGAGAGTAAAGAGTGGAGAATTTCTTCCTAATATCTAATCTAAATTTCCCCTCTTTCAGTTTAAAACCATTATTCCTTGTCCTATCACTACAGTTCCTGATAAAGAGTCCCTCCCCATCTCTCCTGTAGGCCCTGCACCCTTCAGGTACTGGAAGCTGCTGTACATCCTATGATTCTGTTTCCTCTTGAAGGTCAATCTTCACTAAAATGGAACAATTATTCATTTAAAGATTCGTTTCATTTGCAGAAGTGTAGAATGCCTGCTGATTGTATTTGAAGTGTAAGAGTTACTTGTAAATCCTTTAAATACATGTTTATTCACAAATGACAGATTCACTCTGCAGTAAGAGACAGGGATCTCTCTTCATTCCATTTCCCTTCTAAAACTTTGGCCATAAAACAGGTTTTACTGGAATGGAGCAGGGCACACCATGAAATGATTACTTGTTGGGATGGAAATATCATACCAAAACATTCTTAGGTTTGAAGATATGAAAAAAAAAGTCTTCACTTAATAAGCAAGCAGAAGACTTCTTTTTCCATATAGATTAGGAAAGTGGGTGACATGTTGTAGTAAGAATTTAACAATACTGAGGACAAATTATTCTTTCTTTCCTGAGGGATAGTTCAGCAAAGGAAAGTAGCTTGTCTGTGGGCTGCAATTTCACCTATAAATACTTAGATATCTACACTAAGTATTTAACAAACCGAAGGTAAAAATTAGGTAAAATAACAGCAGTGAGGTTTTTACCCACAAAGGAAGCATTCATTTTTCACATGCGCCATCATGGTTCTGTCCGCTGGGTTACTGGGTAGGTTGTTTGCTGCGTTTATCGGTGTGTCTAGTTTGGTCTGAAATTTCAATTCTGTGCTGACTAAATAGCAAGGCAGGAAAAGTTCATCAGTAGTCCAGTTCCTTACTTTATCCTAGCAAGAGGACCACCGGGAAACAAAAATTTATAGAAAGATTCTGTCTATACACCAAATGTTTTCAACTCTCTGCATTTTAAACCTGGCCTAGTTCTATCTTCAACACATGTTTTCTATCACGAGCCTTACAAACTAATATCAGAACTTCTTCAGCTGAAACAGGAACTGAACTAAACTAATGCTTTAAAGCTCAGGAAACCAAATTATCAAGGATATAAATATCGTTGAAAATTGCCTGCACGTGGTTTAGCCTGACACGTTTTTGGTGTTTGTGCTCTGTCAGATTATAGGAGCATAGATAGTGTATTAGGTATATTAAGTGCTGGATTAAGTTTTCAGGTGAACTTTCTCCCTGTCACAATAAATGTTGGTAGAAATGATACTTATGATGATTGAGTCCATATTAGAACATGCTTTTTTGTCTTCCAAACGGAGAGTCACTTTAATGAATGTCCCTTGAAAAAGATAAATATTCTCAGGTATTAAAAGAGATACTAATATAATACATAAAATTACTGTTAAGACAAAGTTGGAACTACAGTGTAATCCTATAGTTGAAATAGGAGCCAACTTGCCCCTGAAAATAATGCATTTCACAAATTTATACTCTTTTAGTTTATACTTAGAATTAAGTAAATATAGATTGACATGGCATTTATATGGGAAAATATGTTTATTTCAGAGAATCATGGAATCATTTAGGTTGGAAAAGACCTTTAAGATCATCGAGTCCAACCGTAAACCTAACACTGCCAAGTCCACCACTGAACCCTGACCCTCCACATCTATCCGTCTTTCAAATACCTCCAGGGATGGTGACCCAACCACCTCCCTGGGCAGCCCATTCCAGTGCTTGACAATCCTTTTGATGAAGAAGTTTTTCCTAATATAGAATCTCAGATTTGTTGGGAGTGGGATTTACTGTTCATTAAAAGATAAGATTTCAAAACAAAGTTGATTTTTCTATTCCTTCAGTGTCATTTGCTGATAAGGAATCATTGTAAGTGTTTATGAGAAATGTTGATTTTGGTTTCAAATTTGAAATGGCTTTAGTGGCAGAAAAGGAAAGAATATTCAGTATTCAAGTATTCAAGAAAATGGAAGGGATATGGAGCTGAAGAGAATGATGTAAAATCTGAAATACATAAGCATGAAGGAGTAGGAGACTAAGAAGACTGCTTGAAATCCTGTTTAGGTTAGTAATTGTTGCATACCACAAAGGTGGTTCTCCTTTGACAAGCATCTTTGTCTTTATGTTTTCAGACAGACAACGTCTCTATCATTAATATGGAAATTTTGTCAGAACACTTGCTTTTTCTTCCAGCTGTATTGTGTGACATGGGTAGCCTTTTTGGTTTGTTTGTTTTTCTGTATAATAGGGATTCAATTTATATTCCTCATTTATGCTAGGAAGCTATTCTTTATAATATTTGTAAAACTTGGAAGAAAAGAAAAGATAGAAAATTATTATTCTATTTTATCCCCTGAACCCCAGAGCTATTTACTTACGTGTTCAAGTCTTTAAATCAGTTAATAAGAGGAGGCATTTCTGGCAGTCCATTTACTGTTCTGGAACTGTGTCATAGTTCTCTTTTATTCTTCATCCTGTTTGTATTCCACTGGTGCCTTGCAGCATTTTAAGAGTGTAGAAATTTGGCTCGTATAGAGAATTTTAGGGGATTCCTGGTGCTAGATTGTACGTGCAGACCTGGCGGCAGAGTCGCTGCTCTCCTGACAAGTGTCAAAAGAGACATATGTGAGGAATGGAGGAATCCATTCTTCTACCAGTCACCCTGCTGTGATAACAAGAGTTAACAGGTTTATGCAAGAGGTTTCCAGCCTGATCCTGACAGGTGCGTCATTTCTTGGTAGGAAATGATTGTTACTCCAAGAGGCTGACTCTATGAAGTTATTGTTCTCCAGAGTAACCAAATCTACGCGTCTGTGATGTAGGAATACAGAGCATGTGTACAGGGTTAGTTTCACATTAATATAACTATATTAACACACAAGATTTTATCCTTGCTACTTAAATTACTGGTCTCTGGAATAAAGAATTAGAATCAAATTCACCTGTATCACAGCTTTTGTCCATGTTCTGTAAATTCTGTGTGACAACAACTTTAAGTGTTATCGTGACAACAACAGTAAATATTTATCCGGGTTTTTTTGCTTCATTGTTTTAACTTTAAGGCAATTATTATTTTTTACGTTTAGCCCTTTGTTATCAGATGAGTTTCATTTAGTTCTCTGGTCGTTCTTCTGGTGGCTAGCGAATATCTTCCCACACAGTACTTGTAACAGGATGTCAAGATTTCTTCTCATTCTGTCAGTAGGCATGGGATTCCTGCAAGGGGATGAGTACTGATACCTGCTGTTATTGAAATGTGGAAATGAGCTAGAGAGAAAGTCCAGGATCCTAGAGAGACGTACTGGAGAGGGACACTATATATAGCTTTATTTATGTAAGAAATCCTAGTGTTAATTTGATATTCCAACTTCCATGGAAGTTCCTTAGGTGAGTGAGGCAGCGGGTAAAGTGAGGTGGGACACTGCCGCACGTTGGTGCATTCTGTGCTGAAGCAGAGTGAGGAGTATGTTCACGTTCACGATGTTCCAAGGTGATGTAAACAGTGTGTTTGTAGCCAGCTCAACCTGAAAACGAGTCTTGCAATTTTTGGTAAATGACAGAATGCTATGGGGTTGGAAGGGACCTCTGGAGATCATCTAGTCCAACCCCCTGCCAGAGCAGGTCCACCCAGAGCAGGCTGCACAGGAACGTGTCCAGGTGGGTTTGGAATGTCTCCTGTGACAGAGACTGTACCACCTCTCTGGGCAACCTGTTCCAGGGCTCTGCCACCCGCAAAGGAAGGAATTTCCTCCACATGTTTAGATCTAGCTTCTTATGTTCAAGTCTGTGCCCATTTCCTCTTGTCCTGTCACTGGGCACCACTGAAAAAAGACTGGCCCCATCCTCCTGACACCCTCCCTTTAAGTGTTTATTGGCTGTTGATCAGATCCCCCATTGATCCTCTCTTCTAAAACTAGACTAAAAAAGACCCAAGTCCCTCAGCCTTTCCTCATAAGAGAGATGCTCCAGGCCCCTCATCATCTTCGTAGCCCTTTCCTGTCCCTTCTCCAGCAGTTCCCTGTCCTTCTTGAACTGGGGAGCCCAGAACTGGACATGGTACTCCAGATGGGGCAAATTAAGAACACAAGTTAAAGCATGCTGAATATGATATTTAAATATTATCTAAAATGAAAGGATTTGTGGTATTTTTTTAAAATGCAAATGTCAAAATTAACATTGACACTGAATCATAACAAAACAGATCTATTCCCAACACCCAACAGTTTTATTAGTTACTTACAATTTTTAATTTGTTTTTATTTCATTCAATATTTATCTTAAACATCTAATTATTTCTTTCTTCTTGATTGAGTTCTGGCAGTTCTGCTGCTGCTTAGCTCTGTGCCAAAATCTTAAGTTAGATCTCTTATACTCAGTCAAGCCACCTGCTGTTGGAAATAGCCGTGGTATTTTTCCTTTTTTTGCCTCCAGATTTTTTTTAAAGGCACTTATTTTCAATTATGTCTGATTTTAGTGACAAACAAATATTTATATACATTTTTTTCCTATAATAAATATTTGCTAGTAAGAGCCAGGCACAAAAATAAACTACTATAAAAGCATTTCACAGTTGTTGTTATGTTTAAAGTCTTTTAGGAAGATTTGATTATATTTTGTCTAAGATATCCTTTCCAGTAGACTTGGCTTTTACCCAGCTTGATTGTTACTCATTTGGAATCATGCTTATTGTAACATTTTGAGGCTGTAAAGCTCACAAGCATTCGCAGTTTAAACAATGTTGCCAAGACATACCAAAAAAAAAAATAGTTAGCTCTAAATTCCTGTCATTTTGTCAGTCTCGGTGTTTTTGGCCCCAACACAAGCCACTAACTCAAGTCAGCTCCAGCACAATACTGGAATTATGTCTTTAAAAGAAAAGCCATACTTGGATGCAATGAGTGTAATTTAAGTTCACAGAAGAAATGCAAGTATTTTGTATAGTTGTTGGACTTAGATGATTGGGAGGGACCAACAGCCTGTGTATAGAAAGCACCATCAATTCTCAAAGCCCTCTGTATCCAGGCTCTACTCACGGGTAGGTTTTTATGTGTAAAACAGGAACAGGATAATGAAGATAAAATATGAGAGGAATTGGTCAGAGGGAACAAGTATAGGACAAATTACTGTGTAAGGTCCAACTTTAAATAATGAATACACAAGACAGCATTAGAAGGATACTATTTTGAGACAACTGCCTTTAGGTTTCTGTTCTTTTTGTGGAATGTGTTTCTTGGCTAGAACATGCTCCCCAAGTATCTAAATGAGGTGTGAAAATTCTCAATAACTTTCAGCTAAATATTTTACACTTGGTGCTTGGAAATACTTGATTCATTGAATATGGCTAGTATTTCTGATATCAGGAAAACATTTGATACGGTTTGTCTTTCTCAAATATTTATCTTGTGTCTCTGACACCACTCGGTGTAAAGCCAAGAAAATGCATTGGCTTAAAATATACTAATTTAGATCTAAATTATCGAGTGGTGCAGACCAGAGAATCTCTGGTGCAATGCAGCTGTGGCTAATGGTCTGATAGTCACAGTATATAGATTTTTAGGATGATTCTGAGAATTCAGAATACTTGGCAGTCCCACTGACTGAATGTCTGTTGCAGTGGAATGCAAATAATTTGCATGGTGTGGTCAACACAGTAACAATGTAAATAAATAAGTAAATAAAACCAAAAAACCTACCAGAAAACCCCTAACTGTATTTTTAATATTTTATATAAATGACTTTTGCTATAAAAGCCTCAAAGTACATAAATGCCATCTTGATTTTTACCTGTGGGCAGTAAATATAAAGAAAATTAGTGACTTCAACAGTCAATTCAGCAGCTGAGCTAAACAAACTTAGAAGTTTCAAATGTGGAAAAGCCTTTAATCCTTAAGATGATTCTGCCTGTCACTGCCATATGAACAAGAATTGTGCCACAGAGGGGTGGCGGGTGAGATAAATGAAACAATTCTACAAGCCTACAGATCTGTGGCTACAACTTCTGTCCCTCTAGTACTGCTAAATAATGCTTGAGGAGGGAGGATATAAAAGAAAGGGTCTCAGACTATTCTTGTCTTGGAAAATGTTGAATATAAGTGATAAAGAGTTCTGGTTTATGCTTAACTGGTAACATTAGAGTGTGGGTTTTGCCTTTTTTTTCTGTTTTTTTAGTTAAATGTCAGCCCTTTTTGAAGGTAAATTTTTATTTATTTATTTTTTATGTTTAGCCTACGATTTACAGTGGTCAGTGATCCCCCAGAAGATGAACAGGATCTTGAATGCGAAGACATCGGTTTTGCATACGTCAGTTTGAGAGAGATATTCCAGAAGCAAAGAGATATCATTGAGCAAGATATTGATGGTAAGTTTTTAGAGATTGTTTTCTTGTCACCATTTATAACTTAAAAATTATCTGCTGAATTTCTGCTTTTCTCTGCAAGCTTTACTGTGCAAGTAGTTGTTTGACATAGTTCAATAAGAAATTATTTGATATTAACTCGTGGTTTCCACATTTGTTCGCAAAAGCAAAAACTGTGTACTATTGTTATTCTTAAAAATCTGTTTTAAAAAAGCCAAAACCAAACAGCATTCCCAGCTCGTAGTAATTATTTCATAAAACCTAAGAACTTTCAGGGCGTGGCTGCTTACTATGATTCTCTATTTTGTACAGCATACTTCGTGCTAGTAAGACTATAAATATATATTGTGTTACTAAAATTCATGTCTAAATTAACTCTGTGTTGCTAATGTCTGTATCTTATTTGAAGTTATATTATAACCCCCAGAGTACCTCAGGCTTGTGTCCTCCCTATGAAACCCCTATGTGAGACAGTATGAAATACCGGTGGCTTTGGTTAGGTGTCAGTTTAGAGTGCGCATCCTTCTGTCGCAGACTGTGACCACACTTTCACTGTCACTCATTAAAGCGAGGTGAGTAGGAGGTGTGGGATCTCCCGTTTCCTGGGTCTTACGACAGCGTTTTTATAACGCTGATAAGAAGACTCAGGAAGGATTCTCGGTCCTTTCGCAGGCAGCAAAGGACAATATTCTCCTTGCTTAGACTTTCCTGTTCCCCAGGGGGACATGGTTATCAATGGTGCCTTCCCTGTTCCTCTCCATCCTCTTTGCCCATTGTGGTGAAGCTGAGGGTGTATCTGTTCTAGAACAGTTGCTCTCCTGTAAGGGTAAGTGAACCAGTGTGATTACTGGGCACAGCGGCCCCATGTTCACAAGGTACTCTTTGCAATAGGAAGAATTCTCCATAGCTCCTTGGGAATGCTAAGCTAATGGGACTTTGTTACTTCTGCTGCCGTGTCTAATGACCATACCTTGAGTGACGGAGAGCTGAGTGGTAAGGGAAAAAAAAATAGGCTTTCTTATCCATTTCCATTATCATGCGTGATTTGCATCCATGCTGTAGCTAAAATACTCTAAGTATGCATCAAAGTTCCAGCAACACGATAAGGAAAATTCTAAGAAGAATCAAATTTCCATACCCTGGAAAAATAATATACGGATTTGATGCACTTCTTACTGTGGCTGAACTACTTAATCTTTTCTTCACCAATGATTTTTTTTTTTTTCCAAGTAGTTGTATGAAAGCACATCTCCTCCAAAAAGGTATTTCAGAGTCTCTCATTGGGAAATTGTTTTTGTTCTGGATTTCATGGCCATAATTCCCATTTGATAACATTGATTAGCAATATAAATATAATTTTGTACCCTTGACAGTCACCTTTCACAAAACTCTTAGAACTACAAATAGTCACTTCTGATAATAATTATGACAGGAAGGGACTGGCTTCTGTTACTAGTTGTTGTTCTCTCAAAAGGTAATCATTTGTATGTAAGGACAACTATTTCAGTATTGTGAGGAGCATTTTTTCCCCTAAGCATAAGACATTTGAACTAATTTTTACCTTATGTACATTGTATCTATGAAATTGATAGTAATAGATAGAAATATTCTATTCTTATTCTTATCCACACTTCTCTTCCCTGCAGATGCTGTACAGTTTTGATTTATATTTTTTTATTGCATCCATAACTATATTTTCTGAAAATTTAGAACTTTCAGAGAATTGAAATGAATTTTATATTAATAAAAGTCAGATCATGGCAGAAGTAGAATATATCCATATATTTTCTTGTAAATTGTTATTGTAAAAAGATCTGTTCTTAAGATCTGGACACAAACTCCAATTAAATGTAAGGGCACAATAAATAGAAATCCTAGATAATATTGTACACCTTCTGGTTTGAGGGAAAAAGAATAAACCTAGAGACAGGGAAGTTCAGAGGATACTGCCCCGTGAAGATCTAATAATTCTTAAGTCAGATACCATAAACTTCATTCTTTTTGAGGACCGCAAGCATTTATCTTTTTTGTGTCTTGTTCCTTTCATTGGTGATTGTGGGAAAATGGCCTACGTGAAGTTTGAAGCAATTAAGTGAATGGCTAAGGAAGAGGCTGGATGAAAAAGAGTTCAGACAAGACATATAACAATATGTCTCAGAGATAACAAAGATGTTAAAACTGAGAAAACAGAATGAATGTTGTCTTCTGATAGCATTCGCTACAGTTACCCCATCGCTATTAGAAGTAGAAAGAATAAAGTCCCCTGAAGTCTGCTCTTTAAGTTGGTAGTTCATGGAGTGATTTGTTCAAGGATAGACAGAATGGTTTGGATCTCTAAGAATAGCATCAAATCTGTCCTGCAATAGCTCTATCAAGAAAGTAAATGATGGAAGGTTTATCCCGTGATTTTCCTTCTCCAAACCTCCTCTGAGCCGTCCCAGCAGCCTGGAAGTTGTAGCTCGCAGTATCATTGCATGTCCCAGAGCACTTATCCCAGTTTATGCAGTAAATACACAACCTTGCCATTTGTCTGCTGTATAATTTGCTTTGAAAAGATGTGCTGTCAGGAGTATTTGGTTTTATTCCAATTCCTTCTGGAGTCATGTTAGGCAGCCTCACTGCTTTTCATGCAGGACTGGGAAAGAGCCTCATTTTTGACTGTTAGCAGCATGGTTTTAATCACAGCAGCAGAGACTGTGGCCCTCTGGGCCTACTTAGGTATTGGTAAAGAGTGCAATTTTAAATTATGTTAGGTAATTTCTGTAAAATAGAAATTTTAAATACTACTTTAAAACCCACATACACAAAGATGAAGGTAATTAAATAGGTTAGTCTAGGGGAACTACCATCTTCACTATTTTACAACACATAGAAGCTTGGAATTGTTTTGCGTGCACAAAGAATTTTGCATTGCACCACTGTAAAAACCAATTTACTGTTTAAATACTAATAACTGTCCAGGCTGATTCGGACCTGTAGAAAGTGCATTACTTGGTATATTTTTTACTTAAAACTCTTTGTAACTATGCATATATGTCTTTAATAGAGTTTGGAACACCTATATTTACATATTGTGAAAAATAATTAATATTGGCAATTATCATACAGATAATCATCTTTATTTCGAAGTTAATTCCCACACTAATAGTTTTATTGATGTACATTCTAGTTCTTGGAGTGCTTAGTTTCCAGTAGGCTGCGTGCCTGAACTGGAAGATTTCTTTCTTTCTTTTTTTTCATTGTCATCCTTTTTTTTTTAAAGCATATGCTAGGTGCCTTTTAATCTGTCCAAATGCTAAGGAAAATTACCAGAACAAAAGCAAACCCTTAAATGAAACTGCTAATGCTGTTTTCTGATGTTTCCTTTCTAGTTTTCGATGCACAAGATGATAGTGCGGTAATTGGAAAGCTCAAAGTATCAGTGGAAGCCCTCCACGCGCTGCGCGCGGTCTACCAGGAATGCCAAGATGACTAGGAGGCATGAAAGGGAAGTTTGCCTACAGAAGTTCCTTCTCCCAGTGTAAATACATGCTTGATAGTGCTTCAAAGATGAGGTCTTTGTAATTCTTACAGTATATTTAATGTATAATTTATATGAAAAGGACGCTTGATTTGTAGTTGTAAAGTTTTGTATACTTTTCAGTCTGTTTGTTTTTATATTTCCCCCCTAAGGCTAAGAATCTCTCCACAATGGACAACGTCTTGTAAATAATTAATACCTACATGATTGAATGATGTGCTTTATTTGCATTTTCAAGATTTTTTCCTACATAAAACAGTAATAAAAATGCAAGTCAAATTTTTAATTTTTAATAAAAAAACCATAAGCCTTAGAAAACTGATTAAAAATACTTTTATGTTATCCCTAATCACCCCACTAAATGGAATGCCTGTGATTAGCCTCATTAAGAATTTTATACTGTGAAGATTTTATTAAAAGCAATATATGAAAATTACTTGGATTAATGTGTTAATCTGCCTCTTTAAAATGCTAATATCCATTTTATGCACATTAAATCTCAGTATGTGTTTTCTTTGATGCATGCAGTTCCTATCAATTAAATATAAAAAATGAGGCTAGTTGCAGGACTTATTAAATTACTGCAACCTTCTTTTAAATAACTTTTACCCTTCTACTAACATTATAATCAGCTGTTTATGATTATCAGGATTTGAAGTAGGGGGGAGGGCAGGCACAATCATTTTTCTGTACAGTAAAAGATTTACTTTCAGGCAACATCTGTCAAAGCACAAAAAGAAGCCATAGAGTATCAGATTTTGCTTCACCGAGTTTGAGCTGTAGGGACAGGCAACTCTGTTCTCATTTGTTTTTTGTCACTTTTAGAACTTGCATCAAACATCTACAATGAATGGTTGTATCTGAAAAACCAGTGTCTAGCTTGGAAAGTTAATTTTCCAGCTTTTAACCAATCTCAGTGAAGGATTTAATTGATATTTTTAATGGAGCTGTGAATCAATGCTGCAAAAGGATTGTCTCTTGAGAACGGGGATATAATACATTTCATTTTTTAATTTACTTTTTTATTTGTCATTTTCTTCAAAGGATTTTATAGGCTGTGGATTTCTACTGTTTGCAAACAGGCTATGTTTCTTCATAAGCATATGTAAAGTATTCAGAGAGATAAGTAATTTATTAAAATCTACCTAATTTGCCGTGATATATTAAATCTCTGCTTCAGTGATCACAGACCATTTCATTTAGAGAATTAGGCATTCCCTCTTTGTGTGATTAAAGCTCTGGAAAATGAGTTCTTTGCTCCTATTTGTGAACATTCAAAGCCTGCTAATGGCAAGAAGATGGAATAGATTATGAGACAATTCATTACAGTTCAACAGGAAAAAAAAAAGCAGCTATAATGCAGAAATGCAAGTATGAATATCTGCATATAGTTTGAACCATCTGTGCTCTAATGGCTTCAATAATGGCTCTTCGTCTTCAGTAGGCTTTGAAATGACATCCATACAATATTAATTTGTTGATGTACATTATGAGGCCAATGGAATGAATATATTCTGACCACAGAAATCTATGAATTCCAACGTGAACCCATGGTTGACTCCATTTTAGGACCTACCGTCTTCAGCAGTGCTTCTCCTCCAGCCTTTGCCAATCCTCGCTGCGTTTCATTCCTCTGGAACTTCTTGGAGACCACAGACAGCTGCATTCCTAAACCCCTCCGTTCTTCAGTTAATGGCCATATGTTTGTTGTCATTTGGGCTGGCGCTTAGTTCATCATTTTGGCCAATCTTTCTAGCTTTTTTTGGCTCTGTGCATCTATATTGTCAATAAGGCTGTTATTATACATTACAATAATTCGAAACAGCTAGATTCAACACTGAGATTAACCGAGTGGCTTTTTAGAAATTTAGTTGCGGTATTCTGTCAGGAGGTTCTTATTATTCTTCTAATACTTTGCAAACCAAACTAAATATCCTGCGCATAAACAAAGAAGAAAATTGTATTGAGTTTTGGTGTGTGACTGTTTACTGACTTGCAGGAGAACTATGTAACTGGGGCTTGTTTTCTCCTGAAATAAACCATGTGGTAAAATTAGAAAATCGGTGATGTTCATCTCGCTTAAACATTTACAGTAACACCCTTAGCGCTTAATCTTCGCCATCTGAAGCTGGAAACTTAGAAACCAAGCATTCATATATTCATTAAACACAGAGCTGTTGGGTAAGTCACTGCAAAACCTTCCAGTTGACATCAGCTTACATTGTGTTAACTGTTCTCAGTGACTCCATCATTAACATGTATAATTGGCCTCAAGTCCCGACACAGATTTCTTTGGAAGGCTCGCTATTACTCAGTTTGCGATCTAACAAAAAATAATCTTGATTTCTGTTCATGTTTATTACTAAGACAGATACAATATTCGGTGAGGATTTTTCCAACAGATGGACTGTATTATCTTATGCAACATAAACATGTGAACATACTAGAAAGTTTTGTTCTTGCATTAACTAGGCTGTATTTCCAACACGCTCTTAAATCTTAAGTCTAAATACTGCACTGTGCAGGGAAAGTGGAAAATGTAATCCAGTACTATTTTTGTCCTGATTTTAGCTCTGAATAGATAGAAGGAAACTTACATCTCTGTACTCTCTAGCCTGAGGCAACAAGTATCCTTTTTTTGTGTGTGCAATATGTAGGTAAGCACATTCCTTTTTGCATTTTAAAAAAGGAGCCTTATTAATGCTGAGTACTACCATACATTGAAATGTTACTTAATTGACATTAATTTTTGTGGAATATATACATTTTTTCCTATGGTGTAACTTGGATGCAACAGTGGTCCTGCATGAGGTGAATTGCGCAGGGTCAGATGATCAGTCTTGTTATTTTATATCTTTTCCCATTGATTGATACAGCTTGTAGCTTTGTTGTGATACCTTCTTGTGTGATATAAGAGCTGCTGTTCTCCGAGTCTCTTAGGTATGTTTATCATGATGCAAACTTAAATTTAGCTTGAAATACTATTTTTTTTTCTTGCATGTTGCTTTTAATCTGTTATAACCTTAACTGAGGGATGGAAGTTGTAAGAGCAAATACATCACGAACTGAGGTAATACCTGTGTGAACTTGATCATTTTTGCTGTACAGTAAGTCTCAGCTTATCTCATTATATGCTTATAAGAGTAGATGTAGCATGACAAAAAATTATACTAACTTGCTTCGCAGGACTTTTACAACTGAAGACCAGTACTTATGTTAATAGTAATATTGTGTTAAAATGCTTTTTATTATTTCAATCTGTAGTAAGACATAACTCAAGAAGTCACGAAAGATCAAGATTAAATATTAGCTGTTAAATTTCATTTTCTTTTTCATATTAGAACTGAGAAGTAAATTCAAATCTAGACTTCAAATTGCGGAACAAACTTTGTTGAATGAGAAGTGTTTTGTATTGCAGTTAGATAGGTATTTTTGCAGATGATGGATGATAATAATTTATCCATCAGTTTTTCCAGATATTCCACAATTGAATAAATATTTTTTTATAAGACTTCTTTAACATTACTGTTCATGATACAGGTCTCAGTAATTGGACTAGATCCCAATCCTGCAACAAATACAGAATTGAATGCATTATGTTGCCTGTATGAAATTGATTGCAGAATGTAAGTTCAAGTTGATACTTCTGTATGCATGGGATAAAAATTCGCTTTTGGCACAGCATGCTACAGGTATTCAGCTCTGTGCTTTCTTGGTGTTGCTGACAAATCTTAATTCTCTTTGCATCTTTTAAAATGGGATGAGGTAACTTTTGAAGAATTCATTAGAATAATTTCTCAAGGGAAGAATTTGACTTATGTTTTGTTTCTTATTATAGTGTAATCTTGGCACTCACAGGACATGACCTTGGAAGTCACATATAAAGACTGTTCTTAATTCATAAGCACAAACTCCTGAATCATGTATCTGTTGGCTTTTTAGAGGTATTTAAAAGCTTTTCTTATTTCTAAGGTCCTTGCTGAATCAGTCTTCAAGCTCTCAACACTTCATGGCATCAAGGTCATTTCAAACGAGAGCTGCTTGTAAATTATCAGATACCAGTTCAGAATATTTTGTCTAAGAAAATGAGCAACTACAAACCTTCAAACAGAAATGCTTATCAGTTATTAATGGTAGTAGCTCTACCATGACCCTGTATCAGGATAGGATTCTTCAGGTCAGAAGGGAGCTCAGGTGGTCTCTAGTCCACCCCGCTGCAGGAGCAGCTATAATGTTGGAGCACATTGCTCAGGGCTGTACCCAATCTGGTCTTGAAAACCTCCAAGGATGGAGACTGTGTAACTTCTGAGCTACCTGTTCCAATGCCTGACTGTCCTCGTGGTGAAAAAAGGAGATACGTTTCTAAACATTACTTCAAATTGAAGCCAAATCTACATCTAAGCATGTGAAAACAGCTTTTGCACTTAATAGACCATCTGATACCTAATTATTATTTTTGTTTAGTTCTGTGGATGGCATAAGCATGACCTTGTTTGTTATTTGTTTCAGCCATTTAACCGTTTGCAGAGAAATACAAGGAACTAGGCATTTTAGTACTGACTTTATTCCTCCTGCCTTGCAGCTTGCCATCAAGTTTCCATCCAGTTCTGTGAAGCAATTGACAAAAAATAGTTGTTACTGTTAACAGTGTGGTTGGCTCAGGTAATTTTTCTGTAGATTTCAGTAGTAAAATGTTTTCCAATTTACTGTGGTTTATTCCTGGTTTTGTTATGTTAGGCTTAGATTATTTTAAGAGTAAGAAAACAGATAAATGAAACAAGACCAGGCTAACATTGAAATTACATTCTTTGTGACCTTCATTCGTGAATTCTTAACACATTTTAGATTTACAAAGAAACTGTGCTCCCTGAGCTGTGAGAAACAGGGGTATAAACCTGGAACCTCTGTTCACACCCATTCTCTGTATCCAAACATATCTTACTGCAGTACTTGAGTACTGCACATTGATAGCTGCAACCACGCAAGACAGGTCTAGCACATGATCTAGCAATGATTTGTTTAACATTTTTGTGGATTTGGAAAATAATCTATGTTCTGTTTAGACAAACTGTCATTCTTGTTGAATACAAAATTATTTCCTTATGCATTAAAGCTGCGAAAACTGAACTTTCCTTGCAAAAAAGAATATTGGAAAAATGTGGTCCTTCTACTACTACAAAAAAAAAAATTTACAAAAATCAAGTGAAGTTACTTTTGCTTGAAGAACTGTCGTGCAACCAGTGATTACTCTTATTACCTACTCAAAAATATAAATAGCGACAATAGCTGATAGCCTTTGACTTCAGTGATAATGAAAACCTGAAAATGTGTTACCTTATATAGGGCAATTTTCCCAGAGAAATTAGAGGAAACACCAATCACCATCTGACTCCAAACGCGCAGTACAAGAATACTAAATAAAGCAAACTTAAGAAGAGAACATACAGAAAACCTTTCTGCATTTTGAAAACATTCTTTAACTTTCTTTCCTCTGTAATAAGCAGTTGTTGCAGTATACCAAAACCAGACCCAAATGGAGACTTTCCAGTAGATTGGTAATGTCAGTGTATCATTTACATCTTAGATTAAATACACAAAAATGGAACTATTTATAAAGCAGTATCAGTTGTGTATCAGCCTACAGGAAATATAACCTAAGCAAGAATATATGTGGGTTTTTTTGTATCCTATCTATATGAAAGTCAAACAAGTTAGCATAACTTGTAATTTATTTTAGAGTGGAATTTCCAGTTATCTACTCAAAGTCTTTACTAACGGAGCCTTTCACAGGAGTTTGTGACAGGGGTTATGTTTCCACCCACAACACCAGACAAATAGGATAGGGGTCTGTAACAGAGCCCCTGTACAGCTGGATCCCACAACAGCATACGTGTTGTGGAAAGCACCGATTACTGCAGCTTTCTTAGATCTGTCTTCAGTATATTCTTTTTTTGAGTTGGCTTGTTCAGGGAGAGCACAGAAGTTGATGGTTGTCTGTAGGGTGTGAGACATGCCATTTCTCCCTCTCGTCATCTCTAGGGGACAGTCTCCCACAGCAGGTAAGCGGAAGGATGGCTTTACTACTAAAGGTGAGGGTGGGGTTTTTTTTTTAAATCAAGGTATAGAAAAGCTTTGGGGAAAATTGACAAGAAATCCTTAGATGCTATAAACCAAAATACTTTTCCTGACTTGCACTTCAGTAAGTGAGAAGTCCAATCCTATCAGGCCCATAACCTTAACTCTTGCACTTGTTTGGTTGTAAATTTTTATGAACTTTCAGCAAGTTGCAATAGTGACAGGAAAAAAATAGAGCACAGAAAGATGTAGAGCAAAGAGATGATTAAGATCTTTGGGGAATAGAATTGGTTTATGGTTAAAAGGGCAACAGATTTAGAGACTTCCATGTTGTAACTGTGGATATTGTCTATTAGAATTTCTTTCCTGTTTTAATCAGCAACTCTCTTTGTAACCAGAGAGCTCAAAAATCACAGGATCACAGAAAGGTTGGGGCTGGAGAGGACCTCTGGAGGTTACCTTGTCCAACCCCACCATTGCCCCAAAAGTTTCCTTCCATCCCAAGAGAAGGAATCCTTGCAAAGGTGCCAAATAACAGCATTTGGGATATAGGTGAAACAGAGGCTTTTATTCAAATGAAAGATGAAATTAATTAGCCACTTTCTGGAAGCTTCCCTTCTATCTTTATGCTTACCATGTGAGGAAAAGAGGCTTTGCAATTAATGAGAGGAGAAACACAACCACTTGTGACTGTTCTGTTCCATTTAAGCTAATTCTACACATCAGTGCCTGTTATCTGGGAGAAACCAGAAAGAAGGAGCAACCTTTCGTGACCTTTCCAGGTTCTGCCTCAGGCTGTTTGAGCAGAAGCCCTGTGACTATGGTCTTCCTCGAACAGAGGAGCTGCCATGTCTCCTGCTCCTGCCCTGCCCGGGCCTGGAGACAGCAGCCTGGCTGATGTGGAAGATGCAAGTGGAGGTAGGACCTGTGAGATTTAAGAGTTATGTCTATCTAGAGTACGTGAAGTGGCTGCAAAGGATGTGGTAACTTTTGAGTGCCTGAGGAATGTGGGCTCCTTCTTGGGACTGGTGTATGTGGGTGAGGAAATGGAGGGAGAAGGTGGGCCTGAGGGAGGGGAGGTCACTCAGGGGATATCCTGGAAGACAAGGAAGGAGAAAAAGTAAGATGGGGAGATTAAAGAAAAAATGGAGAGATAAGTAAATGCTGTGAAGAAGTTGGTGTCCTGTACAAAGTGAGCTTTCGTACTGAGGTTCTCCTCAGGACATGCGACCAGGGCTGGTCTCGGGTGCCAGGAGAGGGAGGCCGCAGGTCTTCATGCTGGCGGGGCAGCAGGGCTGGGTTTGTCTTAGTTCATTTGCCTTCTGTAGCATTGAGCCTGTTTTCCTGAAGCTTTTACATGAGGAAAAAGGAGGTTTCCATAAACCTCTGTGGCTTTTTTGCCTTTGGGGCACGCTCACCAGGGTTTTAAAAGGAAAAAGTCTGTCACGTATAGTCTATTTTGTGCCAAGGGAAGGGAAAGGACGTGACTGAAGTTCACAGTCAGTTTTTCCAGGATGACCCTCCTCAGCCTGAGGATCCACATCTATTGTCCATTTGAAATCAAACCCCGGACACAGGTGAGAAGGCAAATGAACTGGTAGCTGAGTCCTGGTATGTCAACTCATGAAAGGGTACTCGGAGAGAAAATCATCAGGGGGAGAAAAAGGGAGTGGAAGTCAACGGTTTGGTTTCACCTGGAGTTCAGTCCTGTCAAAACACAGTAATAAAACAGCATGATGCTCCTCAGCCATAGGTTAAAAGAACAACCAAACAACAAAAAAACTCCACCCGGTAATTTTTAGAACGGCACAAATTATGGGATCATGAGGTAATCTCAAGAAATCTCGTGGTAAAATGTCTGCTCTGCCTTTTTTTTTTTTTACTGTGTTTTTTATGATTACTTTTGCTTGTGAAGTAGTACTTTTGATACCAGTTACACACATGCTCTTTGAGTATTAACATGAAAATGTAAGTTTATTTCAGGAGCTGCTGGAGGATGTTTTTCACATCTTGTAATCCTCGTTTATGTTATGCTCTGTCTATTAAGTAAAATACAGTTTAAGTGCACAAACTGAAACAGGAGATGTATATTTTAAGGTGGGGTTATGTTTAGAGAAATAATTATTAGCTTAATCACTGAGAAAAGCAAATACATAGAGTATTTTCTTTGGGTTTAAAGCCAGACAAGACGTACATAATAAGCTATTTGGAGCCCCTCACAAAGGCTGTTGCATTTAGTTACCTACCTTGAGATATTGAAGGGTCTCGGGACACTTCAGAAGAAAGGTTTGCAGTCAGATTCTCACTTTGTTGCTGCTGTTTGACATACGGTGTATTTCACTCAAGTTTGGAGCTGCAATTAAACGGAGCATGAAGTTTTTGTATTATTTGACATCCTTCACTTGAAATCATCGTTCTGCCCAAATTTGCTAAAAACTCCCCCTAAGCCTAATCACTTCATTCTGTGAATCCTATAGCAAGACTAGCCCTAGTTTTGTGGGTTTATTACAAGTATTATTGTTCTGCTTGACTAGGTTTGGTGTGAAAATATGGTCAGGTCTACCCGACTTCTTTGATTTCACCAATCTGATAATTTAAAAAATGAAATATAAATTTCAAAGGGAAATCAGTCAGTTGTATATTAACTTCCATAAATTATATAATCTTTTAATCCACAAATCATAGTTGTATAATATAGTTAAGTACACTTGGAAAAAATACTACTTTATGTTGGACTCTTTATCCTTTGATGCCATGCCTGTTTTAGCATTTGCTGCTAGGGAAATTCATGGCAAAACTTTCATTTTCAAGTGATACACAATATAAAGAACATACATTTATTATTAAATATGGAATTATTGCTAAACATAGTCTAATTATGCATGTTAATAAAATTAATGAATATTTTGGTATTTATATCAACTTTTATTTTAGTCCCTTCTGTGGTTTTTAGGGTGTTAAATTACTGCTTTTATAAATTGCTTATTCAAGGAAGAATTGTTTATCAAAATGTAATTGTGGAAAAATAATCTTTTTGAGATTGGTTTCTCACGAATCATATGACAACAAACTACAGGAATATAATTGTCCTCTCATTTCTCAACAGCTTTGAGATTGTAGTTTGTTATTTTATCTTGTAGTATTTTTCTAGTATATAAACCAGATATTTCCTCAGCACAATGCCTGGAGAACAAAATGGGAGTTCAAAAATGAAACCTTCCACTTTACAAAATTGGTACCACACAATAAACTCAGGTAAGTGCTGAAAGTACCCACTTCATGTCATTATATTATATATCAAAACGCAAAACTATAACTTGTGGGTGAAAGTTGCCCCCTACTGTCTGATGTGACATTTGCATACAGAATAGTAATTTGCAAAATCTGAGAATAATTTGTCTACTGTTTCTTTAAAGATTGTATTTTAATTCTGAATTTTAGAATTTCATATGGACATATGGTACGTACAAGATCAGATGTTACAGGAAGAAAATTACCCCACAGAGTGCACCAGTGAAAGTCAACAGGTAGTGATCAATAGATTAAATACTAAAATTAATTGATCTGTTTAGTTTTATTTAGGCCTGTACATGAGTGTGAAGCAGATTTGGTATTTAATATATCTATCTATATAAAATTGGAGAAACTAAATTGAAATTACCTTATTGTTTTTCCTCCTTGTTTATTGCAATGGAAATTTCTTTGGTTTCTACGCAGTGTGACTCTATCATTCAATGTATATAATGTTAGATAAAAGGTGAAAAGCCAGGGAAAGCAGAGATTACAGACACAAGGAAATATGTAACTAAGAAAAATAGTATTGAGATACTGATCGGTGTTTCATTCCCTATACATAAAACTTGGAGTTTAAAAAAAAAAAAGTTAATTTTGAGGGAAACTGTATCTGTGCTGGATATTACAAACCTTTAAAATATTCATGTTCAGTGCCTAGTTAGTTGCTGCAGATTACCCCTTTCTGATCTCTTAGTTCAATTATACAATAATTGTAGAGAACCTTTCTATGATATACCAACCTCACGTGGTTAATTTGAGTAATTTTTTTGTTTGTTCAAATCGTTGTGGACATTAAGAAAGAAACAAAGATACAAGCTTTCGAGTTTTTAAAACACAGCTTTTCAGAATACTGTAAATTAACCTTTTGTTGATCCCTTAACTAGCAGTAGTTAGTTCAGCTTAAACTACCTATGGATGTTCACTGAGAGTTTGCCAGCAAAGCGAGCTAGCAGTTCAAAATCATTACATGCATAAATAATTTAAAGACTGAGGAGAAATTAATCACAAATGCCAAACCTCTGGGAAGCTTGTACAGCATTGTCCTACTCACAATGCGAGTATGTGTTCTTATTTATACTGCACAAATGGTACTTCAAAACAGCTACAGTGGTAACAAAACAATTGCCAATGTTTGTGCTTTCAAATTATGTCTGTCAGACAAGCTGCATGTAAGGATCTTAAATGATTCAGTAATAAATGCCAAACAACACTGTAGCAGATGACTACTGATATCACATTGGTATTATTAAGATTTATTACATTGTTGTTATTAAGATTTAGATACTGTTTCTGTTGGATATTTTTATGAAATAAGAGTATTTTCAAATCCAATCTTTGATTTACAGTTTCCAACAAGGAATCCTTAAAGCTTTTTAAAAACTATGTAGCACACAGAAATTATTTTGAAAAGAGAAAGGGTAGGGGAAAAAAAATTGCCTGGAGGCTGTTGGCAGGAGTTGAGGACACATCAATGGCAAAGTGGCAACACAGGTAGACAAGGACTGAGACTGAAGGGATAATGGTGTATTTTTAAGGGCAACACACGTTCTTTTGCTCTCAGTCCTAGTACCTATTGCCTCCTGCCTGTACTATTTAATTTCTGTAAAAGGTCTCTTTCTGAGGATTCTTTGGCACTGTGGGGAGATACCAACCAGGAGTGGCAGCTTCTCCTTAGATGTTGCTCTAACTGTTAAGCTTTGCATACCTATAGGAGATAACAGGACAAGTTTAAGGATCAGAAATCCATGAAGGCTTAATAAAGGCTTAGAAATCACTTGTGGCTCAGAAATTCCCTGCACTGAAAATAGTTAGAGGGTGAGAGAATGCTAGGAGGATGTGTTAGGTAGTCCTTTCCCTGTTGTTGTTGTTGTTATTATTTAGGTACTCTTAGACATTGCAGCAATCAGGATAATCTGCGAGATGGACCTTTGAACTGACTCCACAAAATAAATTCCAAGTCATTTATCTCAGAATATGAAATTAAGCCTTATATGTCAGCTTCTTGGTTGTTAGCCTTTCTACTTTCAGCATAGTCCCACTTGGGACAATGGTAGAGCAGATGCTTTTAAACTGGAACAAAAAAGCAGTCGGGAACTGACATTATGAAAGCTGAATCACAATATAGACCATGTATTCTAATTGCTTAGCTTCTTTTTTCTTAAATTCCTTACATGCCAGAGGTCGTAAGCTGTGCACAGTTTTAAATTTGGGGTCACAGTGGAACTTAACTATCCTGTAACCCAGTAATCAAATTATCACTCTGTGGTTTGCTGACTTGCCACTATCTCTGTTCTTCCAGCCACTATTATCATTTCAAGAATTTCGGGTTTAGTGCATGTGCTTTGAAGTCATTAGTATATGTGAAAATACATACTTGAACAAGCAACCACTGTGTTGTGCAAGTTTGAACTTCCTCTCCTCTGAACTGTGATGTGGTCCCAAAATGTTGGGTTTAACAAGGTTTCACTGTAACCCAAACGTACACTGTAAATTTATCTGCATTACATTAAAAGAACAACATAACAATCATATTTGTCAGCATTCACAAACAGGGTCAGACCAAGTAACAGATCTGATTCAGTATTTCTGAAAGGATGTAGAATGATCAACCTAAAAAGCAGGCATCTGGCAATATTACAGATGTCTTTCTCAGAAAAAGAAAAAAAAAAAATAAGTATTTTAATCCTAGAAACTTAAAGAAAAGTTGACCAGCTATTTGAAGAGGAGATTTTTTTTCCAAAGTTCCAGGGGTTTGCTTTTTGACACTTACTATTGTACTTCAGATTTTATCATATGTATGTATTTTGTCACCTTTACATCAAATGTTGAGTTCATTGCTCTTCTTGTGGCACAAGCATCATTACCAGCATGTTTTCTCTTGTCTGTATCTACCATATGATCAAAGTGACCAGAAATGAAACCCTACCATCAGTTTTGTATATAACTGTGTATATTTGAGGCTATATGCTGTCTAAATTTAAAAACATGTACTAATATGCAGTATAAATGCAAATGTGATACAGAATATTGACTCTTTGTATTTTCCTCTATATTTTCACCCTGTAGATTATCAATCTTAACATATTCCTTAGCTGATATAGCACAGCAGCTGACTAAATTCTTCTATTGATTGTGCCTTGGATCAGCATAAAGCAGCAACGAAGAGCGATATTGCACTGGGCAATCTGAAGTATCCCAGGGCAAAAGCTGGGTTTTATGTTGTTTTCAAATGTGTAGCAAAGCAAAATCCATCTGTCAAATTAATAGCAAGGTCTCATTTAAAGAAACAAATTCCTACTTGTGTCAATACATTTACTGTAGTTTCCCATTAAACCTTTTTGCAATTTATTTCCTTCTTCACTAGATGCAACGTATTTGACTGAAAAGTAGTTGCAATAATGTGAAGTTTTCTGGAAAGTCATGAATACCTTATGTGAGTGGAAATGTGTTCAGCTGCCTGTTGCTCCACAGCCATTAATCTGATGAATAAAGAGTTTGCACATGGGTTCACTCAGAGAGTTAACATCTGATTTTACATGGAAATATTTGAAAGAAAAAGTACAGCATAGCCTGAAGCCTGTTAGAAAGATTTTGAGAGATTTATTTAATGCAGTTTCTTGCCTTGGTTCCTATTGTCTACTTAGAAAAGAATGTTGTTTGGAAATGTAAAATGAAATAAGGGGAAACAATTCAAACAACGTTTCTACTGGACACAAAAAAAAATAAATCCCTTACCTCAAACACATACGAAACCTGTCGGTTTTCATTACTCATCTGTTGTTCTACTATTTCATTATCATCTACATTAAATTAGATGATTCCCCACCTCTGCACTGGTGCTTTGGAGATAAAATAAAGGGGCAGGAACTACCTTCATTTATCAACATGAAATAACATCAGCATTTGTACTGGGATAGTATTTATGTCAATAATTCATTTTTAGAACAAAGAATGAAAAAAATTAGTAGTTATTGTTTCTCTCTGTGGAGATAAATGCTTGATGTTGGGAGCTACTAGTCCGTTGAACATCTTCAGTCCCAGGGCAAAACTGAATCTCAGCTTGATCTTAATGCGGGTTCTAGTTTCCTGGTGAATTCAGGAAATTTTCAAATGTAAGTTCTGTTCCTATTTGCTGCTTCCATTATTACTTTTGAATTTCTCGACTCTGGGATGCTGTTACTTAGAGTTGGAGTGAATGTGAAATAGGTGTCTTAATTAGCTGGATATGTTGAATGACCCATTATTAGTAAGTAGTCAGCTTATTGCGGTGCACTAGATGTGGATGATTGGAATAATACTTGATTGGAATTTCCCTTGCTTCTTCCTATAATGTTTTTTAATGACATTGAAGAGACTTGAGACTTGAAGCTGACTCTCACGCGATCAGAAATCGCATTGCTTTGACAAAGAACATTTCACGTTGTCTTCATATTTTGTACTTGGCTTTAAAAGCAGGAGTAGATGCACCACTTGAAAATACTTCTGTCTTCTCCAAATTGCTATTCAAGATGCTCTTTGCCTGATATTTTTTAAAATCTAATTTTAGAATCTTTTCTGACCTGAATTGGAAAATTGTCTTAAACAAGCTTGTTTTGATACAAAAGACTGCATGAAATCGTCTGTTCTGTGGCTAATGTCTTTGGTCTAAAATCCGATTTCTGAGTGAATTCAATTCCTTAATACAGTTGTACATTGATGTACAGTTGTGTTGGGTTGGGTTTTTCTTGTTTGTTTGTTTTTTAGAGTTAAATCTGCTGACTTCTACAGATTTTATAATTACAAGTAGCTGTGAGTTATACTCAAATTGCAGGTGAGTGTCCTTAGATTGTAAACGTATAGCGTTCATATTCTGATCTGTGCTCTACTGCGTATGTGGGGTGGCCCGAAGAGCCCAGCTGGCCCATATGCCTGCAAGATAAGCCAGGACTGTTTAGATAGTTCATGCCCAAATACAGAGAGCCAAAAGCAAGAAAATGAAAGCTGCTTTCTTTACTTTTAGCTGCTCCTATAGATAGCAAACATTGACTATGCACAAAAGCCTCAGATCCTTCAGACACCCCTTGGAATGTTTGGCTGTGACTTGTCTTCTAAGAAGCTTCCATAGGAAGGCTTGCCAAATCTTCATGTATTGGAACAAAGCTTGTTTCAGAGCAGGCTTTGCCTTCATTTAGCTTGGTTATTAACTTAGGAAGATTATAAAAAGATACAGCCTGTGCAAAAAAGGGGCTTTGTTGGCCTGCTCAAGGGTGAAAAATAAAGCCACAGACTGAATAAGACTGGAGAGTAAAATAATGCTGTGAAATGAAATGCTGGTGGGAAAAAGGTCTTTAACTCTGAGCTGCAGTCACGCGTTACAGTGATGATCTTTGATGAAACTCCAGAAGCAAGTTATTCCAAGCGGGCCATCGATGAATTGAGATGAAGTTACTCCTGTTCTATTTCTTTACCTGGTGTCTGAGAGGTATGACAATAGGTACATATGCTCAGGGTGTGTTTTTAAAATGGGATATTGACACCTATCAGCTGCTTGTGAAAACTTCCATCTACGCTCCCTTGATTGATAAGAAAATATGCTGTTCACAGATTGTATCCTGTTCTATTATGAAATTGAACTGACTTTGATTTGCCTTGCCAGATATGCTCTTGATTGGGTAAAACCACTGTATTTAAAAAGCATTTTGAGTCCATAAATTCTTTAACATCTCAATATATATTGTCCAGAACAATAGAATCATATATGCCCTGGAGTTAATACATGGATGTGTGTGGCAGATGCAAGGCCTGCATATGGATGTTCAAATCCACATCAAGGCTTGTATCAACTCAGCATGATACAGCAATTGAGAATGGCTGTTTGTAGAGCTCTGGCCAGCATTAGCCAAAAAATAATAATAAAAGAAAAGCGGGGCTTGCATTCCCCAGTGGTGGTGTAAGTCAGCCTCTGTAAAGCCTCCTTCATGTGGGTGCACATCAGTCTTCAGGCACATCCCTGGTTTAGACTAACTGTGACTCACATGGATAATGTGTTAATCTGACAGCTAATCTTGCTAAAAAATGGATTAACTACGACGTACACGTGACAGAATATCTAGCAAGAGGCAGGATTTGGCTTTTCAAATACTCCATTTTCTTCCAGTGAACTCCTCCTTTTGTTCAAGGGAACCATCTGCTCATCTCTTGATGGGTTAGACCTGTTTCTACTTCTTGAAGAGAGATGGCTCCTTATTGCCATTTAACCTCAGGAAACTTTTGAGTTTTTTCTCCCTGATAACTCTTCTTGACATTTTCATATCATCAAAGTTAACTATCTTGCCCATAAAGCTATTGAGGACACAAAAACATCTGTGAACCATGCCCTGCAGTTAAACACTTCCCAAATCAGGATTAGCGGTCACTGTGTTGTTTTGCTGGGTTTTTTTCCCAAGAAAGCAAAATGCATGAGTCCTTAAAAAGAGGATGGATTTCTGATTAACTGAAATGACACCTTCTGATTATTAGTTTTGTCTGTAATAAAATGTGAAAATAATTAAATCCCACTTTTAGAAGACGCTAGCTTCTTCAGTGTATTGCTCCTACTAGGCTCTGAAATAACTTGACAAGAGTCTCACAAAACACATGGTAAAATAGGAACGGGGTAAAGGTCCTTCCACCTGCTGCAGCAATACTAAAACTCGCCTTGTTGGCCTAATGGAAGTTCACAAAAAAAGCAGTTTAGGACAGAAAGTTGAAAACAATACTGAGGGAGAGTATTCACATTTTGATCTCGGAAACAGCACTGTGGAAAACTGTAAACTGTCACCCAAAAGAATGAATGGAATTAAAAACATTTAGTCAATAAGCAAAGATTCATCTTCATGACTTCTTCAAAACTGCCGTCTTATAGAGTGACTAAAAATAAGAAAAAGTTCCCATTTGTTTTGGTATAGACAAATTATAAAATTCAAAACCTATTATGCAAAGTATTGGAGAAAGATATTGCAGTATCTTTATTTGACTCTATTGCAATTGTTTCAGTTGCAGTAGTTTCTGAAGTGAAAATAAATCCCGATTTAAATTCTCCATTACCTTTTCCCAGTAAATGCTGCAGTGTATTGGTTTGTATTTTGACTACCAGAGGCTTTCTTTCAAAAGGCTACACACATCCATGTGTTTGGAAATTTGCTTATGTATTCACTGCCAAGCAGTGTTTTGCTTCTTCAATAGTGATCAGATATTAGTTTGACTGTGTGTGGAAATGTGCAGTAAATCAGTGATGAATTTTTCCATATGTCTGGCAGAAAATCCAAAAATGGTTATCTAATGTAAGCCAGAACACGAGAAAACAAATTCTACTGTCGTATATTAAAAAAGGCCTTTAACAGAGTTATGAAATAAATAATATAACACATTGATCTTAATAATATGAATTGCTACAACTGTTTTAGCTAAAGGATTCTTTTATTTGGCTAATGAATTTCTTGAAATGTGAGATTATCTTGTTACACCTAATTAAGTAACATATTTGCCCCAGATTTTAGAAGCTGCAGATACACGGTTCTGTCTGTGGATCAACAGGTACCCCAAGATGCTGCAGGTAAATCCAGTTTCTTTAACTTTTCAGATGTGATCCAAGTCATGCTCAAATAATTGCTTGCAAACCCTGGGGCTCTAAGGGGAGTTCTTTGAACTACATTGCGTTGGTTTAAATACGTTGATTCTGCCACCACAGGACAGAAGTGACCTATTTTCTTTCTTTTCTCTCTGCTCATTTCTTTGTTTCTCTCTGCTCATCTCTTTATTTATCTTTATAAAGAGAGATAAATAGATCTTTTGATGTTATACAATATCTACATCTACTCAACAGTATCGTATAAGTGATTACAGATTAACACAATAAATAGTTCACATAAGAGTTTATCAGGCGTTTTTTGAACAGGTTAGATTTTAAAAGCAACTTAATTTTATTTTAATTAGGTAGAATCGGAAAAATTGTATTTAAATAGAACACACAGACATCTCTGATATTTCATACAATATAACTTGGAGCACATTTCAGCATCTGGATAGACTAAATTTAATGTCATTCATCTGTACAGACTGCTTTTCCTTGAGTTAAAAAAAAAATCATATGTAAAAATTACCAGATATCTCTGTCTTATGACTGAATAAAGAAATTAAAGTAGCTGAAGAGGGTTCTTATCAGTCATTTAGGAGAATTTTCTGAGTGATGAGAAAATAACTGTTAGCTCATTGGTTTAAAAAAATTTATCTCCTTATGGACGATTTTGTATTTCAGTAATGACTACAAAATATGAGGTAAATTAACAAAATCAAGTTGCGTATCAGTATAGTATATCCCTAACCTTAAGTACCTTTATAGCCCAAGTCCAACTGAAAGAAACAATTTATGATAAATATGATATATCATCTTTCTCTTCTAAGAATTCATTACCATGCAATAAACCTAGATATTCTCAAGTGCTTTTATTATTAACATAACATGTTAATTGAATCAGCAAGTAATTTTCAATCTGAAAATCATCTTCATGGCAATTACTGACATTAAATATACAATTGATATGAAATGCATAGGGTGTGTAATTGACCCAACTCAACAGTAGTTTGAATTCTAGTTTCTTTTTAGCTGCTGTGTCTATATTCAATGTAAATGTATTGAACCTGGAGGTACTGGCTAGTTCCAGTTGGGATATTTGTCCCATCATTAAGTAAGGTAACAGTAACTGATAATTGTACAGCTTTACACGCAGAAATTCACTTTCAAGAACATGTCCTAAAAAATAGTATTTTTTGACAATTAGTCCACGTAGAACTGAGCTTCACAGATGTTTACCAGAAGTTAACCTCGGTCTCAAAATAAACTCATGTACCTGTTCGTTTCACATAAATTAAGGGATGTAAAGCATTTCAGTTGATTGCTATCTTTTAAATCACCTGTGGCTCATATGGATTTGAGTGTTGGTCAAGAAGCTGTGTCATGTGAACACAGAAGGCAACACATGGGCTTGTAATTACCTTAAACTGTGGGCTTTAAGAGGGAGTGAAGTGACCCAATCCCATCCCATTGGGGGGATTACGTCCCCGTTTCTACATTCTACCTGTAAGCCCTGCTCTTCCTTCCCTTTTATCTCTCTGTCTCTCTCGAGTGACCTTAGGCCATGTGAACTTTTTGGTGTGCTGCTTTTAGAACCAGAGATTTGCCAACCGTGATATAAAATTAGGGGTTTTGTTAATTATGTAACTACTAGTAGTAGTATTCTAAAAGCGTTTCTGGTTGTTACAGTTCTCCGTGTTCAAACACTGATTCCAAACACCAATCCAATACCAATAGTCTCTGCATTTCTATTTTGACTTCCAGAACATTAGTGATACCAGTCGTTTCTTAGAGTTTGAAACAGACAAAATAGCTTCAAATGTATGAAATAGTGTATTATTTTGATACTTCTGCTTATTTGTTTTGTGGAGGTTTGTGTTTGTTTTGCTGTGAGGAATCATGGAATACTTTGCTTTGTGACCAAGTGGGGTATGGGAAGGAAAGGATTAATTATACTCATGAACCCTGTATTGTTAGCCACAGTGACATATTTTATTCCTATAAATAGCTCCTCTTTTATCTAACATCTTTCAGTCAGATGGTGCTAAGACCCCTCCTTCCTCACTAGGATTCCTACAGTCCATATTTCAGCAGTATGTTTTATATCTAATACAATAAAATCCACAAAAAATTGCTGTTGCCTTGCCTCTTCGTACGGAAGCATAAAATTATGAAAGGAATAATGGGTGTAGGGGATGAATAAGAATAGTCAGGTTTGGGTTTTGTTTTCTAAATGAATTCAGCTGGACTGACAGCCCTAGAGGTGCCCTTAAGCAGAAATATTGATTGAGAAGGTTAGATTAGGTGATAATTGCAGGACAGAATAAAAGTTGAGCAACTGTTTTCTTTTTTCTTTCTGGATTTTTGAGGAGCACTGAATCAGCTCGGCAACCAGGAAGTCAGTGGGCTTCTCACATTGTTTGTCCTGAAAATTAAAACCTCAATAATGTAGAAATGCTGAAAAGCCTCTAAATATAGTCTACAAAATTCGAAGTTGTATTGCCAAGAGGGTATTTACTGATGTTAGGGCTCCATCTACAGTCACGAGGAAGAAAATCTTACCGTTGATGGCAGCTCTCTCTGCTTCTGGGGCTTCACTGATTCACCATGGTTAACAGTAAACTCTCTCCTTTTATTTGGGTGGGCATACCTCTGCAGCCACAGTTAAAGTATCTGATCTCTAATTACTTCCAGTAAAGCAGAAAATAAGGTTATATTGACTTCTTTATATGCCAGTATTCTGGTAGGGTTGGCTTAAATTTCAAGTAGTTTTATTATCAAAAGGCTTGCAGGCACAGAGGATCTTATCATATAATCTTACTCACACATTGATCAAGTTCCATTTTAAAAATTGTTAGAATTTTTGCCCCTCACTGTTTCAGTTTGAGAGGGTCTTCAAGAACATTGTTCCTTAGATGATGAGCACCACGACATGTACTTTCAATCTAAGTGTATTAATGGGCTTCTTGTATCTTGATTTTAAGCCACTCTTGAGTTAAAATACATTTCACGTAATCCTCACCCTCAATTTACGACAACACTTAGAAACAGTTATAGTACTTAACATAACTGAATTAACTGAAATAGTACTCTTTTATTTAGTACTCTTGGCCACCCACGTATGGATTTGGAATTTGACTTAGGTCTTCCATGTCTTTGGAACAGTCAACCAACCAGAAGAGAATACAGCTGCTTGTGAGGAAAATGGAATCTCAGCACTATGTAAGTGCGAGTACATTTATTTCTCTGCTACTGTCTGTATGTTGATCTATTGAATAATTAATCTTATATAAGTAAAAACAAGCAAACAAAAAATACCCAAATCTTGTCCTTCACTTATAAAACAAGTAGAAGTAGGTAGTAACTTAGGGGAAATGGTTAAATATCAAAAATGGCAATAAAAAGGAGGGCTAAACATGGGACAATCCAAAGCATTGACATGGTTTACTGAAAGTCTCCCACTTAAGCAAATAGACACATGAAGTTGATCGGATGAAGCCTGGAGGATGAGTCTCACAGTTTTTGTATATGAACAGTTAATCTGTTCTAATTAGAGTTTTAGCTACCGACTGCATAATAGTGGCTAAGAAATGGACGGAATAGTGGGCATCTGCTTGAGCGTGACCGAGCATGTTAAAAAGTTGTAAGAATCTAAAAAGAGTGCTGTTGAAGAATGTGACAACTGTCTACTAACTAAGGTTGAACATTGGCCTTTCTAAGTAGAAAGGAAGACTGAGTTATTGAAATAATGGATAAACAAATAATTATTTAGGGTGTGGATTTTCTAAGTAGTTAATAACTTTTTAATAAATTGCACACACACAAAAAAAAAATCCGGCTCTCAGTTTTCTTCTAAAATTAATCTCACGCAAAGCGAATGCTTTCTCTGCATCCATTTGCAGCAGTCCCACGTGCAGTTGCAAAAGTGTTGGCAATAGCTGTCCACTGAGGGGGAATTGAAGTTGCTTCCTACTGGTACCTTGGGAGCAGTGGGGCACCCTGCCTTCCCATTTACAGCCTGCAGCAAGAGAAGGCACAGGGGATTACTGCCCAGCGGGTGGTGGTACCCTCTGGTAACCCATGTATCATAGAATCAGTCAGTTTGGAAAAGACCCTAAAGACAAGTAGTTGTCAAAAGTACCATTTGCTAACGTTCTTGTGGATCTGAAAATGGAATGGATGTGCATCCGTTTCCTGAGTGTTTGTGACAAGTAAGGACTGTTAAGGGAGGACATGAGTTGCAAAATGAGAAGAAGCAGCTCTAGCAGATGCTGCTATAGGAACATATTATAAAGAAAAGAGAGGTGGATGTGGGCACAAAAAGTATCTCTCTGGAGTACTTTCATTGCAGTGCTCCCCACTTGAATGAGGAAAAGAAACTATCCAGTTAAAAATCAGGAGTAGTGCTCCAAATCAACAAGACTGAGCTAATGTAAGCTTGAAAATTTTGGAAAAGGGTCTTTAGTGCAGTTGTCTCACCATTGGCCAGTAGGGGGAAGGGAAATTTCTTTACAGTTCTTACAGAAGCATAAAAAAGCACTCACAGCCCAACTAAAGAAAAAGCTTGCAGTACTCGGTATTTGGCAAACTATAAGAAATTCAGTAATTTTGAAGAGTTTGTGTGCTGGTTTTGGGTTTTGTTTTTTTTTGAGGGGGGTGTTGTTCTCCTGTTTGTTTGTTTGTTTTAAATTAATGAGTAGATAATGCCCTTACCGTGATAGGTTTCTGCCTCTCTTCTACAGTGGATTGTAAAAAAGATGTCAGCAAGTAGAAGAAAATGTCCGAGACAAGAAAGAGCCTGCTTACAGAGAAGGACGAGGTCTGTGGTCATTTAAAGGGCTGGCTTTTTTCTTGTGGTGGTGTAAGTGCCACCATGTTTTACAAGCTTCCAGAACATTGCTGCACTTTTTTTGTTTCAGCCTTCCTAAATTGTATTTTGATTCATGCAAAATTTTGATGAGCAGGAACCAATACATTTATAAACACAGTAACCTTACAGTATTAATTTAATATTTGTTCCAAAGAAATGTGAATAGTTTTTAAAACAAGTAAATTATTTTGACTATACAGTCAGTGAGGAGAAATTTTCACAATGAAAAGAAAGCTGAGGCTGTCCAAAACTCGCCAACGTCTTGGATGCTTACATATGTTCAGAGTTTTTAGGCCTCTTATTACAAAAAGTTCATTTGTAGGTTGGCCAGAACAGCAAAACCACTACATAAGCTGGGTAAAGAAAGGAAACCATTTCGGTGATCAGCAGTGTGTGATTTAGCATTTTGAGAGTCAAAGAGGCTCTTGTGATTGCTCCTGTTTTAGTCTCCCTGTGTTTCAAAAACCCTTTCATATTGTGCACAGCTGCTAACACTTACAGTTTGGGGATAGTGTTGACACAGGAGCACAAAGGGTTTGAGATATTGTGAGCTTATTACCAGGGTGGGAGGTCAGTGGGAGGACGTGTGGGGGTAGGAGTTTTCCAAAGACAAATTATTGCAGAAGTAACTCATGACTATGGCTAAAGACTGTTTTCTTGGTTGGAAATTTATGATGAGGACAGACCATGCATCTCATTCAATGATTCTGTAGGTTCAGGTATTCTGAGGGAAACTTGCCAAGCAGTTACAGATCTACCTCGCTGTGCCGCAGACTTTAACACGGTCATGGCAATGCTACTGTTGCATTCATATGGCATTTCCATTGCTAGTTGGAAGTATTTCCATAAACAGGAATGAGTGAACTTGATAAAAAAATAAAAAAGAAGCCTTTTCTATTCTAAACCCATGAGTTGCTGAAACTGAAAGTAGAATCTTGAAATTTGTGCTATAAATGAACAAGCAACTGATGAACTGCTTACTTGATAAAGTATCTTTTTCAGCTAGCATAATAAAAGCTTATTGTTAAGAACGTGAAATAAGGAGTGTTCTACAGATGAAAGACAGTTGATGATAGCAAGAATGGGGCATCTGCCAGTGCAGTGGTGAGTGTGGTGGGTATGTCAGATCACAGGGCATACTGAAAGATGAACAGAATCTGGCCCCTCTGTGGACTCGTTTTAATTATGCCAGTTGGGCCTCTCCAGTGATGGGTAGCTGTAACATCAGACTGTGCTTAATTTTTTGAGAAAAAGGAGATCATATCATGATTTTTAAACTGCTGGGCTGCAGGAACCTTGGCATTTTGAACATTATGCTTGGACCTGAGTGAGGTTCTTGCAGTCTAGTGGCTCTGGACATGTTTACGAACAGGTCTGTAGGAAACCAAGGAGAAGTTGGTCGCCCTTGGGCTGAGATTAAAGACTTAAATTTTTTTAGCAAGTTCGTCAAGCTCTCTAGTCTGTAGAGAAAGACAAGTTGTTTGCAGAGTGATTCAGATCAGGAATTTAACCAAACCTTCAAGGACCGTCTTTTGGGCAGAATCATTTCTTGCCAAAGAGAAGAACTCAGGAGAGCTTAGACCCCTGCATTAAACAGAACCTTTGTAAATACCCTCAAGAGATTTCATACAGTGTTTGCTAGTGAGCTGAAGAAAACACTAGTCTCATGGATGGAGTTCCTAAAAAGGAAAAAAAAAAATTAATTTGGATGATGTCGAAAACCTGTAGAAAAAAATCATGTTTATTTCTACAGAAATTAAAACACTCTAGCGGGTAAGGACGTTTAGCTAGACTTTTTATAATGTCTCCAAGCATGATTTTACAATCCTAGGAGAAAGAAAAGCAGGACTCCTTTGAGGAATCCAATAAAATACTGATACATATATGAATGGGATACATCGGGCCCCAAGACTTTATTCAGAGTTGTTAATAAGGAATAGATGATGTGATAACAAGGATTTCTGTAAAATTGCCTCAATATAATGATTGTATGATGTGCTGCCTAACAAAGACTTTGAAGCAAGAGGCAAAGAAACAATTTCCATCTGTTCAAAAATGTTGTGCATTCTTTATAAATAGACAGGATTAAAGGGAAAAGCCACCTGATTGCAGCATCTGTTTCTTTTCAAACGGAAACAAATGAAGGTTAGTGAGCTTTTGGCTGTTGGAGTGGTTTTGGTGGGTTTTTTTTTGCTTGTTTGTTTCTTCAAAACTCAGGTTAAAAAAAAAATGCGGTAATAACACGTCCAATAGTAACAACTCGGTGTTGGGTTCATAGAGAAAGAATTTGGATTCCTATCCGAAACATATGTTTTTCTGTAAAAGTCAGAAAGGGTGAAAAAAAACCCTCCAAACTTGGAAGCTAAAGAAATTTTGTACAAAATGAACATGTCAGTATGCTTCAACTGGCAAAGAGTGAGTTGCCTGTAACCTCCAGGCTGTTCTTGCACTCTATGACAAGCGCTGCATAGAGCTGCAATTTCACCTGATCACTGTGATACAGCTGAAATCTTCACAATTCCTTTCTCCTCCAGCTGTGTTTCTGTGAAGATTCTACATGCCCTAAACTGTTTTTAATATTCTGCTTGTGGTAACTCTGATTTTAAGGCTAATCTATGCTGCCAAATGAGTTAAATTAATGCTCACTGAAAATGGAGAGGTTGGAGTTGAAAAAGTAGGAGAAATTCTTTTCCTTGAGGTATCTCGCTGATTTTAATCACTGTCAAAATTCACCCTTTAACCAGCATAATTCAAATCAATCTCCGTTGTCACCATGGGAGTGCAAAGCATCCATCTGAGGAGAATGCTTCAGGCCTTGAGGTGTGAGGTGTTTGACTGGACCTTCTCTGCAAAGCATCCAGCTTTGCAACTGCTGCCGTGCAAATGGATTTGCAGAGCTCTCAGGAGCAAGGTCAGACCTCGACTTTGTCTCTTTTGGCTGCTTTCGTGACCCACTGCCTTGAAGTGCTAACACATCATCCTCAATTGCAGCTGTTGGCAACTTTCCAGATGTTTACTAAGCAAGTTGTAGTTGCCCTCATTGGCTTTTGTCCTCAGCAAGGATACAAAACACTCCGAAACTGATAATAACTGATGGGGGGAACATATATAGCCTTAAAATATGACAGGGGAGAGGGTGGGGGGAAAGCGTTATGATGTACAGACTTCAATTGGATTGAAAGCAGTTGCATGTTTGTGCTTGATATATTTACTTTGAATTTCTATTGATACCATAGTGGAAGCATAATTTTAGCATGCGTATGTACTTATCACTCTTTTCCAGTCAAACGTATTACAAACAGAAGTTTAATTGTAATTTATCTTTTCTGGTTAAATATATATATAGAAACTAAAGAGGACAAACCACAGGTTTATTATTACTGAAACTGTGAGACATTTCTATACATGGCAGCAGAGATTCCATGTAAAATGTAAATGTTTTCAACCCTGCTTACCAGCAAACAGAAGTGTCTTCAAACCAGGACAAGAAGGAAGTTCTGCTTTTAACAATAGATATTGTACCTGGTTTGTTTTGTGGTTGGTTTTTGGTTGAGTGTTGAGCATAACTTGCCAAAATGATACCTATAAAAGGAGCTAATATTTGAGTCATGTAAACATCAATGATGATGTTTATTTGCGTTACTAAGAAGTGATGACACTGAGAGAAAGTACGTCGTGCTTATGAAAGAGAAGAAACTTTGTAATAGTGAGATGTGTAAAGTGATAAATTAATTTCACAAATGAAATTAGGGAATCGCTACCGCTTAAGAGTTTTTAAAACTATTCCAAATGTGATGCCTCTTCTCAAGCATAACCTGGGACAGACAAAAAGGCTGAACTATGAATGACAAAGGCTCCTGCCCCATCTCAGTACTTAACATTCCACAGTAATAATCAGGGATATTAACAATTATACTAGTGATAATTACTTTTTTAAAGTCTCTGTTGTAATTTGAACTATAGGGTTTAGTTGTGATTCGAACTATATGATTTAGTTGCTTCTTACACTGGAAGAATCAATAGGGATTGTTGTAATATTCCCTTAACTTTCTAAAGCTTCACCTGTGATCTCTGAAAAAATATCAGTATTAAGTGAGTTGGTTTAGGTTGTGACCACGTGAATAGGTGCTGCTCTACACGAATAAGCTGTGCGTATGGTCTTAGTCCTTGGGAAATGGAAGGGATTTACTGCTTATCACAGGACTTTTTACTACCCCACACCTATAGATCTGTCAGTCATGTTCCTTTGCAGCTCATGTTGCATAGCAGCAGTGCTGTCTTTCTGCTTTAAGCTCCCTGTGCCAGATGTAAAAGGCCGTTTGCCCCCCACTGATAGGGGAGAGCTGGCTGGCTGGGGGGCCGGGGGCTACCAGCAGGTTGCAGGTACGAGTCCGCATCATTCAGGGGAGTCCTTCATAAACACCTGCATCACAGTTGCTGATTAACACCACTCAGTGTGTTGTCTTTGGGGTGTAGTACAAGTATTTGTGCAGGGAGCCAGGTCCAGACCTAGTTCACCTGAGATCCGGAGGAGCCACTGTCTCCATGGATTTTCCAGCCTAGGGAGACAGCAGTGCCCCGCTGGGGCCCGAGTGAGATGTGGTAAAGATATGGAAATTCATACCCAAGTTTATGAAGTAGTGATTTTCTTGTGCAACAGATCTAATTTGCCTTCTTGTAGCCCATCTAAGTAGATGATTAGTTGTGTTAAATAGTTATTTTTGTCAATTGTTATTTTTCAACTTGGAATAACTTGTTGGTTTTTTTTAAAGTACAAATATTTTGCTTAGTAGAAAAATTTTACAATTGTACATCTGGTATAAGGTTTGTTAGTTTTGGCATAGGTTTTAAAAATTACATTGCGTGCTATCAAGCACTTATATTGCCATTGAGTAGAATGATAGTTTTATAAGTATTTGACTTTTTTTGTGCTCTTACAGTTGCATGTTTAATGAGGTCTGATATTATCTATCCAAAACTGTTGCATCTTCATTTTGATAATCACAGTACAATAAATAAGGTCCCGTGATAAACCCGATGAAGTTGTACTGAAGTTGTACTAAGCTATAACTGCCATGTGACTCGCAAAAGCTTAGCTATACAATGTAATGGGACTTGCCTGAAGCCACACAGCAAATCTTTCCGAAAGCCAGAGCAGGTTTGAATTTATTCTTTCTATCTTTTGTTTTAAATATAAGATATATTTCTTCTTCCAAATAAGGTAAGACATGCAGGGAGAAATTATCATGGTTGTATACCCCAGAAAAGAAAGAGATTATGCGGTAGTGCACATTAGCATACATGTTTGCACTTGCAAGTTAAGATCAGTCATCAAAAATTTCATCTTAAATGAAAATTTTAATAAGTATGTGCATTTGAACAACTATACAGCTTTATTATCTGAACTGTGGCTTTCTCTAAAAATGCATAAATATGCATCTACTTGAAAGATTTCTAATATTGCTATATTAAAATTCTTATTATCAATAAAAAAAAAAGCAAGCTGTGGAATAACAAATGATTTTTCCATATGCAAAAATCTTTAGAACTGTGTGGTCTAAAAATGAGACATTTCCAAATAAAATTGAGCTATGTGGAAGAAATTGAGGGAAAAGTCCTTAAGGTGACTTTTAAATGAAAATGAAATGTCTTTTAGTAAGTTTCAGAGGTACAATATTACAGACTAGTAGAATTGTATCTCATTAATTTCAAACATAGATTTTATGTGAGGCTATTTGATTATAATTTGATTATCTGACCCTGTAATTAAAGTTTATTGCCAATTTCAAAGCTTATGTGTAAAATGAACTGGTTTTCTTCAAAGCAATATACAATCCATTGGACTCATTGACTTCTAGTTTTGCATTTAAATCGAAAAGTCTGTTATAACATGACAAACAGGTTCAGTTTTTGATCATTAATCCTGCTAAGCAATATTCATAAATTCAATTTTGAATCAGTTGGAATACTTTTCTTTTATTAGTTTCTGTGTTATTAAATGAGATTGTTTCTGACTAATATATTTCTGGACTCAAACTGTAGCTCCAAGCTGTTATTCAAATCAAATAACATGCCCCTTACTTGTGCCTAGCACTAATAAATGCCAACTTGTGATACATTTGCTGGAGACTGTCACGAATATTAAAGGAGGCAATAATGCCACTAATGTCTCATAAGTAAGCTTATTTTTCTAAAGGGCTGAAATCAGTCATCCTGCTGAGGGGGGCAAAGGGGGAAGAACCTTTAAGACTTAAAGCCTAAAGCATTATTTTACTCAGCTAAACATTATTATTGAGGAGGTAAATGACCAAGAAATTACCACTGGAGAGAATGAAAAATATAGTGCGTAACTTCTGATGCCACCCTGAGCAACGGAAATGCATCCACTGGCTAAGCATATGCTGGGTTTAGTAGAATTGCATGTTCGTTGGTTTGGAGGCATGTTTTTCTCCCTCTGAGTGTTTGAATTAAAGGAAGAAAAAAAAAGAATCCCTTTTACTGTTATTGTCAACCACCTACTTCAGTTCTTTTGAGATATTACTGGTAACAGTTAGGGGGTTTCAGTATAGAACACAAGTTTAACATATTGACATGAAATTAGCTAAATAGGATTCACTTGTTTAAGTCGTCATCCCGCAATCTGGACAACTTGGGAAGGAAGGTATTGGGTGGGCAGGGGGTATGACGGGGACTGAGAGACCCACCATGGACCCTGCCCGTGTCCCAGCTGGATACACGGGCAATGCTGAGATTGAGACACGATCATTTTTTACCTATTTTGCTTTCTTCTATCTCAGAATATTCACCCTTTTTTATTGGAGGTAGAATATTGATAATGAATGTCCATTCTATGACTCCTTTTTTTATGCCACTTTGAGCCACATACTTGTTTCTCCAGCTTTTCCCCAAATGTTTAAAACTTAATTTAAAAAACAGGTAGTTGTGTTTAATATTTGGTGCAGTATGAGTTCTTAGCTTTCCTGCTTTCTCAAAAGCTCCGTGTAATAACCTTGTATTTTCTTTTCGAAAATTAAAAAAAAAAAATAATAATATCTCTATGAAAGTTCGTTAGTGTCAGTATTTTTTTTAATGATGATTCCTACATTAAAGGTGCTTCTAATTGGAAAGGACGAAAGGGTTGAGACAAAATCCGATGGTCGGTTTTATGATTGCCTTCAGTATCTACAGGCTGTTCTGCGTCATGCAGGATGTACTCCGGTGTGATGAAGTTTGCAAACTGTCTGTTCTGTTTCAGAAAGGTGCCATCTCTTCCGGCCACCGCTGAGAGTGTGGCAGCCCAGCTGGAGCGCCTGCACTGCTCTCCAGCCACACCACCTCTCCTCGGGCAGCCAGCTTCTCAGAGCTCGTAAGGGAACTGGTGACGCCAGATGAGTGATGAAGGGGATACCTGTGAGGAGGCATCACTTCACCCTCTGAGCTCGCAGGGAACCCCTGGCCTAGCACTTAGCTTTTAGATTTTCAGTTTTTCATGTAAAACAAAGACTGATCATGACTTCTCATCTTTAGATATATTACTGGTCTACCTGGAGCCGAGGTGGAGATACAGTTCTCAGAAGAGATGAACAATACGTGCCTGAAGTGTCCTGTAACTTATCTGATTATTATTTTTTTAAAATTCTAAAATATTGCCTAGTTTAACAAATGCTGTGAAAGAAAATTTGGGTTCTTGTACCAAAATAATTATCTTATGCAGTGATATCTTTAGGGTGGAATAAGAGGTATTGTTTAATCTTAATTTTACTGTTTAATCTTTAATCTTAATCTTGAATTTTAAATTAATCTACAGACTAACTGCTTAATCTGTAGACTGCTTCTCATAACATCTTCATCCTAAGTTAAATATCTAATATCAATATGAATTCTGTGGTATACCAAAACACTCCTAAAAATCTTTCATATTTCTGGTTTTAAGAGTAAACTTGCTGGCTTTAGTTCATATTTAATCATCATCTTCCATCTTCTGAAAGATAACACGGGCACAGAGAATTGTGGTAAGAGCCATATCTAGCCCAGCCAGGTATATTAACTGCGATAGCAAAGGCTGATAACGGTGCCTTGATTGCTGAGGATTCTCAATCAGCTTTGTAAGAACGCCAGAACAATGAAAGCTTTTACCTAATTAAAAGATTAAGAATCTGGGGCCAGATGCATTGGCAAGTTGTTGCTGTTTTTTGCTGCGTGTTTATGGAGATGTGCACCAATACCTGTTCTTTATTTCTATAACCGTTAATTAGTTTATACAAATGTATAGCCCACAACATGTTTTCATTTAGCCTTCAATAGCTCATCTGCTCCAGGTTTTCTAGAACACCATTTCCTAGAAAAGTTTGAAATAACACTTAGCATATGCTTACTCTTCAATATGTGCTTGCATGTTCCCCTGAATAAATGTGGGAATACTGAATGTGAAAATTAACACCAATGTTAGTGTTTTCTTATGATACTCCCTAATTATTATTACTTCTTAAGCAAATCAGTTTAAATTTTCAGAAAAAAAAAAAAAAAGGAGCATCTGAAGATGCTGCTAAACATTTAATAAAAAATTAATTAAGCTTGGCATGGTTGCTTAAATATTATGTTGCAGTTCTGCTTTAAAGTATTATTTTAGAGAAACCTATGATAGTGGTTATTGTAACATCTGGGTATCTCCCTCAAAGGATCCCTGAAAATAGTTAAGTAGTAATATTTTAGAAAATAAATGTAAAATGTTTTCCTTATTCCTTTTTAGCTCAGGAAATATTTCTTTTCCAGTACTGGACTACTAGCAAATTTTTGTTCCACATAAATCTTTGTGTTAAAGTGGTTAGATATATAAGATTTTAATGATACAAAAAACGTCACATCAGTGAATGCTACTTGCTGCACGCTTCACTTCAAGAACTTGAGGCCCTCAGATTAGGGTCTAAAATCTGTCTTCTGTTTGTTTGATTGATTGATTTTTATTTATATTTTTCCTTTCCTTCCAGGAAGGCCAGCTTTGCTACGCATTAGAATCAACTCTGATTCCACAAAAGCAAGGAATGAAGGCTGTATTCCCAAAGGACTACCTAATATTTGCATACCCTGAAAAGCAGGTTACAAAGTGAGTCAACCTTTTAATCTGCCCAGTAATCACAGCTAGGTTAATGTCTGGCTTTGCTCAATTTACACACTTGTATATCCACACTCATTTTGCATAGAATGCACAGACATCTGACTTTTTTTTTTTTTTTAATTAAATTGAATTGTTTCCTTACAGTGAACAGGTTCATGTTGTCTTTTGCAACATGTTCAGGTTTCCACTAGAAGCACAGATATTCTTCTTTTTTTTTTTGAATAATATTACAAAGAAGTAAGACTTATATAGCACTCATTCATCCTCTCAGTCCTATTTCCCCAGTCGTAAAAACTTTGTGGTTTTTTTTATTTTCTAAATTTACAGCAAAATAATAGCTTTGTGTGTGTGCATTACTTCAAACTTCAGTGGAAGATGTGCACACCTACCATTCCAATGACATTGTTTAAAGGAGCCTGAAGGTTAAGGAGAAACGTCCTTAGGAGTCCTAGGCATACACCAAAAGCAGGTATAATCCACTTCACTACTCTTAACAAAGTTGGTTAAGAGGAGGAATTATTTATTTTCATTTGTATTTTAAATGTGACAGGGGTGACAATCATTTTAATACAAAAGATTTGATTTTTATTTTCTTTTTGCAATGGTTAGCAAAGTCTTGAAACGGTTTAGTACTCCAGCTTAATATCTATCCACATTGTGATGGACAACAGGAGAATCTATTAGTATGATGTAAATATTCACACTTCTTTAATTTCCTATACTATCCTTAAGTAATTTTTGGCATACATTTCTCTTAAAAGAAATTTTCCAGTTTAGATCATAATACAAACTATTTTTGAAGTGACAGTAATTATGTGATTATAATTCATACCAGAAGGCTCACAAGGAGTTTAAGAAAACTCATAAAACGTTTTAAGTAGTTAATATTTAGTTTAAATATCAAATAGTTTACTTCATATTTAAATTCTAAAATTTAAAAATTAATTTCATTGTAAAATTTCAGACTTTCTCCTAGACAAACATTATTTTTTGTTTTAGAATGAGATGGTTTGGACTTCAATTTACTTATTTAGATATTTATTTACCTGCTTTCTGGTAAAAAATGCTGCATATCAGTAATTAAGTTTTGAAGATGATAAAAATCTGCTAACCAGGGTATTTATTTTTATATTTAATGACCAGAGGTCATCAACTTGGATACACTCAGAAAAATATTAGGTGCTCTAAAACTGTCTAGGTTGCACTATTTCTTAAGCTTGTTTACCAAAAAGAAAAATAAAAGTTAAAAAATTGTAGTCAAAGTATTCAAAATAAAACTCCAAACCCACAAACAACAATTTTAAAACACAGGAAATATTTATGCTGTCAATTTTTTTCCTGGTGTGTAGATAGTGTTGTCCATACTTTTGCTACATTTTACTCCACAATAATGGAAAGACCTGCATCTTTGTGAAATTTCATTCTGATTTTCATGTAAACAATAAATTATTAATTAATTTCCAGCAACTGGACTAGGTTAGTACAGTAACTTATTTTTACTGACTAATCTAGTTCCTTTCTGTGGAATTAATGTCATCTCATGTTTTTAAATGATAAATTATAACCTTTGTGTAAGTACAGTTTTTATTGCAGCAAATGAATTATACAACAAATTATAATAAATGTTATAACAAATGGAGACTTTGTACTAAAGATTTTATTCTGTTGGGTTTTTTTCTTAGCTCATACCCCTTGGACTGCTCATTAGAGTTTGGAGGGCTCACATTGTGGAAAATGTATCCGCGATAACTTTCATGTAAGTAAATTATAGAGGGATTGAGTGTTTTTTATCAAGCCTCAATTAATTATTGTAAGCATGTCAGCTCTCAAATGCCTCTGTTGAAGTTTACTTGTATAGTTAAAGTTAAGCACAAAATTTGTAGGAATCAGCTCAGAGTATGCAGAACCTCACAGAGCTGGTCTCTTTGAAATGTGTCCAAATAGATATTCAAATCAGTATTACAACATAAATCAGAAATGCTTTCCACATTTTACAGTGTGCTTCATATGACAAGAACATTTCCTCTCAGATATAATTCTTTTTCAAAGAGTGAAAATCTTCAACTTGATGGTACTTGATGGCAAAAGAGTGTTAACTGAAGTGTGGCATAATGCTGTTGCTTGTTCACATTCAAATTTAAAATAATAAAAAAAATACGAAGGCATGGAGGAAAGAGAACTATTTATCACATAGTTTATCCGCTAGAACGATTTCAACTCATAAGCCCAAATTTATTCATGATGTCAGTGCCATTGCCGCACAGGTGATTTCACACCCGCTGCTCTTCTTCCACGGGCGTTGCTGTCAAAGCTTCCCAGGCACCTTGGCTAATTCATTCCATGTGCCACAAGTAATTATCCAAAGTTCCAGGCTGACTGCAGCGACGTGAAATTTTGGAATCCGTGCAGCTATGATGTCATAAGGGAGTCATTAGTGTAAGAGTGGCTTCTATGGAGGCCTGAAGGCCCGGGCCAATTAATCACGCTCCCATATAAAAGGTACCGGTTTAACCATTTCTGCTAGAAATGTACTGGGAGTACAAATGTGTAAACAGACATCCCGGCAAAAGGCAGCACTCTTTCAAAGTAACATTTTTTACATTATTCAGATCATTCCGCTTGTTTTCCTCCTCCTCGTGCCCCCAGCCTGAGTCTGTTATTGATATAAAGGTTGAAGCTCAGGCAGCTTAACTGTTATGTGGAATGACCTTTACTTTTAATATTAATATATTATTGTAAAGTCTATGAGACTCATAAATGCAATTTTAGAATTCATATGAAATGCCATGTGCTGAACCTATTGCAACTTTTCCTCTAGTCCTGTGGCAGGTTGCAAACTATGCGAATTAATATGCATCATATTCTTTCCCCTTTATTTACTTAGAGAGGTTTGCCGAGCAACTTTATCAAGAGTAACATTATCAAGAGCTTTCCTGCAAGCTTCTTTATCATATTCACATCCGTGTCTGCTCGACACTTGTCACTGTCAATCAAATCGCAATAATACGCAGATGATTTGCTCATTTGGTTTAATAAAATCTCTCTGCTTATTTGCACTGCAGTCATTATGCCACATAATTGCTCTGCCGCTGAGGTGAAAGGCAGCCAGTTGCCTGGGGGATAAGAAGAGACTATTGCTATATGAAGGATTTGTTTCTTTGCCTCTGTCTCTCCCTAGTCACTCATATCCCTAAAATTAATATTGTATTTGAATCCAGTCCTGCTATTCTTATGCAGGCTAACATTGTTATTACTTATTATTTGGATGTGAAGTCATTTATTTTTAGTTTTGATGTCCAAGCTGTCAAGCTAAATTTCATTGTGTACTGCCACATACGATTTTTAACTGCCACTTAAACTCGATTCAAAATCCAAATTATGAAGAGAACATGTTCAAAGGAATGGGCTGACAGGAAGTATGGCTACAATTTTTATTTCCCAGGAAATCAAAGTATAGATCTTGTTATTGTTCTGTGGTGGAGATATGTGCAGTTTTCATACTTCATAATCTTTTTTGTATTGGCTGGACACTGCGATTCAGAAACAGAAAAAAAAGGGCTATTTATGCATATGAGCAGCCCTGAGGGTGCAAAACAAAGGCATTCGCTTCCAGAAATGATATAGCGCAGAACTAGCTCAACTTACTGCTGTAAATTCGTGAATGATTTGTACTCCCGTTTTCCAGTAGACTCTACTATGACGGATGGCGGAAGTAAAAATGAGGAATCTATCCGTGTAACACAAACCTTAGCTCCTTCCCTGCACACTTAATAGAGCAGTAACTGCCATGTGATAATAATCATGATCCCGTATTTTGGGGGTGATTCCATCTCAGCAGCAGCCTAAAATACTTATATTTTTAAATGTATTCCGAACAGCGAGTACTTAGAGTTTATTTTAAAGAAAATGAAAAACTGGATTAAAATTACCTGTGAGAGAATACGTCTAAGATCAGCTTCCCTCTTTTCAGTCAAAGTCCTGCCCCGAGTTTAACTGGGAGTGAGTGGGTCAGAGGAAGTACTAGTATTTTTAAGGCAGTGGAACTTGAGGACATCTCTTCCATTTGTATAAACTCAACCTGATAGTATTCACATGTAGAAAGAGAGAGCGATTAGTCATAATATTAACACGGGGATGGTTTCTTGAGCTGCCTGAATTGAGAAAGTCGGCATTTAAGTAGAAGAGTCCATTAACTCACAGAAGCCCAAAAAAAGGACTAAATCGTCACCTCCAGCCTTTGTGGTAGGCCATTACACTTCATCCAGTCGATGTGATATTGAACCCAGTGGCTAGATAAAACAAATTTATACCGTGAGATTTTCAAACTCGCTTTGAAGAAATCAAGGGATATAAAACAATTCCTTTCAGTTGTTAGATTAAGTGGTTAATCATTCTCACTATTAAAATATTTACTGAACGTCTTGTTTGAAATTGGTTCTTGTTATGGCTTTCCACACTAGATTAAAAAGATATTTATCTCCCAGCATTTTCTCTCTGTTTTCTTTTGTCTTGTAATTGAGTGCTTTCTCAGTAGTTTTTAGCAAAATTAACATATCCCTGAACATGGCATTTCACCAGCTTTTTATGTGTAGGTGGCTCTTTGTTTTTATCACAAGTAATGACATCAGGTATCTGAGCAGTGTTTGGTGTAACATTAATATTTATTTGGGGGGGCAGGGAGGCATAACAGCTGTAATAGGCTGCTAATACTGAGCTTTTTTAGTTCTATATTGTTTTGGAAATGTAAGAAAGGACTGCTTTTCCTTTTTTCCCCTCTGCACCTTTAGTATTTAGTTTGTATTTTTGTTTGAATGAGTGTACCTACGAAGCAGTTGTGATCACCCTTTGAATACGTATCTTCTTCATTATTTATCACTGTGGAACAGACTGAACACTTGTGTTATCCAAGTACGCCTGGAACTTTTATTTCCTAGGGAAAAATGTATTAGGTCTGTTTTTAACCCAGCACTGGGATCTCTCCTGCTGAGATAGGTTGTGATACAAAGCATTATAAATCTGATGGTCTGGACCATACGCTGCGGTGTAGTCTAGAGATACACCCAACCATGAGCTGGGGGGTAGGTATCAGAAGCACGGTCATGTTAGATGCCACAACTTACTTGCCGAGGCTGCTTCTACTTCATGAAGATCTCGGGTACTCCTCTTCTACATTACACATAGCAGTATAGATTTATCCTAGCTGAGAACTCTCATTATCCTTACTGAATGATAAAATGTTCATCAAAGGAAATTGGTAACATTTCCTTCAGGTAATTAAACACCTGGATTTTTAATTAGATGTCTCCATCACTAGATGGAAAGATCTAGTGAGCAGGAAAGGGAGATGAGAGATTTTTCTCTTCAATTGGAGACTGCTAAAGACCTTTTCACCACTCTGCATGGCTGTTAGAGTTTACATGGCAATTTTTTCTGTAGAATACAGCTCCTCATCCCGTCTCCTTCCATAACGTACATTTGCTTTCACATTGTGTTCTGACCCAAATAGCTGTTCACTACAGACCAGCTGTTGCTACTACTACATGGTAGCCCGTATAGATCACGAAAACTGAAGATCTTGTGAGGGTGATCAAGTAGTGGAATGGGTTGGTCAGAAGAGTTGTGGTGTCTCCCCATCTTTGGAGATATTTGAAATCCAGCTGAATGTGGTCCAAGCCATCTGTTCCAGCTGACCCTGCTCTGATCCAGGGAGGTTGGACCAGACCATCTCCAGAGGACCCTTCCCACTTCCTCCTTGCTGTAATTCAAGGATGCAGAAGTGCCACATGACTTGTAAAAGTTCTTGATATAAAGATATAATATTATTTATCATCATAGTTTGGTAAGGAATGATTTTATAGTGAGAAGGAAATTTTTATCTTTTAATTTTTAATTTTAATCAATTACCAGGTGTAAAGAATTTTATTTTGCCTGCTTGTTTGGTTATTGTTTGGTTGGTTTCTTCCTGGGTTTGGGTATTTGTTTTGTGGTGTTGTGCTTCTTGTTGCTTTTTATTGGTTTTTAGAGGGAGGAGTGTGTTGTTTTTAAAAAATACAGATCTACTTAGCTAATTCTAAGCTGGACCATTTCCGTGCCATTTTAGTCAACAGGAGCGATTCCAAGTATTTTCTGCTAATTAAACGGCAGGAAGGTTTTAAATCAGGTTTCTAAAGACAACAGCCACAGAAAATGTCAACTCCAAGCCCTAAAGATTCTTTTGAAACAAAATCTTTACTTCAGATTAATCACAAAAACACCCAGAGAGGAAGGAAGGAGAGTTGCATTTTCCTGTCCTGACAGTAGTTGTTGATCCTTTCTAATCTCTAATATTAAAAAGATCTTAATTCTAAATACGCTTACTTTGTCATGGTGGCTGATGTGGCTTTCTGAAATGTAATGAGTGTTTGGAAGGAATGTTAACTATTGTGCGCTTAATGGTTTTCTCACGTGGAAGTACAGCTGTTGTGTTACCGTTGTTTCAATGTTGGCTCACTTTCTCCTTTCCACATACAACCCAGTGCACGTTCTTTTTCAGGAGCAAGCTCATGCAGTTTACAGCGGGAGCCAGAACAGGCTGAAAAACAAATCATTGCCTGTATTTTTTTGTAGAGATACCTTAGTTTCAGACAAGTTTTTAGAAGTTGATATGCTATTGAATTGTCTATTATGGAAAATAATACAAGTCTTTTCCTAAAAATGCCGTGCTTAGCTTGTTGTGTAGTTCCCATAATTCCATAAATGAAGTATTGCTGTGTTTGGATTAGTGCTCTATGCATTTGTGTACACAGACTTGTGCATACACAAACACGTACACACAGACCGAGGTAGTCACAAAGTAAAGAAGACGGGGAATTTCCCTCCAGCCCAAACACCCAAAGCACCTGCCTGTGTTCAAAACCTTGGTGGGCAGGACTTTCAGAAGTACTGAAAAGAAAAATTAACTCATAGTTACATAGTCTGTACTGAAATAATGAAAAGTAATTCAATTGTGACAGTAGCTCTTCGCTTGGCTATTGAATAAGTTACTTGACATTTTTCAGCAACACGTTCTGCTATAAATTGGAACCAATATATAAAATAACACCGAAAATACTGCATTAGGGAACATTCTATCCAGGATTTTCATAAGGGAGAGAAATCTAATATTATACCCTGCTATTAATTAACATTAGATTTACTATCTGAAAGAAGGTGTTTAAAATTCTGCAAAACGAGACATGATTATCTTTGCATAGTCTCTTGCTCATAATCTTCATTTTCCAAAGGCATTAAGGGGCCTTATATTTGCAAAGTGGAAATTATTAAGGATAATTAAGATGAAAGTTCTATTTGATAGAGGATTTCTCATGATGTTTGGAAATACTCAGTTTAAATCTAATCTCAGTTCACACTTTTGCTTTTTAGGATGAGATGCTATGTAATAAAGGGAAACGACAAACAGCCAAGCCACCTTTTGAAACTGCAGACACACTATTTGAGTCCCTTAAAAAGAAGAAGAAAAATTAAACTTTCCAACATCTTGTAGTTTGCTAAGTGTCAAAAGGATAGAAGATAGGACTGAACGAAATGAGAATTACAGTACCTTCAGAAAACAGAAAGAACTGAATGGGAGGTACAAGCTTACACTGAGCTATAAAGAAAAGGTTGCAAGTGGCATAAAAAAGCTACCAAAATTCAGCTAAAAAAGAAAATACTTGAAAAATATGTGGATGTTCCATTGAAGATTTTTTTTGCCAACATAAGTTTTTATTCATAGGTGAAATATCACAACTGGAATCTTGTTGAAGTTAACAGGAATACTTTTAATTAGTCTGTAATGTCCCTTAAACGTTAATTCGGCTAGTAAAATCAGTTGTGAACAGTCAGGATTGGGAGGCAGACAGAGGCTCCTATATCTTGGTCAGTAGAAGCTAACAATAACCTTATTTGACTTTAAATCGCTTCCTGCTGAGCAGATATTTGATTTTCCATCTATGTTTTTGTGAGGCTCTTCAGCTGTAACTGAGGACAGCCAGATCCTGAATCCAACTGCGTTTCCCAGACAGATGATCATCTGAGTCAGTGTTCTCCTGGCTTCTCTCTTGCTCATTGCAACGGATCCATCTGCAGTCGAACCGAAATACGTTAATCTATTTTCCCACATCCCCCATCAGCTCAGCTTGTGTTGGCTAAAAATTTGAGAACAAATCTGAGATGTAACCACCTCCTACATGCCTGATTCCCGTGGAAGAATTACTTCACCAGGATGCGTGGGCTGTGGGAAGATGCTGGGCTGATAGTCTTTCATTTCTGTTGGTGTTCAGTCTAGGTTTAGAAAGAGCTAAATGTAGTAATTGTTTTCTTTATATACTGTCTATAGTATTTCTGCTCAGTTTAAGCCAGAAATATACAGAAAAAGAAAAAAATTTGGGGGATGAGAGGGGTGTTTCTGAGTTTTCACTCACTTCTTTATGTATACAAACATAGCTTCTCTCTCCTGAGTTATAAACTCAGAGTACGCACCACTGGCTATAGTTAGCATTGGGAGGGATGGAGGAAAGAAAAACAGTCATTCTCATAAACTTCTCATTTATTGGAATACTGAGGTCACCAACCTGGCATGTTAGACTGCGTGACAGGGCAGCCAGCACTCGGGACTGGCTCACCCAGGGGTTGGATGAGCCCGAAGAAGACAGGAGTGGATGGCATGGATTGGAAGCATGGGCTGTAAGGTGCTGCTCAGTGGCACGCCACTCATTTAAACATGTTTCTTTCTGCCTGGGGGTTTACAAGATGACATGTTCATTTCCTGCTTTTTCTTTCCGCCTTTGAAGCAAGGAGCCCAGCGCTGTTTCATGTGGTTGAGATGTGCTTGGTCTTTTTCAGCTGAAGAGAGATAGAGGGTATAAACTTTTAAAGTCTCATATTTGAGCTGTGAGGTTTAACTGCTCTGATGCGATACTCTTTCTCGCATAGAGAGGGCATTCTGCATTATTTCTCTAAATATCGGATCTTGCTAGTTGTTACTGACGTGTTCTGGAGCAGAAAGCCCTAAATCAGCTCTGTTTGGAACTGTATCGGTTGAGCGAGGCAGACAGAATCTTTGGTGGCTTTTCGTAGCTGTTTCCCGTTGAACGTGATGGCTTCCTTTGCATATTCACCCGCTCTCTCCAGCCTTTACTCTTCATATTCCATTCTTTGATCAGTCACACACTAAGTTTTTTAAATATGCAGCTTTTTAAAATTACCAACCACTTACATACCTGCTTAATATGTCACTTTACCAGGAAAGTAATAAGAAGATGAAAGGAGAAAAGTGACTTTTGTGTAGAAATCTGGCTCAAGGCGTGAGTGGAGAAAAAAAACAGTCCTACTTTATTATGTCTTATCATCTCTGAAATTATGTAGGTATTTTTCAGTCAACAAATTAATTTTCAGATGGAAAATCACAGTTATGAATTGGTTTTGGTCTGTCTTTCACTCATCATATCATACCGGTACAGCAAAAACTGGAGTTCGTAATGATATTGTGGAAACTGCTGATCAAAGGTTGTTTACACGGACTGTGTTCACTGATTTGCCAAAGTTGTCTCCTACCGATGCACTTTAATGACTATTCTCTGCAAAACTGCTTTTTTCAAAAAGATTCTTTAATCTGATTACTCTGTAATCTTCATTATCCTTGAGAGTGTGAGATTACATACGTATTTGTTTGAAAGTATGGTTTGCATGACCATGATTTGAGATATTCCCTGAAAGGAAGGTATTAGGGACAAAAACAAAAGAAAAATCTTATTCATAAGGAAATAGTAATTACAGCTGTAATGTATTAATGCCTTATGAAAAATCATCAAAAATGGCTGTAAAAAATCTAAAATGAGGAATTTTAATTAATCAGTAGACATACATAGGTAAGAATTAAATGAAAACGTCTTTATGTAAAATGTGTGGATTTGTAGTTTTTAGATTAATTTTACGTGTTAGCATTTACAAGGCAGAGGATTCATATGATTTCGATATGGAAACACATTTCCGAAACGTGTGACAAACAAATGGTGTTCCTCTCAACCACTTATCTTTTCTGAGATATTTTACCCTATAAGCAAGTGTGCCCATAAGTAGAAAACCATTCCAATTGGGTTCTAAGACTTTGTTCATGGGATTTCTTCTGACGTTATAAGCCTCTAGTCAGATGAAAGTATCACAATACTTAAGGCTTCTAGCTCATAAATTAAAGAATCTAAAATACACTCATATTTAAATGATTACTGTAGTTTTTCCACAATGTGAGACACATTGAAGGAAGCGTAGTTTGAAGGCTATGACGTAATCTTTAGTTAGTCATCGATAGCTTCTGTAGTCAGGAACCATTAATATGGCCAAGCCCCCATGTTGTGAAACACATTGACAGGCGTGCAAATATAAAAGTGTCCAAATATTATATACATATGTATTCTTGTTTTATATGAAGTGAGTCTAGGAAGATAGGAGGCTTCCTATGGGTAATAAATAAATTTAGTATTTCTGACCCTCTGTTATAACAGTGAGGTTGCAGTTGGAGATTTACCCTTTTGCTGCTGACTGAGCAAAGACCAACAGTAGATCCTGCGGTTTTACCCTAAGAACTACCTAACAAACGTTGATGCTGCAGTTAGCCCTGTTTCATCTTATCTCTTCCACAGGGAAAGTAAATATGCATTCCAAAGCATTTTTTTTTTTTGCTGGTTCATCTACAGCTACATCCATTCTAGCAATTTCATTGTAATAAACACATTAGGCAAAATAACTGCAACCTTTTACACTGACAGTACTGTACGAAAAAGTTTCCGGCTTATGCTTGGTTTTAAGAAACTAGAGAAATATTTTACTATTAAGCGTAAGCTAGAGGGGGGGCGTTACATTTGATTTGCTGCTTGTTTCCAATCTTGCTCCTAAAAAAATTGAACTTCTACTTAATCGTTTCTAATTTTGATTTTTTTCTTATATTTTGTTAACAGGCTTGTCTTGTGCTGAGGTAAATCTGGGTGAAACTGAGAAAAACAGTGCTGGCTTTCAAACCCAAATGGAGCGGGGTGCCAAGGCAGCTTGAGAGACGCCCCCATCCCAGGAACCACGGGTCCAGACAGTGTTTTCTCTCAAGCTCTCAGGGCCTATATTGGAACTGGTGTTTCAGGTAATGAGTTTCGGAGAGGCCTTCCCAAATCAAACACCTTTCTGGCACATGCCTGGCATTACCTAGAGAGAAGGGCCAGGGCAATAGCTATTGCCTTACCAGAAAATAGCCATTCCAAGCAGTTTGCTCAGGTATGGTTTGTACTGCTGTCCCCCAGGACAAAGAGGGAACTGTGACATGACATATTCCTCCTTACGGACAACTTCCATTGCTGTGCACTGGGAAACAACCTCCTTCCATTCGCTTCTTCATAGATGTTTTTAAAACGAAAACACCCACTTAAAAATATTCTTGTATGTTTATCAACATATTTTAGGGATCTGGCGATTTCTCTCTCTCGGTTTACTGAAAGGATATGTCCTGTTATCAGCAACTCCGCATTCACCATTCGGTAATTATGCAAATAGGCACCAGCATGGAGAAATTTAAAATAATCTCTGCATCAGAGAGTACACCATTTACACGAAGGTAACAAAACCTTAAATAAATCTAAATTGACTCCTTGACTGCTTTTATTTTTACTTAGATTGTTCTCTGAAGTGTTGATAGTATGTTCTTCTAGTATACAAATCACAAAGGAATTCTACTTAAAAGTACAAAAAAGATGTTGAGGAGCTCAGGTTTTTAACCACATTTGTAATTCTGCTTTTCAGCTTCGAAAAGAGGAAATAGCATCTTTCACCTTTGCATTTTTAGAGAGAAAAATTCACGTTAATATCAGTAGTTATCAAGTAAGGTCATGTTTTGCTAGTTATCTAGGTTATTTTTCAAAGTTCTTTTATTAGTCTCTCTATAGAGCTACTGGGGACTTCGGTGGGAGATAAGCCATCCGTATTTGTTTGCAGCCAGGAGCGCTAGGCCTGATCATTTCTTTTCGTCACACAGCATACATGGTGTTTCAGTCAATAAAGTGTTTTTGCCATTTGTCTGCCTGTGGGTGACAACACGCGACTAGAACAGCTGCAGAACACCACCTAGTGGTGCCCAGCGGTCCCTCAAACTCCTCAAAAAGAGTTAAACTTTCCTCCTCTCTCTCTCTTTCGGGTTACTTCGCGGAACTGCTGCCACCACAAGGTGAAATTCTGGCCCAGGTGAAGTCAGTCAGAACTATCCGGCCTCTTTGCACATTAAACAATGAAACATAATATGGAATATGCCTTAAACCATATGGCCATCGCACTCTTCCTTCTTCCACAAAGATACAGGTGGGTGCTTGGGAATGTTGGGTTTTGGATTATGAGTATATATGGCTTTGGGGTGTAAAAAATCTTGGCCAACAATTTTTCCTGTGCTAACCTAAAAACATTGTTTTCAATTAAATGCTAGATGGCCAAGAAGGCCAACAGCACCCTGGGCTGTATCAGGAACAGCGTGGTGAGTAGGATTAGGGAAGATATTGTCCCCCTGTACTCGGCACTGGTGAGGCCCCACCTCAAGTGCTGTGTCCAGTTTTGGGCCCCTCACCACAAGACAGACATTGAGGTGCTGGAGCGGGTCCAGAAAAGAGCAATGGAGCTGGTGAGGGGTCTGGAGAATAAGGTCTTATGAGGAGAGGCTGAAGGAGCTGGGGGTGTTCAGCCTGGAGAAAAGAANTTTCAATGATCTTAAGGGTCTTTTGGTAGGTTAATGGTGGGTTTCAATTAACTTTTCCAACCTCAATGATTCTATGAGTCTACGATTTAGATTTCTGGGTGAAATAGATACAAAGTTATCTAAAGGTAGGGAATAAAAAAAGGTATCTAAAGGTTGTTTAGACTTGTACTAATCTTATAATATTTTCTACAGGTCCAAGCCATAGGGGAAGAAACCTTTCATAAGGTAAGCAATCAAGGCCAGATTATTCTCTTACATGGTTAAAATGTAAAGATTTTGTTAAGTAGAATTTATTCAGATCTGGTATAACTAAGAAGGTAAACTTGTCTGCCATGTCATTTTTTGAGTATTTTAGTTCTTCTTGCAGGTCAACTTTCTGCATTCTTCTTCAAAGTAATTATATTGAAGTTTAGCTATTCTGGTATTATTGATTTACGAGTGTGTAAATTATGTATTCATTTAACTTTCCTGATGTGTAAAGCTCACCTGAGGACAGGACATCTGTTTGGATGGGCTATGGGTATCAGAAGCAAAAGAGAGACTACCTTTTATGACCCTGCAGGTGTACAGTCAGTGCTGCTGAGTGAGGGTTACGCATGCACCAAAGATTCACTATCGCGCTTGATTGAAAGCCACTGTTTCAGATTTCTTCACTTGATCATACACAGGACAAAATCGTAGAATCATAGAATGGTTAGAGTTGGAAGGGACCTTAAAGATCATCCAGTTCCAGCCCCCCTGCCCTGGGCAGGGACACCTCCCACCAGACCAGGTTGCTCCANAAAAGGAAACAATACACCCAGGGACCTAAACTAGAGTGCTTTAGTACTTCAGGAAAACATTTGGCATCATTTGGGCACAGAGATGCTATTTTCAGTGGTGACCTTGCATCCTGATTGCAAACAGATACTCTTTCTGGATTGACATAAATGATGACGTTGTAGATCTGTTCACTGTACACGTGGTTCTAGTAAAAAATTATTATTTTTTTTCTTTTTAGAAAAAGTGTTTTCCATCTCAATGGTTCAGAAAAAGCATTTGAGAATATCTACTAAGCAAAAATTAGTTTCTTTCTTGTCAGAGTATTATTTCTTTAGTTTTGCATTTCTTAGTAAGACCAGGACCTAGTGCAAATCTGACTTTGAGGAATGGTCAGGCCTGGAAAGCCCACTGGGGGAGGTAACCACCTAAAAAAGATTTCTGGGAACATAACCTTCAAAGGAGAGATGGCGGGAAAAGAGCTGGAGCAGGGGAAAAAAAAGTAAAATATAGCAGGAAGGAGATGAGGAAAGATTACTGCTTGCGGCAGTGGAAGGTGGGGGTGTAGGTAGGCACCCCAAGGGTGGCTGTGGGGCACTTTGGAGCTTGCGCAGGGAACTGTTACTGCCACAAAAGGGCAAATAAAACTCTCTTGGACTCAATTTGGAGGTTTAGAAAGCGGGCATTCCTTATTGCAGCACCGGGAGCACAGGGGATCACTCCTCCTCTGCTTCCCGAATGCTGTCCTCCAGCCAAATTTATACACAACAGGTCTACATAGTCAATGCAATTCCAAGAAAACGTTGGCATATTCATTGCATTTCTGAGAATTCATTTACATATTATAATGAGCTTTTGGGCATGTGTAGTTGTGACTTCTGGTGGTGCTCATCCTGGGTGAGGGTTGTTTCTTCCTCAATCTTCATCTTCTTCACCTGTCCCTTGGCTCACTTTTCATGTTGGCAAGACATTCTAACTGCTTAATTAGCCATTAAAACTAATGATCTTCCTGTTTGCATCCTTATGTTAGGCCTAACAGCCATCCTTTCTTGCCTTACTGAGGCCTTGAAACCACTGGGGATGGTGACTAAAATCTCTAATTTCTTCTCTAAAACAAACGTTCCCAGAGTTTAACCATTTAGGGAACACACAAAGTCTGCTTTAGGTATGAGAACAGCCAAGGGCAGGACACTGCAAAAGGGGTCTGGCGCCTGTGGCAGCGGTTTGGCCAGAATAATGACGGAATAATAGGAACAAAATAAAATTCACCCAGTATTCATTTCATTTTAAGTGTTCTCTGTAGTTTTTGTACCTGAGCTAGCATGGATTTTGTCGTCATCTTCCAAACCCGGGCACATTCCTTCATTTTTGGCATAGCCTTTTTGCAAGTGTTCTCCTAGGCTCAGGAGAAGTCCGATTGCAAATAAAAACTAACTCTGTATTTTTGTTCTTACTCTGCTCCCTCTCTTCAGCTCCTTCCCGCAGAGCTACATTTTCTGGGTTCATGTACATGTGTATATACGGGTAACTATAAATTAACACTCTGTTTGTGTCTATGTATATATGTGCACCTGCTCCGCGACAGCATGGCAAGCTGTTACGTATTATTAACTTAAATAAGAAAAAACCGAGGTGAAGTGAGTTCCGCCCTCCCCCAGGACCGCCCACAGCCCCTGAGGGTCGCGGCCCTCACACTGAGGTGCCGGCCGCAGCCCTCGGCTGCACCCGCCCCCTCCGCCCCCGCTAGCCAATCGCACGCTTTTCCGCTCCCTCCGCCGGCCAATGGGAGAAGTCCGTTTCTCTAAGCTTCAGCCTCAGCGCCTTCTTCCTGCGGAGAGAGGGACAGGTGCGTCACCACTGCCCCATTGGTCCGCCCGCCCCGAGACAGACAGGCCCTCGGGCCAATCCCCGTCCCCAGGGCGGAATCCTCAGCGGCCGTGACAGGGAGAGGAGTCGCCCTTCCTGCGTCACGGAGAGGGCGGTGCCGGTGATTGGCTGCGTTCGCCACCGCCGCCCCGCCCCGGGTGAGCCCTCCCGGAAGGGCCGGACGGCGATTGGCCGAGGGGGGAAGGCCAGGTCCGGATGTGCGGTGCCGAGGGGCGGGCTTTAAATGGGGCAGCGGCGGGGGTAGAGGGGGAGCGGCGGCGGGGCCTGGGCCGCGCGTGCAGCGGAGCGGCGGGAGCCTCGTTTCGGGTGAGGGAACGAGCGGGCGGGAGGGCGGCGGCGGCCCCACCACAGCGCCGGG
>VXAK01007432.1:62462-84796 GCA_013399435.1 Arenaria interpres
GCCGGGAGGGGCTTGGGGCGGCGCCCGCCCGCCGGCCCCCTGTGTGAGGCGCCCCGCGGCTGCCGGCGGGGCCTCCCTCCGAGCCCTTCCGAACGGCCGCCGGGGATGACAGGGGAGAGTCCGCCCCGCTCGGGTCTGGGGGATTCCCAGAACTGGTGTGTTTTCCCTGCTGTCACCCACCCGTCCTCCAGCTGACGGGCCCCTCTGGAAACGCGGTACCCTGAATCATAGACTGGTTCGTGTGGGAAGGGACCTTAAAGATCATCCAGTTCCAGCCCCCCTGCCCTGGGCAGGGACACCTCCCACCAGACCAGGTTGCTCCAAGCCCCCTCCAGCCTGGCCTTGAACCCCTCCAGGGATGGGGCAGCCACAGCTTCTCTGGGCACGTGAAACTTGGTCGTCCGTCCCCCTGCGTCCTTAAACTGTCAGATCCTGTGCAAGAGCTGGCTGGGCTGGCGCGGATGATGGTTTCGTTGAGAGGTGTGTGAGGGGATTGGCAGCACAGCAGCAGGTGTCGATGTGGAAGGTGTGATCCGTCTGCGGAGGAAGAGTTGGCGAACAGGCTCGACTGGCCGGTGTTCCTCTTGGCTGCCGGCATTCCTTCAGCGGCCTCCGCCTTGTCCAGTGGGTTCAGGTGTGGGCTAGTGAAGTCCTGGGGTCCTGAGAAGATCAGGAGTGGGTGTCCTGGGAAGTGAGTTCTGGTGTAAACTGACAGTTACAGGAGCTGGACAAACACGAATGGTGTTGTGACTAACAGGTATTGTTCTCCTCTAGCACCCTGCCTCATCAGCTCTGTTTTTTTCTCAGGTATAGGAGTGGCTCCCTTCCCTTTTAGGTAGGGAATAAAGTGCATAAAACATATACGTATATATACACATTTGTATTATATATATTGTATGTTTGTCTATGCTTCTGTTTTTCTTCTTGAAGAATCGTTTCTGTTTCCAGAAAATATTTAGAAAAGTGCTCGGTTCCAGGCAGATGAAGCTTTTGTCAAATTGTTTTAGTGTTGTGTTTAATCTAATGACCCGGCTGATGACAGGGCAGGAAATATGGCACATGATATGACAGTAGGTGTAAATAATAGAAGTAATCTTTAATGAGAATACCTGGCGTAGGGAAGGAGAAGGTACAAAAGCCAAGTACTTGAAATCTTGGTTTTCATTAATGTTAACTTTTGAAGTATGATGAAGCACTGCCTGAGTTTACACTTGCTCTGACAGCTCTCATTTGTATACCTCAGTGCTGGTGAACGTCAACATAAAGTTGTACTTGGTGGCAGGTGACTTCTTTGGTCCTGGTGTGGCAGGACCTTAGCAATGCAGTGCTGTATGGAAGCTAGAAGGCCTTTCCAAGAAGCAGCATTTGAAATAATGTTTTTTTGTGAGTTTGTCTTACGTTTTTTTTTTTTTTAATTGCTGTTGTATTAGAAGGAAAACGTTACAGAAAAAGATATCTATAAAAATGCCATGGCAGGAGGACCGCGTAGGAGGTCTATTCTTAGGAGGGCTGCTGTTACTTTCTATTCTCGAAGTAGTAGAAATGAGTAGAACGTATTGCTGAGTGGCACAGTACTGAGCCTCTTCTTAATTGAGGCGCTGTGAATGATGACAATGTGAAAGGAGACGGGGTGAGGATTTTGAGTGTATTTATTCCCTTTTCATAAAATGAGGAGAGTGTATTGGGTTCTTCTGGGAAGCTGATGGTTTCAGTGGTGACAGCACCGTAAGCTGCTGAAATGGTAGGTACCTTGTAACAGACAGTGCAGCCCCGTGTGAGATGGAGTGACTAGACTGCAGAGACATTCTGCTTGATGACGTTGGGGCTTGCCTCCCCTTGTCTTCTGCAGACCTTCTGCATTGTGAGAAGTTGGGTAAACGCTCTGACTTAAATGTGCTGTTACTTGATTATTATTTTTTTTAATTATTTTTTTTTTTTAAATTACTCTTGTGCTTGAAGCGGGGCAGTAAATGGTGAGGTGAAGGCACTGGAGAGAGCACGAGTGGTCGCATGTGAGTTTCTTATACTGAAGTCACTCTCTGCTCCCATGTAGCATAGCTAGAAGGGAGTGAGTGTGACTTGAAATTAAACAAACTTCAAAACACCTTGAAAGTCTTTTAAAATGACCCTCCTCTGGGAAGCTGGGACTCTGAGGTTATTAGTTTTCTGTCATAAATAGCACTTTAGCAGGTGATTGAGACTGGGGACAAAAAGTCTCTTAATAAGTTGGGGGCAACACCATGTATCACTTATTAGTGGCAGGCGACTGGGTGAAAGAGCTCTGCTGGAGAATCTCTGGAGTTTAGCTAGAGCTAACATAATGTTGTATTTGGAGATATAAACCATCCTTAATAGCCTGGAAATAGGCATCTCTATAATGAAAAGCTTTTCAACCAAGCTGGGAGTGTACTGAGGTGCATAGCTGCCTTCTGAAAGGTGGAGTCAGTGACTGAACTCCATCTAGCGCCAGTTATCAAGCTTCTAGATCAGTTCCCTGTTCCACTAGTATTATTTAGGCTGGTTTTTACGTACATATCCCATTCTTTGTCCTGTTCAACTCCTGCATCTCATATCTCTGGTTCTGGAATAATGCAATTTATATTACTTAGTCTTAAAAACACCAGCCCAAACCAAACAGACCAAGAAGAAAGTGCCACCCAAACCCCATAATCATTCCAGATTCCAGCTAATTGTCTTCCAACTTGTACCTCGGCTTCCAGCGCTTTTCTCTCTTGTCAAAGCCATCTCACTCAGGTGCTCTCTTTGTGCGTCAGTTCCTCCACCCTCTGCTTACACTGAAGTTTCCCGAGGAAGTGTCCTGTACATTCCGAGCCAAGCGTCTTGCTGTCTTACTTAGTCTGGCTGAGTTTCATGGAAGAGAAAAGGCCGCTGGCATAGCCCTCTGGCGTGACTCTGCTTTCCAGACGGGAGATGGGGAAAAGTGAAAACATCTTCTCCCTGCTATCACAGGGCATGCCCCAGCGCAGTAGCTGTGCTTTGACTTTCTGTTTTCAGTGGCTCAGAATGATGAGAGACTCTCTGGCTGCTGAACAGGAAAAATATCTGGAGGAATCATGTGTACTGGAATGTTTGAGATGATTTTTGGGGTGGGGAAATTAATTAATTTTCATTAGTTTTCTGAATGGTGCTTGCATTTTTTGAATGCTTGGCTGCTTTACAGCCTAGAAGAATACATATCATTTGATGTCAGTGTTTCTTTTAAAAAAAATTACCATTGCTAGGCTTTCTTTGGATAAATTGTCTGGCTTTTTTTTTTTTTTTCTTCTTCTTTTCTCTTTTCACAAGATTGACATTTATTTTCCTTTTAGGAAGATTTTGGAACCTAATACCATTTTCTCTATAAACTAACCAAGTAGTGGGTGAACAGGTGGTGCCTTGCTTGCTGTAAAGAAACTCAATGTTGACCGCAATAGAAGCCTGTGCCATTCTTCTCTTTCTCTCACACCCTATGAATTGCCCTGGTTGCTGTACAATTGTTGTTGAATGTTGTACAACTTACTATTAAAGAAATCGAGTAAAGCGGATTGCCTCCGAACCTTAGTTGATACAGGCAGAAGCAGGGAGGTGAGTAGGGAAAGGGAAACTAGGAGAACTGGAGGGGGAAAAGGGAAAAAAAAGAAAAGAGTAGAGTAAATAGGCTGTGCTGCACAAGAGGTGCTGTAGATAAGAGTTCTTGTGTAAACAGTAGCAAGACTTACAAAAAAAATAAAAAGAGAGAGAAAAACAAGGACATACAGACATAGTCAGTAGATGACATGCTGAAACTCCAAATAATGCTGAAGTCCTTGTTATTGAACTGCTGACCTAAAGAGCACTCTAAGCCCTAGTGCTCAGAATGAAACTATTAAATAAGCTACAGAAAAACTTCTGTGTTCTGTGGCTTTGTCTATTCCTGGTGGTGTTCCAAGGCAGATGAAAACAAAATGACACATGCACGATGCAAACTCAATGGGAGGATCATCTCTTTCAACGGGAATGGCAGAGATCTGTTCAAACTGGAGTGCTTCAGAAACGTGCACAGTCAGCACTGTATGTGAGGGGCAACACTTGACTGTGCTTGCTCCAGAGCAAGCCATTCTGGTACTGCCTGGTGCTGCACTGAAATGGTGAAGTGATAACTTTTTAAATATTTGTGCCTGCAGAGGATCTTTCTTGGCTGTGCTGAGCCAATAGATCGCCTTTTTTTCCCGTTGGCAAGACAAAACATGGAATGCAGAACCTTCTTTGTACCAGAAAGAAGGCAAGGGCTTCATGCGCAAAGATTATTTTGTAGACAACTGTATTATTGTCCTGGAGTCTAATATATGATAGAGCTTTGGCAATTCTAACTATTGCCAGTCTTAACTGCAAGAAATTTTCCTCTGAAGTTACAGAAAGACAAAGTTGGTTGCAGAATTGGATCTGAATCCTATTTATATATTGAGTCTTGTTTGTCTGTCAGAATGCATATTCATTCTGTGCATTTTCAGGGTGTGAACCAGAGAAGCCCGAGGACACTCTGAAGACACTGAAAAGTTGCAGTCCTTTGTTTGGAATACGCGTTATGAACCCTTTCTGGAGCATGTCTACAAGTTCCGTGCGCAAGGTATTGAATAAATGGATGTCATAACGTGTTAATATGCATGGAGGGATAGTAGCAGTTCTGGAAAAGACCATCAGCTCATCTGCAAATACAGTTGGAGTGTGTGTTTTATGCTGAGAATTGTGATCTTCTTCAATAAAAGCGTAAGCTACCTTGGAGCTGCATTAACTGGAATGTGCCTGTGGATGGAGTCTGCTCCAGAAGTTGTTGACTTTTCTTATCCGAAGCATCTTTGAGTAGGAAAGGTGAAACAAACTTGTTCAAATGGTTGAAATGTTTGTTTCTTAGGGCATTTGTTTACCGGCTTACATAGAGCTTAGCCAGGTATTGCATGTGCAGTGAGCCTTGACAAATCTGCGCCTCCGCAATGCTATTGCTAGTTCATATTACGTGTATTAAAGCATGATAGTTCTCAGGTTAATCACTTCTCAGGTATTCAGTGCCGGGACAAATTATATAGCGTCGTTGATGAGGCTTGTGACATCAGTGGTGTTACTTGTCCAAGTTTCAAGCGCTTTGGAACACTACAGACTAAATCATGCCTTTAGTTTCACCACAACTAGCCTAATCACAAGTCTGTAGCCTGCAGGTTTGTCTTGGCAATCTGTAGGATGCGCCTGAGGTCTGTACATAGTACAGCGTTCTCTAGCAGTCTCTCAGTAGCCAATTGAGTAGAAAAGCTTGTTTTGTTTTTAATAAAATACAGTATAAGCATGAAAAAGTGTCTATAGCAGAACTATTTAGACTGGGCTTGATATCATTGCCAAACGGTGATTCCCCCATGGTGGGACTGGGCTTTATGATCAGTTCCAAGTGGGATGTTGGTGTCTTAAGCACAGGCAGGAAGTGAAATACACGGAGTTTTCTGTAGAAAGTTCTTTATTCTGTCTCAGCTTTCCTACACTACTTCTAGACTTAAGAGTATTTAAATCGCGAGAATGCTTGTCAGTGGAAATGATTTATCTTGATGCACTGTGTGCTAGAAATAGATTGACTTCTAAGCTGATGTTATATACTATCTGGTTCCAGCTTCTAAATAAATGTAAGCCTCCTTAAGCATTTGTCCTAATCTGCAGATTTCCTATCCGGCATTGATCATTTCTGTACTTGCAGGCTAGGCTTGATTGAATAAAAGTCTATTTAAAAACAAAACCCAAAGAGGCACCTCCAGCCCCCCACCCATACGCAGTCGAACACTGAAGCCCAAGACATGTTTGTTTCATTGGCCAAATTTGTAATTACCAAGGTTGGATTTAAACCTGTGATAAAATATATTCGTACGGTAAATGCTTATGAAATATGGCCTGAAATCTCATGGTTCTCTTTTAATCTAACAGAGACCTGACGCTGAAGAGAAAACTTTGAGTGGAGAGCTGCGAACCAGTCCTCTACGAGCCTCTACAAAGAAACAGTTGCCTTCTATTCCAAAGAATGCTGTGCCAATAACAAAACCTGCTTCCCCTGCCGCGTCGTCCCAGTCGACAAATGGAACACATGCTTCTTACGGGCCTTTTTATTTGGAGTATTCCCTCCTTGCAGAGTTGTGAGTTTTCACTTTTTTCTCTAGGTCACTGGGGTTATGCTTCATGGGGAAGAAAAAACGTGCAAAGATTTAGTTCTTGCATGGCATCTTTGCCTTAGTCCTTGAAGAAGGCAGTAAAACTTAGGTTCTGCAAAATTCTTTTTTCTGGAGCAGCAGTCTCAATCTCTTGAAGCAGCAGGGGAGAGGAAAATGAGATGAGGGTGTGTTTAGATACACTTCTCTGAATTAGTGTATTTCGCAGTCTTCAAGTAAACACATTTTGGGTTTAGGCATCCTGACCGGTTACCCTAATAGCTTTTTGGTCAGAAATTTTTGAGCCAAGTATGAAAATAGAAGCAAGCAGATGTCTGGTGGGAAGGTGGTTCTGAATGTATGGTACTGTCTAATGGAGTTAGGATGTGGGAGCTTCCTTCAGTTGTTACATGGAGCGCTTGAACTCCACCTGATATGGCTTATTAAGTGGGTATTAGGAAGACTATGTTCTTTCCTGTCTTGCAGTGATACTGAGGGAGGAGTTCGTGTGATTTAAATAGGTTTCCTTGGATCAGTTGCATTTGATCCAATCTAGTGATTTGTAGGCTACTGTGGGGGCATACAAATCTCTATTTGTCTGCAAAACTTTCTCCTTATATAAAGCTAAATACACTATTTTGTGCTACAAAGCTGAAGGGACTTCCTCTGTAACAGACACGCTGGATTCTCAAGTATGTAGTGCCTTTTGGAATGAAATCCCTGGAGTCCTTATGCAACGCTGAGTCTCGGTGCTTGCATTTAACCATTAAATTGAAAGTGAGAACTCTCAAAACTTTATTTTTATCTTTTTTTCAGGGCAGTGACCCTGACTTCTTAATTCAAGAAATATGTTTTTCTTCTGCAGCATGTAAAAATTTATTGGTATCATAATGTGAACTCCTCTAGCTTAACAAATGCATTATTAGGGAAATAACAATGAAAATTACAGAAATCATAAGTGGAGACCTGTGTTAATGTTTTCCTTTAATATTATTGATTATTTGTGCAAGCATGAGGAGTTCAATTTACTGGGCCTATATGAAGTGAATAATTTGGTTTATCGTTTACAGTGTTCAATAGAATCTGCACAGCATACAACTACAGCTGGTTAAACTTACTAGCAACTTCTTCTGTTCGTTGATTTAAAAAATAGTAAAACCAGCACATTTTGCCCTGCCAGTATGGTTGATTATCAAATGGACTTTTCTAAATGGCAAAGGGAGAGGTGGAAACCCTTTTTCATACTGCACCAGTCATTGATGACTGAAGATTGTGGCTGGATTATCATCACAAGAAATGAAATAGCAAATAAGTGCAAGTTTGGGAAAATGGCTTGGTCCATCCTGTCAATGAGATGCCTCGAATCACTCGATCCAGCTCTCTGATATACCCTGCTTCTTGCCTGTCCTTTTTATTCTCGGTTACTTTGGTAGTTGCCAGTGTACTTTGTTTGACCCGCAGCATAGTTTTATCTAAAACTGAAAAAGTACTTGATTAAAATTGGAGTTAAAGCTTTGGTCACATTTCAACTGATTGTAAGTTTGAGAAGCCACCCCTTGTTGAGCTACAGGCAGTACGTTTTGGGTCTAATGTTGTCAGCCTGCTGTTAGTGCACTAGTGGAGCTGCTCTAAACGCTGATTCTAATTGCAGTACCTTGGTTGTGAAGCAGAAATTGCCGGGTGTCTACGTGCAGCCATCTTACCAATCAGCATTAAGTAAGTTTGAACTTAATTTTTATTTTTTTTAAATGTTAAATTTTTTTTTTCTTAAATTCTTTCACTGAAACAAACTTTCTCACTTGCAGTGTGGTTTGGTGTAATATTCATAAGACATGGGCTCTACCAGGATGGTGTGTTTAAATTTACTGTCTATATTCCTGACAATTACCCAGATGGAGACTGCCCGGTGAGTGGTTGTGTGTTGGAATTTTTTTGTTTTCTGTTTTTTTTTAAGTAAGACTTTTTGTTAAAGCTAACATACCGATTAGCTTCTTGTTTCCTTAAACTAGTTTTATTCAATTGGCTGGGCTCATTTGCGATGTCTTGTGCATATTTCTTAACATCTGTGGAGGAATCGCGTTGCTGTGATTACTGAGGCTGGTGTAGAGTGAGTTTCATGAAGTTAAATGCATTAAGAGTATTAAGTAATCAGCCAGTTCTGTACCTCAGCTCTTGATCTGCTGCTTCCTTGGAGAGGAAGTTAACATTGAAACACTTAAAGAAGTATCCAAATCCTGAGTAGCAATATAATGGAACATAAAATCCAGGCACCTGTGCTGGGCTTGCTGTAGCGCTGCAGGATTTCTTGCCCGTCTGTCTTCTAAATTGCATTGAAACAATTAAAAGAACTTGATGAGAAAGGTGCTGAAACAGAGGGAGAGGGAGATAGATAGTATGGTGTTACCTTCCATTCCTCCTTTCTGTTTTTAGGGAAAAGTATCCGAGTTATTACGTCAATAATAAATAAAATAATCTTGTGGCAATCCGACTCTCCTGAGCAGAGCAGCCGGCCCTCTTGGCCAAATTTCTTTAAGAGGAAGATCGGGGGACGTGGGTGTGTGTAACTGCTGTAGCTGAGAACAAGTTGCTGTGTCAGGAAGCTGCCTGCTTGGTGTCAAGTTTTGTGTAAAGCTATCGTCTTTAAAAGGACAGAAATAGTAGGAAACAGTTTCTTACGAAGATTAGGCTTCATTCTCTCTCATACAGCCGTCATTCTTTTGCGAGCATAGGGCTTCTTGTGGAAACTAAGATTTCTTTTGGAAGAATGCACGAACACCGGAGGAAATTATCTATGCAGGACTGAAGACACTTGGTGCCCCTCCACAGTTCACTTAAAAATGTGTAGGATAAAAAAATTATTGATTGTAGCTGAAGTATGTAAAAAGCTTTGGGTCACAAATAGCTAAACCAGAAAAACTCCTTTAATCTGGTCTTATCTGATATTATTACCTGTGTTGGCACTAGTGCTTGTGCAGTTAGCTGGATTAGTTTCCTGATTTGGTGATAAGCATGTGAGAGAGGACAAGACCCTGCGTGTAACGTGGGTGTGTTGGGTTACAGTTTCACAGCTGGTACAAATCACTTCAGGTTGCTTTCTTTTAATACGATAACAATTAATTAGTGTTTGGAAGCAACATCTGACTGACCTTCACCCAGCGGTTTTAACACTAGGATTGAAGTTGTCATAATGAATTTCTTTTTTTCTAATGCAGCGCTTGGTTTTTGATCTGCCTGTCTTCCATCCGCTAGTAGATCCTTTATCTGGTGAACTGGATGTGAAAAGGGCATTTGCAAAATGGAGGTTAGTGTATATTGGTATATAGTGTATAATTTGAAAGAAGTTTGTTCCTTTCTTCATTCTGCTTTATTCTTTTTAGGCGAAACCACAATCACATATGGCAAGTATTAATGTACGCTCGCAGAGTCTTCTACAAGATTGATACAACTACTCCTCTGAACCCTGAGGCTGCAGTGCTGTAAGTGTCTTCCATGCGTATAGACACGGCCTCTTCAGAGATTTTGGCAGAGACTCACAGAAACAAGAGATTTGTAAAATTGTTTGTCAGCTCATGGTCTCTGCCTGCAGAGTTGGTTGCAATTGGAACTAGTCGAGGCTTTGCCAAATCTGTCTGTGCTTCTAGAGCAAACCCGTGCCTACTTACAATTACTTATCATGACCTACTTCTCCCTTGCAGGTATGAAAAAGATATTCAGCTGTTCAAAAGTAAAGTGGTGGACAGTGTCAAACTATGCAGCAGTCATTTATTTGATCAGCCCAAAATAGAGGATCCCTATGCAATCATGTAAGTACCCCGTGCAAGTTCACTGTGTCCTAATGTTTCAAGAACAAGTTTGGGTATAGTTGTTGATTTCCGGCCTTTCTCTGCCAAGTTGACTGACCTGCTTTTTCTTACATTCATAGCAATACTTTGAATATTCCTATCCTCATCTCCTTCTGTTTAATATTGAGTGAATCTTAAATATAATCAGATGCTCGTGTTTACTGGTTTTTCGCTAAGCAACCAAGACTTAAAAAAATCTCAACAAAACCCTAAACAAACCCCCAAACAAGCAAAGGGCCCCCAAACACCCCACCTCCCACAAGTAGAGATACCCATGGACTAAATACTGCTTTTGGGCTTTTCTGAACTCAATTTGCATGACTGTAGCTTTGGTTGTACTTCTTAAATACTTTTAAGCTTGTCTGCATGGGGGATGGCACAGTCAGCTCCATAGTGAATGTGAGTAGTATTTCGTGTAGCACCCGCTGAATTGCCAGCTGTCATTGCAAACAAAAATGAAAACCTAAATATTTCTTGTTGAAAAGATCCACGACAATGTGAATTTAGTTCTTCTCTGTATGTTTTAACATTGAAAACTTGGGCTTGGAGTTTACTTGAAATTCAGCAAACTAAACCAAGGAAAATTGCTGCTTTCTGCTCTGTCTATGCTGTAGTTTGCAAAAATGCAAAGTTAAGAGGTAACTGTGCTTTCTCCATAGTTTTTCTCCGTGGAATCCAGCTATACATGATGAAGCTAGAGAGAAGATGTTGACTCAGAAGGTATGAGCAAAGTCCAGATTCTCACTACAGTAAGGGTTTATTGCCTCATAAGGGAAGAAAGATTCTCTCTCTCCTGTGATGAACATGTACTAGACAGACCTTATTCCACCCCTCTTCTGGATCAGCAAGTGTGCTGAAACTGATTTGGTCTTCTAATTAAGCAGTTACGTCACTGGTTCTAACTTCATTGTGTTAAGCAATTAATCATTTAGCCAGCTAGAAAGCTTTGTTAGTGCAATTGTTGGCACACTTGGCAGATTTTTTTTTGTTTAGGAATGGAAGGGAAGGAAGGAGGGGAAAGAAGAGATTTGCTGACTGCCTATTAGCTTGTCCTGCCCTTGTCATGGTCGTTACTGCTCCTGCCTAACCTCACAGTCCCCAACTTCTTTGTTCTATTCTGTTGAGAGATCTTTCACTACAGAATCAAAGCTTGGGGCTTTTCTTCTCATTCCAAACTTTCTGAAGCAGCACAAGCGGAGTGCCTTGCTCTCATCTCTACGCATTTCTAGTAGGACAGCATCAGGTGACAGGCAGGTGCCACTCTGCCAGGCTCAAGCCCAACCCATCCCTGTTGTTTGATGTGTTACGGCAATTCCATCACACTGTGCCACTTTCTGCACAAAACTCATGAGGGACAGAAGAAGTGGAGGTTCAGTTTTCTTGCTGCCTTAATTTACTTTGTCAGTGGCTTCCCTTAGTATGACAAAGTCAACTCACGTAATTATCCCTTTCTAGAACTCGATGCATCATTCCAGGTTTGATGTAATTGGCATGCACATGACCTGCTGAGCCTGTAGCAGTGTGGAGGCAGGGCCAGTTCCTGGTTTGCAAAAAATCTACAAGCTATTCTGTTTCTTTGACCTGCTAGAGCAGGTATCTCACTCACTAATTTTCTCGAACTACTTTAAGTTGCACCTTTCTCCCTCAGCTTGAAGCTTTATTATTTTTTTTTTTTGTCTTCTAAATTGCAAATCAGTCTCAAATGTTTGTTGCATTGTGTTGGGTGGAAATAATTACTGCTCAAGCATTTAACGGTGATAAATGCTCAGGGAAGGGAAAGACCGTCCTTGGAAAGCGTTAAGGAGCTCCATGGTGTATAGTAAAGGTATTGGCTGCTACTTTGGTATGTTAATTTGCGTTCAGAAGCCTTCAGTGGGATGCAGTGTCCCTCCACAGCTTAGCCCCGTAGCCAGGTAGTGTGCTACAGGTACAGTGTCAGGCTAGTGACAGAAATGGTTTGATTTGGTTTGACGCCTGTTTCTGTAGATAGAACCAAGAAATTTGGCAAACAGCAGCGCAGTCAGTGGTGCTGGGCCATGGCTTCAACCGAAAGGCACCATTCAGAGATTATCCTTGAACCATCTTCATGGTATGATGGGGTAGCGGTACGTGAACTAAGTCATTAAAACTCTCTTGTAATATCAGGGTAGTTTTGTGGGTGCCACAGAGATTAAACTAGTAGCCATTTTAATGCTCCTCTTGAGGAAACGATGCCAGTGTGTTTTATGCTTGTGAATGGATGGTTATAATGGCTGGGGAGGGACTGAAGAGGGTTTGCGGTTTCTAATAATTCTGACTTCAACTCTCTTCTGCCTAGAAGAAGCCAGAAGAGCAGCACTGCAAAAGCATGCATGTTTCTGGCCTCTCGTGGGTAAAGCCTGGCTCAGTTCAGCCTTTCAGCAAAGAAGAGAAGACGATGCCGACTTAGCTCTTCGGGACTGTGGTGCACAAAACACTTTCTGTGGGTGGAGGGAATGTAATGGAGGGAGAAGCGGCCAAGCAGCGGTTTCCTTCTTGACTACGGATTAGTACAAGCTGAATGGTAGCAGTGACTCCAGTAAACCTGGTCAATGGATTACTGACTCTTAAAGTTTTACGTATGCATTAGGTTTTAAAGGCTTGCCTGGAGTTTGGAAGTCTCTCTAGAACACTGCAGTACTTCTGCTGGAAGGCTGTCTAGGGTGGGTAATCCCTCAGGGCTCTGAAATGCCTGGAGGTTTTGGGTTGGTTTTTAAGCTTTTTTTTTTTTTTTCCCCCTCCAGGAATAGCAATTTTATTTAAAAAAAATCTTAAATTACTGGCAGAAATATTATCAGGAAATATGATGCCAGAGGTAAGCTGTGTTCATGTAAACTAATATAGCAGAGTTAAACACTATATTTAATGGTTTTAAATACTTTGGTTTCTATTGTAAATATATTAGGATTTGAAATTGTAAATAGACGGTTCATTGACTCCATTTAGCACTTTCCAGAGGTAAGGCTGGGGATGATGTATGATGTATTATTGATTTGTAAATGGATGTTGTCACTAAAGCGCACATTAGTCTGGCAGGGTGAAAGCAGAATGTCAGGCTTGTTAGACTTTTGTTACATAACACTAAAATCAAAGCTTTTAACGGTGGTCTCTTGAGCTAATAAAGTCTTAGAGGATTTTAGATTCCCTAGGTGTCTAGGGGATTACTTAGGATAGCTTGACTAATGTGTGTTGATAGTGACATCTTAAAATAAAAAGAAACCGTGATCTAGCTTTTGTCCCTCTGTCTGTCTGTGGTGTGGATATTTAGCAAAGACTGGAGCCAGAACGGACCCGGCTGCCTGTGTATCCAGGATGGTGTGTGCTGATGAGACTGTTAAATACGGGTTTTTTTCCACATATGGGAAAACCTTTCTAAAGAACGCGTGAGCTCAGAACAGCATCTTCTACTTTTCACATGAGTCTTCCTAATGCCGTAGCCCGACATAATGCCGCCTTCCTGCCTGGCAGGATTTTGCTATCAAAAGCTGGGCTGCTTTTCCTTCGGCTCCCCGTGCCTGTGCGGATGGCATTAACGCAACCCCTACTGTCTAGGAACAAGCAGCAGTGACTTCATACCTAAAGGTGATGCAGGGAGTGGTGTGGTGGGTGGTTTGTCTGTTGTGGGTTTTTTTTATCTTTTGTTTTTTCCCGACAAGCTGAATCTGCTTGCCATATAACAACCTCTCCCTGTTCCTTTAGGAAACAACTTAGCTCTTAAGGAAGTAGACAAAGGTTTCACAAGCAATATGCTGTCATATACCAAATTGTTAATTTAATGTCCTGTGGGTGACTTGAGTGGTTTCTATGCGGTGCTTAACATTGTATAAATTAAGTACTTACTCTGTTTTAGGTAATGTTGAAATCTTACTGTGTGACGTTGCTTTAAACCTTTTAAAGGCAGAAGTCTTTGAGATGCAGCGGTTTCCTGGGGCTGCGTGGAGTGTCTCTAGCGCTGCTGGAATTCCTCTTTAGACAGAAGAATGCAGAGGATATGTGGAGAGCGAGGATCCTGTTTAAGGTAGAGAAAAAAGTGCATTTCTTGGGGCTCTCTCCTCTTTAACTCCCTTCATCTTTTTAGGAACAATTTTTACCCTGAAAGGCCTATTAAGCCTTGGACTGGGCTGCCCAGGGAAGTGGTTGAGGCACCATCCCTGGAGGTATTTAAAAGACGGGTTGGCACAGTGCTTAGTGACATGGTTTAGTGATGGTTTTTATCAGAGCTGGGTTGATGGTTGGACTCGATGATCTTAAAGGTCCCTTCCAACCCAGACAATTCTGTGATGATACTATGATTCTATAGAGTGGCTGGTACCTGTGTTCTTACTAAATGCTAAAATGTTCTTTCTAAACTGTAGTATATCCACTGATGCTCAGTGTAGTAAGAGAAATACAATTTAGAGTGGCTCCTTCCTAAACAACTCGAGGTTAAATAGGAATTCTAAGCATAAGTGTTTCTGAGCAAGGTACTTGCAACTGACCTGAAAAAGCTCCTGCTGATGCTGTGTGTGTGAAGTACGGCTCTGTGGAAACTGAAGGCTCCGGCAGACTCTGGTCATGAGTTAGTACAGCAGAATTAAACGTATTTAATGGCTTTAAATGCGCTGTAGGGTTTTCTTATTGTAAACTGTGTTGATGGTGGTTGAGTGCAGGTCTTCCGAAAGGGTGTTTTTGCCAAGGTGAGTCAGTCACTGCGGGAGGTGTCTGTGACTTGCTCTGCTTTTGTAGGGCAGGTAACTCGGAGTGAACCGAGTTTCTGCTGTCTGCAACACAAATCTGTCTCCTCTGGCTCAGATCTCGATCCAGCTTTGTCAGGAGGCTGAGAAGAAGACGTGTGAAGGCAGAGGTGTCTAAAAATGGATAGGGAAAACTAGAGCAAATCCGCAGTCTGTAGTGGCTCTCGGAAGGTTGCTGCTGATACGCTTTCAGAGGATTGCAAAGTCATTACTAGAGTAATTCTGGGTATTTCCACTTAAACCACTGTCACCGGCTCATCCCCAGAGAAGCTCCTCATGAACGGTCTCTTGCTGTAACGGTAACTACAGTAAACTTGGTGTGGGTTGTTTTGCTGTTTGAGTCTCGGGACGGAGGCTACTGTTGGGAGAAGCACTAGATCTGTTTCTGCAGCAGCGCTAGGAACCAGCGCCAGCAAGGTAACAGCAGACTCGGTGTTGCTTTCTCCCTGGTAGTGGTGGCTTGTTTGAGCTAAACCTTCAACTCCCAGCCTCGAAATAAACCTGTGCAAGTACTGGATTGGAGATGTTTGTGGTGGTTTTTCTCTTCTCCCATCTCTACCCCTTGGGAAGGAAGGAGCAGGAGAAGGCTTAAAACTTGCAAGAACTTTGTTCTTACTCCTAAGTATTTTTTTTGAAAAAAAACCAAAAACAAACCACAAACATTGTATGTCAATAAACTTTTAAGTCCTGTCTTTAGATCAAAAACTTTGAAGAGAGTGAAAAATCTGAATTGCCACTCTTCCCTTTTTCTTTGCCAGTTTGTGTACTCTTCCCTACAGTAGGAACATTCCACCTCTTTATTTGACGATGTTTTTTCTAACTTTGGTTTTACATTCTTTACCTTGCACGCTAAAGGTAGTTATTTGGTGAGAACAGGACTTGGATGGCAGACAGCTGCAACCCTTTGGTAGTTTTTTTCTGTGTATCAGTATAGAAAAGGAGGAAAAACCTGTGGATCTTGGAAGCAGGTGAGTGACTCTCGCTGCTGTGCCTGTTCTCAGCTGTGATGGCACGTGCAGGTTTCCTCCGGCCTGAGCAAAGGGACTTCTCCGCTCCAGTCCCGATTCAGTCATCTTTAGGGAACTACTGCCGGTGTAAAAGAGGGGTTTGAAACTTAATTTTTCAGCCTTTCAAAGCAAAGAATGTCATTCTTACCCTGTGTTGCCAGCCACAGAAGCTGTCTGCCCCCCTCCCTGGGTGAGAGGGAAGCCCTGTGGGCCGGGGGGGCTGCGGTGCCTGCTCTCAGGTGCGGTGTGTTACCCGGGGTGGCAGGTCAGTGCGTGCTGGCAGCACCTGGGGGGTCTCCAGTGTGACCACGTGCAGCTCCGAGAGCCCCACGCAGCTCTGGGGAGAGCTCCTGGCTCCATCTCCCACCACCCATCAGCTCCCCGGGATCCTCAAAGAGAGCGAAGACCGTGTCCAGCCCTCGTGGAAAAGGGTGAGTGATCTCGCTGCTGATCTGCGGGAGGGGGTGGTGGTGGAACCGGTGCCTTGCTCGGCCTCCCCCCTCCGGTACAGAGCGCGAGCTGGCAGGGGGTGCAGGCTGTGAGGGGCTGTGCCCTGGGGCTGCCGTTGTTCCCTGCGCTCTGGGGAGAAGCAAAGGCCTCGTGCGCACGGACTGGGGTGGAGAATGTTTCTCCTGTTGCTCTCGCACCTTCTTCTTGCTGCCTGTGCAGCTGGTTGATGGCTGCTTAAAAAAAAAAAACCACCCACAAAATCCTTCCTAGTGTTTCTGGCTTTTGTAGTTTGCATTCTAGGGAACAGACTTCTGATAACCCTGAATATTTGTTTGTTTGATTTGACCCCATCCTCCCTGCCACGTGCCGCCGGTCGTTAGCCTTTCTAACAAGTACATGGCCTTCGTCAAGCAGGACCCTGCTGGTGGGCAGCCTGCTTTCAGCGGTGCTTTTCTGCTGGATGAAGTCTCTAGGCGGGGGTTCAGCGGGCTGTAAGGTGGTGTTGGACTTGTCAAAGCTTGTGAGAGAAACAGCAGGATCCTGGTAACCCGGCACAAGGGGGAGGAGGCGGCTCCGTGTCGCTCACCTTGCCCAGCTCTCTCTCCACGTGGCGTTAATGCCCCGTGAGACCTGTGTGTCCCGGACATGGGGCAGGCTGTGAGGAATTGCAAGTGCCTCGGGATTGTCAAAGGCCTGTTGGGAGTTTGCAGTAGCAAAGAGAAATGGAGGAACTGCTCAGGAAGCTGTGGGGAAAGTGGCGATGTGGGGTTTTTTCAAGGAAAGCGCCCGGGGAAAGGTTTTTTAGGGCCACGGTAGTGGCCGGGAGTGCAGCCGCTGCGGTGCTGCGAGCGTGGTTCTGTTGCTGCCGTTATTTCTCCTACGCTTTTCTTGGAAGGCTGAAATTGAAATGCCTCGAGTTTAGCATTAGAAAAGTTTAGCTGAAGGACTCCTGCGTGCAGCAGGACACGGGCCCGGCACCGTCAGCGAGCAGGGCGTCCCGGCCGGGCGGGGAGACGGAGCTGGAGCGCGGCACGGGAAGGCCGTGGTTCCTCCCTATTTATTGTCACCATTATTCAGAAGGCTTTGTAATAAATCCCTGACTTGCACATTTCCTCAGCCACTTAAGGGGGAAGGACTTGCCTAGAAGTTTAATCCCTTCTAATCTCGGGCTGCTCTTTCATCCGGGCGTCAGGCGGGGTGGGCACAGGCCGGATTCCTGCCGCTGCGACACCAGCCCCGGGGGGTAAACACGGGGCAAATCCCGGTCGCTGTCACCCAAGGGCGGCTCGTGTTTTATTTCTCCCGTCGCTGCTGGGGTTTAGAGAAAGCCCCGGTTTAAGACCAGTAAAAAAACCAACAGGGAACAAGGGTAGAAGGAGGGAGTAACAATGATGGTTTATTTGAGTAAGTTCTGTTCGTCTTTGAGCTGTTCTGGAGCTCAGTAGGTCGGGCTGCTTTAAGCTAAAGCCATGCTAATAGCAGTTTGCTGAAAAGAAAGTAATTTTATTTCTCTAAAGACTGCTCGATTTTTCTCTAGAATAAATAACTGAAATCTTTAATTCTTTTATTTATTTTTTTTTTTAGGTTGAGAGAGGGGTGTGAGCACACTCACTGTGTCTTCTGTAATCGGATTGGTGGATTGAAAGAAGCTGCTCCAGGAGCAAGGCAGGAGAAGGAGAAGGGGGAGGGTACCACTGGATGCTGAACTCAGCCCTCATCTTCCCCAGCACAGGTACATCTCTGAGGCAAAAAACATCTGGAAACCTAAATTTCAGTCCCTGCTGATACTTGGATAAAATGGCATTTTTTGGAATATCATCTTTGCAGTTCTGAATTCTGCCAGGGTTATTTCAGACCGAGAACTATAGGTTATGCTATAGGTAGTCTTAAAGAGTTCGGTTTGCGGTTGGATGAGATGGTCGTTGCAGGTCCCTTCCAGCCGACCTGTTCTAAGGCTTGAAAGAAATGGTCTGAAGCTACTTGAGATTTAATTATATTTTTTAAAATCCTGTTTACATACTGGATGTTTTTCCCCCTTTGGAACATCTGGGTAAAAATGGAGGGGGAGAGCCAGTACTTTTTTTAGCTGTAAAAAGCTAAAGGGGTGCTGGCTGCCCCTGCCCAGAGTGGTCTGACCAACTTCAGGACTCTGAGAAATGTCCCCTCATCTCTCCTGAGGGATCAGCTACTGTCTGTGGAAGTAATTCTTATTTTGTTGGATTAAAATGGCAGATCTTGTATGAAAAGCTCCTGCAAGACAGACAGACCAGCTTGCCTTGTTCTAGGGTCCTTCCGCTGTGTAGCCTCGGCAGCCATCCTCCTCCTCCTCTTCTTTCTCCTCCTCCTCCTCTTCTTTCTCCTCCTCCTCCTCTTCTTTCTCCTCCTCCTCCTCTTCTTTCTCCTCCTCCTCCTGGGCCGCCCTCGGCCCTGTCCCACTGCCTTCTGCCGCGTTCTGGCAGAGCCAGGGGAGGAAACACATTTAGAACAAACACGATGACTAAACCGGGGCAAGAGTAAACCCTTTCCCTTGTGGCGTGACTCATACGTGCAATTCTTTTCTTTTATTATTTATTTTAAGCCGTTAATTGCAGCGTTTGAGGTTCGTGCAATGGTGGATCTCACGTGCCTCGTGGGCCCTGCCGGGGTGACCATTTCGCCGTTGCCTTCTGGCACTCCCCAGTCAAACCCAGTGCTGGAGAGCTACTGGTTTTAGCTTTGCACGGCTGGTTTTTTGCTCTTTTTCACACAAGAACATAAAATTGGGAGTTTATAAATTCTTTATTGAAAAATACACTTGCAGTATTTTCATACAAAGTAATGTAAATGGTACAGAGTAACAAGAATTGTCCGACAATTTCAAAATTTCATAAATATTTTTACCCAAACATCTACACAATTTCTCGACTTCAGCCTTTTTGTTGTGCAGGTAAGAATGAGAGATGGTTTTCTTTTCATTTAATTTAATTGAATTTACAGTGGAACTAAGTCCTAAATTTTCCCGTTATTCAGAGGAGCAGGAATGACTGAAAATACTGAGCTTTTAACTTTTGCTTCCTTAGAAAAAAATTCCAGAATCCGAGTGTGCTACGTCGTAGACGAGCAGCACCGCTGTCCCCGTGTGTCACTGGGGAGGGGGACGCTGGTGTTTAACGCTTTCCTAGTAAGTCTGGCGTTTTGGAACTATTTTAAATGAAAGCAACTAGTAAATCTATGATATGCTCCACTTCCTTATGCTGTTAGTAGGGGAGAGCTTTCTCCCAGGCAGCCTGATTTAGTTCATTTAAAAAAAAAAACCCATAAACCAACCTCCCCCCGCCCCAGTCCTTTAAAAACAAAGCAAAAAGCTACTATATGTTTTAAGAGCTGGACCCCCCCTCCTGCTGCTGCGCGAGTGAGGTGGCCAGTTCCCGACTCTCGAGAAAAGCGATCTGGAAAAACATTACAAGCGTATAAAATTCCTTGGAAAAAGCAAACATCCCAAGCTTCCTGCGTTCCTTACCGCACGTACCCCGAGTGAAAACTCGTTCTTAATGCCGTTTGCTGAAGAGGGGAGCTACGGGCTGTCAGTTTGGAAATAAATACAAAAATCAAATTGCTTCAATACAGAAAGGCAGCTGAAGTCAGCCTTTGGAAAAAAAAAATAAAAAAAAAAATTCACATTTAGAAAGTGCCATTGCAAATATACAGCAAAACTGATCTGCCTTAAAAACGACGCTTCTCAGCCCTATCAAAAGTGCCACCTTTCGAAGGTGAGTTCCCTGCACCCCGTGGCACAGCTGAAACCGCCGCGGGAACAACCGTCTCTGCCCTCGCGCAGGAAGGTGCCCGAGCCCTAAAGCGAAACGGGGTGATGGTTCCGAGGGACACACGCAACATCCCGAGGGTGGAAAGGAGCCCTTCAGACGAGGTTCCCGCAGGGCTGGAAGATACTACTCCCGTCTTCCCTTCCCAAGCGGAGCTGGACTTTGCCAGGATATCACTCGTAAGTCATTACTTTGCAGAGGCCGTTGCTGTAAAAGCCGGGACGCGGTGGGATGGGGTTATCCCAGCGCTCCCCCGCCAGCGCCGGGGGGACTTTCTAGTCCACAGCTGACACTGGCAAAGCACCGACGTAGGCAGCGCGAGTGTTAGAGCAAAGGGATGTCAATACCTGTTGCACGGCGGAAAGCTGCATTAGGGATGAGTTCTCCAAAAAGCCCTTTGGCTGCTTTCCGAAGCCGCGGCCTGCGATCAGCGTAACCGCGGCGGGAGGCTGCCTGGCAGGGTTTGAAGCGTGTCCTCGCCGTCCCGGGCGCTGCGGGAGATTCCTCCTGCCCCTTCTGAGGGGAACAAAGGCTCAGCACAGTCCGGCAGGAGACGCGTTGGGGCCGGGGCAGCCTGGCTGAGGGCACTGGCAGAGGCTGGGGATGCCCATGGAGGAGCTACGGGCCCGGCCCAGCGGCGAGGGAGCGGCCGTGCTGGAGGGATGGACTCAGTGAGACCCTCTGTCGTTGGCTACATCCTGTAGTCGTCTCAACAGAGCAGTGTGATTCTCCTGACAGATCCGCTTCGCTGGGGCTTCAGTACCATCTTCTAGGAGAATGCCTCGCTTCTTCGTTGGAGTTTCTCCAGTTCTAACCATGCTGTTAATTTCCTTTAGCCTCTGGAGAGAGGAGAGGGGGGGAAGCAGAATTATCTCTCGTTATTGTGAAGTTTTGTTAATGGCATTGCAGTGGGATTGCCCATGCCTTATTTCTGGACATCTCTACGGTACAAAGCTCTTCCTGTGACAGAGTCACCTTCGCAGTCACCGCCCTGCCCATTCCATTACTGGCGTGTCCAGACTCTTACACCCCAGCAAGCTGCTCGTGGCTTCCACCTACAGAAACGGGGCCTGTCCTACACCGCGGCTGCAACACCTCCTGGCCAGGGTGAAGGTGTGTCTGAGGGAAGATTGCTGCTGCGTTCCCGCTGAGCAGGGATGAGAGGACTCAGGCCGTTACGTACTCCCTGGTACGTGCTCTCCTGTTCACAGCCATTTGGGTTTTTTCCCCAAGAGCAGGTTCTACTTAACGTTCTGCTCTTCCAGCAGCTCCCAGCCCCGGTCACCCCTCGGGGACCCGAAAGCAAAGGGTACCTTTGCCGCGCCTCCCCGGTCTCTCGTGAATCGGTACAAAGAGTAACTTTTAAAAGTGCACAATTAGCTCGGACACCTAATTGCTTTACAGCTACTGAGATACCGGAACTGGCAGTTTGAAGAGCGTTGGGTAAGAAAGTGCATGTTAAATAATGTAAACGGAAAGGCGTGTTGCACAACCTTCTCTGGTGTCACAACCAAAAAGAAAAGGTAGAATTAAGGATTTATAAAAGCCAACAAACCCCCCTTGAATCTCACCTTGGACGGGCTGCTGCTGAAATAATAGAATATTTTCTCCCGAGGAGAGAGAGTAGCCTCGTTTTTGTGTGGCGAGATGTACACGGGGTGGTTCTGGGAGAGCTGGACTCTGCGGGGGGAGCCGATCCTTACAAAGGGGTAGGGTGAGAGCGGAGGAGAATCCATCTGCTCAGGAGAAAAGGAAAATCACTCAGTAGTCGGTACCTGATCTGGTGTTGCTGCAGTGAGGTGAGTTGGTTGCCTTAACCACACTTCAGCTTTTTTCCGCTAATCCCATACCATACTTGGTTAGAACAGGTGCAAGTTTTGTCATTTTATTAGGGCAGATGAGTTTTTTTAATTTGCTCTTGTAGCCCTGTCTGAGGTTCCGGATGACACCGCTCAGCGCGGTGTATTCCCTACGGGAGGAAGCTGCAAACAGGCAGGGAAGGTACTTAGCATTTCAGCAGCCGAGCATGTCCTTGAGGTGGACTCACTGTCAAGGAAACACCGTGCCCTGGTGGAGCTGGCCGTGGGGGTAGCTCACAGCCCCTCGCTGCTCCTGCGGCCAGAAAGGATCCATCGCTTCACCAGTGGAAAGCACAGGAGGTAACTTACTGCGTTTGAAGTGTACTTGAGGGCGAACTCTTTGATCTGCTCGATGTAGATGTTGTTGTAGAACTGGATGAGGTCCCCTCGCTCTTCCTCCTCGGTGTCGCTGTTGGCGCCCGTCAGGCGGGTGGGGGTCGGGGGGGCGCTGCCGGGGTGGGGGG
>VXAK01007432.1:84801-103170 GCA_013399435.1 Arenaria interpres
GGGGTGGGGGACGGGCAGGGTGCTGCTGGAGCGCATCACCGGGCTGGAGTCCCTGCTGCCTGCGGGGAGAGGCCACGGCCCTCAGCCCCCGCTGCGGAACACGCTCCCTCCCGGCCCCGCGGGGGCTCCCACACCGGGGCCAGGCCCAGGCGGGCTCACCCCATGCCCTCGGCAGCTCCCCTTACCGGATAGAGCAGCGCCTTGGTACAGACCCACAGACGGCTGAGCGCGTGTACAGAAACACCCGGGATCCCTAATTTCTTACTGCACAAACTGCAAGGGGCCTTTCTCCGTGAGCTGAGTTTGCTCACACTATAAGCAGACCTAAAAACTCCATTTTTTCCGGCATTTGTGCTGTACTTTTAACAGTAGCTGACTCTCGTTGCCAGCTGGCACAATCGCACACAGGGAACAGCGCTCTTTTTCAGCCGGGAGTAGCAATATTTGGCTCGGGAATGCTTCCTGCTGCTTTAATGTGGGAAGTTGCAAAATGTATAGTATTTTTTCCTCCCTTCCCTGCCGCCTCTGTGTGACACAAAACCTCAGCACCCGCAGGTTGGAGCGACATCCACAGAGGGCAGCTCGTCAGGCAGGTGCAGGTGGTGACGGGGTCAAGACTCTCCGAGGGGGCGTGATGTTAAACTTGAGTTATAGCAACTCTTAGGTGTTACCAACAGTCTTAATAGTGTCCAGGTTTGCCAAAGGAGGAGCTGTTTGGGGTGGGGCGACACCAGATCCAACCCTCGCTTTGCGCGTAGCGCTTGGGAAGCAGAATTGAGGACAAACACCTGGAATTTGGAATCACTCACTTCGTTCTTTGTTTCTCTCTTTGCCTCTGTCGGTGGGTGAGCTCTGGTGGCTGCCGCTGTCACTGCTGCCCGAGCGGCGCCGGCGCCGGCCTTTTATGAGGACGCTGCGATAGACCTGCGGGGACAGGGTGTGGAGGGAGGGGATCAGGTGTGGGGTGACACCGTCAGGGAACCACAGTCTGTGAGAAACCTGCTTTGTAGAAACTTCACTCTGGTAACAGATCGCTTCTTGCAGGGGAAATACAGCCTCCCAAGGGGAGCACTGGCCAACAGGCGCTGCCTCCTTGGGCTTTAAGTAAAGGTGTTTTCTATTTTAGGTGTAGTTTAGCATTTAAGGCTTTCAGTGGTGCAGGATTTTGGACACGACTGATGTCTTTTGAGGAGAATGGCTCAGACTGTTCGTTTAACATTAAACATTACTCTAGGAAGTGATCCATTCCTAAAATGGCAGTAAGGTGTTTAATAAACGGGGTACTGCACGGTGAACGCAGGCTGTACTTACGTGACTCTTGGCTTGCGGCTGCGTGCGGTAGCAGCGCATGATGTTCTGAAATGATCTGTCTTCCTTAGTAACCTACGGGGGGAAGAACAGAAAAGCTTAATAGTTTCTCTGGGGTTTTGTTTTTGTTTGTTTGTTTGGGGATTGTTGTGTGTGGTGTTTGGTTGGGTTTTTTGAAGAACTGTAATCTTTGGGCTATTAAGGGGTTGGTTTGGTTTTTGTGCGTTGCTCTTACCTTAGCCATGACGTAGATGGCACACATCAGCAGCTGATCCAGGTGTCTGTCCATCATGATTTCAGGGCAGTGCACCAAGGAATACTCGAAACACGTCCAGATCTTTTTCCGCAGCTCCTCAGGTATGTCGAGTTTGACACAGAGGTCTCGCAGACGCACGCTGGCCAGATGGTACACCTGTGGGAAGGGAGACTGTGCTCAGGGCCATGGCAGCGTGCGCTTCGTACCCAGCCAAAGAGCACCTCAGACTGGTGGACCCTGTGCGAATGATAAGCGCAAAGAAGTAAACAAGTGAAATTGAGTAGTTCTTACAAGACACAGACATTCTCAGTGGGGGTACTGATGCCAAGAGAGCACTTGGTTGGAGCTTAAATTCAGAGTTGTCCCGAGTGCAGGAAGGGCACTGCGTAGCCTACGGAAACCACTGCACTGAGTAATTGAATAATAAACCAGAATGTCTCAAAGATTAATTTCTTTCTTTTAAAGAGCCTTGAAGAGAACGGACACCTTTAAGGAGCTGCCGGCCAAGTGTATCATCTGCCTCACAGCTCATGGCGGGTGTGGTGAGTCTGCTCCTTTGCTGGTGGGAAGCTGCCTGAATAAGAAAACTACTCTTCAGGTACATACGTGAATAGACAAAGGGGAGAGATTAACTTCAAAGTTGAATATTTACTTATTGTTATTAATAATAAGTACATATTTTAAAAGCCCCTGAAGCCGTACCGAAATACAAAGTGAGCAAAGCACAAATGAGACTGAAAAGTACCTTTCTAAAGAAGAGCGAAAGCGAGCCCATCTTGCGGGGCCTGACGGCCGCGGTGAGGGGCTGGGTCCGTCGCTGCTCCCCGGGAGAGACCTGCTGCACCGTCACCTGGCCCGGGAGCTGCAGCGCCGCCCCGCTCAGCTGGGGGGCCAGGGGACCCGCCAGGGCCTGGGCGCTGAGGGGCTGGATGGGGCCAGAGACGGCCTGAGCCTGGGCCCCTACGTTCACCTGGACGGGGAAGAAAGTTATTCCTCCGTTTTCATTGGCGATGCCTGCAATTTAAGAAAAAAAGAGTCAGAAATAAGAGCAATTTGGGGGGGGGAGGAGGTGTGTTTGTAGTTGTTGTTGTAGGTTTGTTTTGTATGGTTTTTCTAAAGAATTCAGTGGTTCTGTTATTAGTCGCTTGTAACTATATATTTAGTATATTATATATGGAACTGTTTCATCAAAGTACTTTTAACTTTTCATCATAAGGAGACATGAAAATAATGAAATTGAACTAAGTTTTTCGTTCTAATGCAAGCTTCATGCCGTGCCAGTTGAGGAAGGAGGGGTTACTGAAATAACTAAGTTTTATGAAATAGATGCTGGCAGTCAGCACGTCCTTGTGCCCTAATGCTCAGTCTCTACACTCTACTTATCCATTTATACAATTTTTCCCAGTTGTGAATCCTTAAACATACTTTCTCTCCACCAGTGACCTGCTGCCCGCCTCCCGTCACTGCGTGCCCTGCTGGGAACGAGCCCGGGTCACCCTGCAGTAGCTCTGCCCTCACCTTGCACCGGTATGGTCACGGTCTGCCCGTTATTGGCTGTCACAGTGGCAGTCGCCACCGTAACCAGCGTCTGGCCGGGCACCGGGGTCACTGACATGGCTTCGGGGTTGACGTTCTGCACCGGCACCGTGTTGACCACCGGCTGCTGGGACACTCTGACTGGAGTCCCGCTGTCAGAGCCGTTGTCGTTGTCAACGAACAGTCTCCTCCTGGTGGGGTTGGCTGTAGGAGAACTGTATCTGTCGTACAGGGTGGTGGGAGAGGATGAAAGGCCTGTGGGTTCACAAACACACACATATATATATATATTTAACTCTTGGTGCATAATCCCTTACTGTACAAATACACGATAGAAATCTAATAAGAATTAAAGTATGTCACGCCGAGCTCTTCAGGAAACATCTAAAGAAATTCCTTATGTCCACATTGTGGCTCACCGGCTGCTTTTAGAGGTGACTTAATCTCAAATAATGCTGCCTTTAATATGTTTCTGAGCTGATGTATTATGTTTTATTTTTCCAGAGGAAAAGCTTTGACACTTCACGTCACTAAAGATACAGGGGAGCTTCTGTGCCGGTGTAACAACAAAGCAAACTGCTCCAGCGCTGCTGGGTCGCACACAAGTAGCGCGTGTGCACAAATATTACTTAACTTATGTGTATGTTTCTGTACAGATGCGCTGTTCCCGTACATAACCTCCTGGAGACACCCATGGAAACAGCTCAGACGTCAAAGGCAGTTTTTATTTCAGTGTGAGCAAGGTACCAACCACGTGAGTTGCAACAGAAATACCATTTACAAATGTGTTTGCAATGAACTGTACGTTGACATTAAAGCACGTTGTTGCTGCGCAGCACTTGCACTTACGGGTGAAGGCCCAGCCTGAGAAGCGTGCGGGCGTGCGGGTGTGCGCACAAAGCAACGCGTGTAGCCGTCAGAGTCTCACCTTTTCCGAGTCCTCCGCTTTCAGCGCGAACCTCGTTTATTCGTCTCGGTGTCAAGGGTGAACCTACGACGCTGTTCCCAGCAGATCTCTCGAAATACTGCGGCGGCATTACCTAAAATATCGATGCTTTTATTAGAGTCTGTATCACAGACTGACTATGTGGCAAATTTTTAAACAGATTTTGGATGGCCAAAATAAAAGGAACACTGAAAGAACANGATGTGGCAAACTTTTAAAAGCTTCTGCGCTACAGATTTTGGATGGCCAGAATAAAAGGAACACTGAAAGAACACGGCAGTCAGTGTGTAGGAATTGTGTATCTAGCACATACAGCACCCTGTAATAATCTTTCTGAGACTGCAATTAAAAGTCTGTGCTTTTTACCACATTTCTTGTCTAGTAATCTTTTAAAGTGTGACTGGTCCAAGCCCTCCCTGCTCGTGCGGTCGCTGTTCTGCTCAGCTGTGCCAAAGCTGGGTGAGAACCCTCCGCCGCGGCTGTCTCTGCAGGGCTGTCCCTGAGCAGAGCACGCTACAGTCGGGATTTTCCCTCTGCTGCTCAGCTTGTCGGGTGAAACTGCACTTTGGATGTGTAAAGCCTCTCCTCGGGGGTGTAACAGCCACTCTCTACAGTCCTGGCCGCTGAGGAAGGCTCCGTAGAACATACAAAGCAGCGCTCACCTCTTCACAAGTAGGAACTTTGTTTTCGTTGTCTCTGATTCTGTCCCACAGGATGGATTCCTGTTTCCAAGCCATACTTTCCAAGATCTGTTCTTCAATGTGGTTGAGGTGTTTTACCACCTCCCGACAAAGACCGTCCTCCGCTCTAATGAAAACCTCAATCACCTGTAAGGCGGACAATTACGATCAACATAATGTACTTATTCCATATGAGAAGTATTAAGGCTGCTTTACTACGACTCCCTCGCGTGTTGTTTTGCAGTTCTATGAGACAGATGTTTTTATCCTTTTAAGCAAAGGGACAGGCGGATCGCTGTTGCAGAGCAGCTGCAGCGATAGCTCTCCATGAAACCCTAATCCCTTAGTTACTGGAGGGGTGCGTGGCTGCTGCTGGTAAATGCTAACGGGAGTTTGATTTTCAGCCCCCCAAGCCCCACCCCAGGCTGACAGACACCTGGGGAAGGCTTTTTTCCGTACAAAAAGGGGCAAAGCTGAGAATGAAGAGTTAATGTGTAAGTTAACATCCCGGTAAGCAGGTGACTGCTTAATCTCAGCCGATGGAGTACTCAGGATCAGCATTTCCAGCTGTCACACGCTTTACCTTATAAAAATGATAAACTGGAATGTCAAATATTTCAGTGATGAAGGGGAAGTTTCCAGGCGGCTGATAGGTAAAGGTAATTATCTCCAGGCAACACGCCAGCAGGGATCTGTGAAACACGTCTTGCTCCAGGATGGCCTGCAAGAGAGTTGCAAATGTCAGTGCTTAATTCACAGCGTAACTATAGACCAGCGGCAGGATTTCTCTTCTGCCTCAAAGCGTGGTTCTCATCAAGCTTACAGAGACCTCATTTTACAAGAGGCAGAGCAGGATCTAAACTGAGACATCTTTACTCATTAAAAATTTCGTATATCTGTGTGTTTGCAAACACAAATGATTTCTGGTAACGCTCTTTCAGGTGTACCTACAGGCTGCTTTTCAGAGATTTACCCTCATTTTAAATAAGTACAACTTTAGAAGTGAGGTACAGTGAGATGGGTTTTCCTTACAGACAAGTCCGCGTCTCCCAGCCGCCTCCTCTCTTGCTCGAGGACTGCCTCCAAGACCTTGTAGTACAGCACCTCGGCGCGACGGAAGTGCTTGCTGGCAACATCTGCAGGAATTTTACGTAGAAACAATATTGTGAAACGCGATAAAGGAATTGCAGTCCTTATCTTGGGCTGTAGAGACGCGACAGTTCCGTGGCTTCAGGATTCCTGTGCTGCTGCGGCTACAATACTTTCTGGACTAAACCAGGTAATTGCTGCTGAACTTAGGAATCCCTCCCCCGTGCTGCGCTGGCTTGTGAATCCAGAGCAGAATAACTTAGTGCTGAAGCCAGATTTTGATGGAAACATCATCTATAAGAACAATCTTTTAGTTGCTATAATATAATATACCTATTTCAAGTTCAGAAAGTACATTGTTTGAAAATATACCGATGATGTGGATCCAGCTCGCACTGTGCAACAGGAAACACAGACGGAACTATGTTGACAAGGACAAATACAAATTAAATAAAGACCCTATTAAGAAACAAGGTCAAGAGCATCTTCCTCACTTCTAATCCGTCTTCACACGGCACAGATCTTGACCACTTTGCAAATAATACTTTGCGTTTATGCCAGTAGGATTTTAATCCGACCCATACTAACCCATCCTTGTGCGGAAGCCACAACTGCTGCAGGACTTTTAAAGGGAACCTGAGGCAGATTTTTCATTGCTGTCCCAGAAATCCCTGCCATTGTGACGCTTGTACTTGAGCAAAAAGGGGTAGCCTTTAAGAGGGCTTTTCTTTCCACTTCTTTGAATTGAATTCCAGTGCTTTAAGCTCAGGCTGATTATAAAATGGCATGCAGGGCTGAGATTTGCCGTGTTTTAAGAATACTAGGAAAAGACAAAAGTAATGGAGAAGACTCTCGTGCTAAAGCATAACCTGAAAGTAAAACTTAAGTTAATTACCAGAAATAAATGCGTTTACAGGCATTTTAATTTGTATCTGTAGAAGCAAAACGTTTCCCACCTTTGGAAAAGGTACTGAACTCCCTGTCAGCCGACGCGCTCTGGCAGAAAACTTCATACATTTCTTTCACTCTGTTTGCAATGGACTGAGAAGGATCTCTGGAACATGCCCTGAAAAGGAAACAAAAATATTTTCAATGTACTCTTCCTACCAGCACAAAAAATTCAAAAATGTACAACTATTTTTATATTATGAAAAAAGCATGAAGCTCTAAGTATCCGGGCTAACCATACAAACACACTCAGATGTGCCCGACTCTCTGTACCCTCAAACATCCCCAGCATATTGGTGTCATTGTATATATCGTAGTAAATATGCACATCTTTCCATGCTCAGGGCTAAATATTTAAATAGCATTTTCCACAATATAAAATCGCTTTAAAGTATATTGTACCTGAAGCATGAAGTATCTACATGCAGAAAAAAACCTATTATGAATAAAAATCCTACAATGTGGTGTGATTTGTGAGGAGAGAGATTTGCTAAGGAGGAAGAAGAAAAGTCTTCAAGATTTCCTGTTAGGGGTTGGCTGTTGTCAGAACGGTGGGGTTTTAGATGTTGTGTGTTCTCGGAGCCATTAATTTCATAAGGACAAAGGTGTCTAAAGCAAGAGAATAAAGTCTTTTGAAATTTCAGTGTCTCTCTGGGCTCTGTTTTACTCCAGAACATTTCAAGACTCACTCACATTTTAAATTACGCTGTTCAGCATGAACATTTCTTTTTAAAACTATTTAAAAAATAGAATTATTTGGTCAGCTAATCAGCAGACTCACCTGAGTATCTGCTCCAGATTTTCGCTGGGGGCATTTTTGAGTCCCGCCAGCATGGTGTGAAGGCGGCTCAAACTGTATGTTGCTATGGAAACCGGTGTCACGTAGGGGTTGCTCTCTTTAATATACTTGCGGCCGGTAAGTGGGGTTGTAACCCTGAGGGATTTGGACTAAAAAGACAATAAATAAGCATGGAAGCCTACATTAGTATAAAACTGAGATACAGGTTACAACCCAGAAGTGTCGATCTGTAGAATTCCTCCCCTGTGTCCTGACACACGCCTGGAAAAAATGGCTTGGAATCAAAGAGCCTGAACTAGTTCCTGTCCCTGACAGCAGTCGGCGGCGACAGAGTGATCTCTGTCACTGGGACGTTTGTGTCAAGTGGTGCTGTATGAACTGAGACGCAGATACTGGGAGTGAAGTGTGAAACAACAAGGCCAATTTAAAAAAAAAAAACCCAAACCAAAAGCCCCAGCAGCCCCCCCCGTCCCCTGAGCGCCAGAGGAAGCTGCAGCTGGTGGGAAATGATTCTGAGCCAGGGGTTCCTCGCAGCAAGTTTCACTCGTACGTGAAAAGTCCTCCTGAATCCAACAATTAGCATTTTCATTCACTTGCATCAGATGAAGTCATCACATCAAAATAAGTGGACGTCACGGATGTCCCTTCAATTAGTGTACAGCAAAACCCATGCATCTTCTAATTATCTAACCACACGATTACTTAACCAAGAAATGTTTTCCTCATTTTAATGAACACATTACATTTCCCAGCCTTTTTGCCACGACGTCCAGCTCCCCGTACTCCTCCCGTGTGTCTCCACACCCCCTGGGGAAAGCTGGTGCCCCCAGCCCTGCCCCGGAGCCCCCCCAGCTGCTGCCTTACCCCACACCGCTCCGTCGCTACACACACCTGCGGGAGTTACGCACCCACAGCTGTGCCCCACAAACAGCACTTGCTTATTTCTTTAAATAGATCAGCAGCGAAGAATCAGCTGTTTACACTGATTTTGCAGATAAGGTTATTTTGCTCTTTTCCCTCAGGAAAAGCCATTAACCAACTGTCACTCTGGAAAAGGACCGCGGGACTATTTCAGTGACCTAGGCTGTTTGACCCTTCTGCTCTCTGTATAAGGCAGCTTATATCCTTCTTTATCCGCCTGTCTCGTAGCCTTCCTCCTTTAAGGCATCTTTTCCATCTCGGGGAACATTTTGATGCCCTGCAGTCACGGGGACAGGTGTCTGCAGGCAGAGCCAGTGCCTGTTTTTCAAAAGCTGCTCTAGTCACACAAAGTCCCTGATCATTTTACAGGTCTTCACTTTATTGTTCCGAGACATGTCGTGTTCTTTAGCCTCTCAAAGACTATCTTTTATGCTGTTTTATTAGTCATATATAAAGGCAAACCTATATATCGTGCTTTTAGGCGAGCAAGGTGAAAACCGTCCCCTACTGATTTAACTCAGGGAGTAAACAGATGTATTATTAACACCTGAAGCCTCTCCGTTAAAAAGAAACATAAAACTATGCGTAGAGCAAAGCGCCGAGCAGCTTTGCATGCGATAAACAAACCCCTCCGTGTTTGGGACAGAGGTGTGAGGGAAGGGGAAGATGCTCCAGCAGAGCCAGAGGGCCCCAACAGTCACAGGACAATTCATCACTGGCCAAACAGCCACCGGGAATTGCCTGTTCTGTTGGCTCTGAAAATCTTCACCTAAAGATTTACCTACACATATCTCTTCAGGTAATTACCTAAATATTCTCTATACTGGATTTAATCAAAGAAAACCCAAATGCATGGAGAAATTGTGTCCAAGAACCCCAAAGGTAAACAATATATCAAATAAATTACAAAAATCTAACTCGGCTGTGCTGTGTACACTCCCAGGTCACCTCAGACAATAAGGATGGTCATTTTCAGTAGCTGCTTCTCTTCATCAGACCCAGACTAACTCAACTCACTCCCCACAGAAAATCAGCATCCCCCACCACCTCATACTCACCCTGTCAAAGTGCTGCTGCAAATTGTGCTTCACTTGGACTCTCTCGGCCGTTTCCATTCCTGAAGTTGTATTTAAGCACCTCGTGAGAGTTCCAATTTCTTCATCTGCATCCTCCCCGAGAAATATTCGCTCGTCGAGGTTTCCTACTGACAGAACATACTCCTCGTAGGCCTTGTTGATGGCTTTGCTACAACGGGAAGGGAAAGACAGATACAAACCCCCCGTGAGCGAGGCAGGGCTTTGGTCACCTCCTGGCTGCGTGAACACACCTCTGGACCGTTGGAACTCTGCTTCACAACTTGGTTTAACTCGAGCATTGGAGCTCCTTTAAAACCTACAGTATCTTAAAACATGAAAGTGGCAAGATCATTATTTTTCCATTCTATCCGCTGGCTTGCCATGTACTACAGCTGCAGGTGGAACATAATCAAATACTGAGAACTCCTTTTTGGCTGGAAATGCCTCTAAACTTATGCAGCATCATATCATCATGAACTACGCTTACCATCTTCATACCATTTGTAAGAAACTAAGTCCTACTTATAAGCATCTCTAGGTTTATTGAGAAAAAAACACCACCCAGCCCAATTTTTCCCTCCCAGTTCCCGCTCAGTCGATGCACTTCCACATCTTTCTCATACTAACACAATGAGTCACGTGCAACTAAACCTGGGGCAACATGGAAACATTAGAATAATGGATCAAGGATCAAGTCAGACTACCCTGAAGAATCATTCCTCTTTCAAACGTGCCTCAAATCGTCCCAGCTCAGAGAAAGGAGCTGAAACACCAAGTACTGTACAAACAGTAACGAATACACGACTCAACTCCTTGGTGTTACTGTTAGGACACGGGCAATAATGCGAGTGCAAGGGCATCGCAGTTGAGGGGACACCAGCGACAACCAAACCATGAATCCAGCGACTCACAAGNTATCTTCTTATTAAATTCTATGATGTGTAGTCTAGGTAGCGTGAAATTAAAATGGTAAACTAATTAGTTCTCTTGAAAGAATTATTAATTATACAATACCCCCTCAAATTAATAATGTTATCAAAACTCAATTTTGAGTCCCAGATTTAAAAAAAAATAGACATCTTGTGNAGAATCGTTCCTCTTTCAAACGTGCCTCAAATCGTCCCAGCTCAGAGAAAGGAGCTGAAACACCAAGTACTGTACAAACAGTAACGAATACACGACTCAACTCCTTGGTGTTACTGTTAGGACACGGGCAATAATGCGAGTGCAAGGGCATCGCAGTTGAGGGGACACCAGCGACAACCAAACCATGAATCCAGCGACTCACAAGCTATCGGCAAAGTTCCCAGGATCTAGAAATCCGGTCAGATTTTCATCTTTTCCTTTTAAAAGCTGTAAGACAGGTAAAAACAGAGGATGGGCATTTCAGTTCTTTAAAAAAGGTTTTGAAATAACGAGTAAGGAGAAATTTTTCTACATTACAAATCTATCCACCAACCTTTTTGTCAAAAAGCTTCCGAATGTATGGCTTCCAAAAATGCTCCTTTATGCCTTTTGCTTCTAGAACTAATCCATAATGCAATGAGCACAGTTTTTCAATGATGCAGGGAGGATCTGGTGATACTTTATAATCCTTACTGTGAAAGTCTTCAGGTAGACCTACAATTAATAATATCATTATATTTATATTTTTATTTATAAANAGCAGTTCTAATAGAAAAGCAATCAAACACTTGTGAACTATAAAATTTATTCAAATAAATTTGAGATAATGGTCCCAGTTCCCATCTGAACCACTACAAAGTAAATGCGAATACTCTTCAGCACTGGAAATGAACTATGTGTCTGGAAAGAATTAAATCAGAAATTCAAAGGAAAATACTAATTCCCACATATTTAAAATCAGTATTATTCAATTTATGCCCTGCCACGTAAATTCACACTAATTTCAGTAGCCTTAGAAGTTCTTGCAGGCTTTGGATAAAGACAGATAGGTTTTTTTTCAATATACCTTTAAAATTAGGATTCAGAAGCTCTTTGCGGTTAGGACACTGGAGAGCGTTTCCGTACACTAAATCCAAAGCGCACAACAGGAGGTGGTAGGAATTGACCAGGTCATCGCTGATCATAGGAAAGTTACCTTCAGTATTAGAAATACAGAAGAAAACAATTAAAATTAGCACCGATTTAAAATTTTTTAATCAAGAAACTGTTGAGATTTGTATTACAATCAATAATGGAGTCGTGGAAACACAGACTTTGGAGACTATAAATATCCGTATAGAAATGCAGGTACTAAACCAGACACACACTTAATAAAACATTAACTCAATTAAATATTAAAACATATTTCTCTTGTGCCTTACCGAAGAGCTAAAACACGTATCTCTGATCTGGTTTCTAATGTAGCTATATTTCATATACCTCTAATGTATTCTTATTTATCATCTTCTCATAGAAAATAATCCTTGTATCCTCTTCACTCTTTTATCACCTTTCACAAAGATGATATTCAGATTCATTACTTTTTATTGAACTTACTGAGGGTTATGATATTCCTTTGGAGGAACGGCCGGAGCTAAAAATAGCCTTGTAAAATAACCTATACCTTTAATTAATACCATAAATCAAAGTTCCATGAATTTATATGGACAGCATGATTTTCTGTCACTCTTTAAATACTCATAACTGTTCTACTATATTTTTTTAAAGTTAAGCTCCATACCACTTATCTGAACCCACTATGAAGATAAAGTTTAACTTGGAAGAAATCTATCACATAGTAATAAACTCACCTAGAACACATCTGTAGAAAATCTATGTGATTCAAATTGTGATTCAAATTTTGAAACACTTATTTTCTACCAGTAATGTGCGAGTTTGTTCAAATTTATATTTGATTTTCTGATTGTGTTTGTTAGAAGAAAAATCATTTCAATGCAGATAATTGGAACTATTTAAAATAACAAAGCCTACATGAAACTTGTATTAACTGCACATGCTTATCAATTATTTCCAAACTGTTAAGGGCTCACAGCAAAGCAATAAAGGTCCTAAATACAACAGCAAAATGTTAATCAATAATAATCTTAAAGAAGCACCTCTCATAACGTAAGTTCACTTTCATAACCAAGAAGCCCAACATGGCAATCCCCACTGTCAGCACAGTCAAGAATAATTCTAATTTGACAGTACCAGTAATTCCATCCAAAGGATTTGTCAGTGACATTTCAAGCAATAGCTTACGACCCCCTTTCCCAACCTAGTACCAAGTAATGAAAAATAGTTCTCTCAGCACAGCAGAAAGACTATTTTTTTCATTCCCATTTTAAAGAAAGAATTAAAGCCAAGACAGAGAGTTTAAAGATAAACTCTTACAAACAGCATGCAAGAACTGCAGTATCTCCAAACAAAGCGGCTACCTTACTTTGCAGGGTGCACCAAATGTGGGAACAAGATCTGGTCTTCTGCATTTGTGAACCCGAACGCAATGACCCTCAGGCCCACAGAAATGTCACAAAGACAAGCCTCAACTTGCCACTGATGTGCGGTTGCCACGATAAGGATTACTGCCAGCCCTCAAAACACACTGAACAAAACTTAACACGAATATTTCACGCCTTAAATGGTCAACATTTAGTTTACATTTTTGTGCTGCCACACTTTAATAAATCTACCACTAGTCACTTACAGATTTTACAGTTTACAATTACTGTAAATTTTCCTTTTTCCTGTGAAACTGAATTGGCTGTTGTCAGCACGGTATTCTCTACAAAGTTAATTTGTATGCCTGAAACTGCTCGCCAATTAACATGTAGTTATCTGATGATACAGTTACTCAAACATATTAACCAATAGTTCAGCAATAGAAAGACTCTTAAAGTCCCTTTGCACCTTATCAACTGTCCAATCTACCCATAGAAGGGAGGATTTTATAGCAGGAAAAAGAAAAATCTGTTTTTCAGGCTGACCTACTTTTCCAGCTGCCCAACTGTGCTGAAGAAGTGAAGTCCTGACTGACTGGATATAAAGTACAGCCCTAACTCTGCTCTGGACTCAGTGGAATATGAAGAGATGCCTCACACTACTTGAGAGAGCTACTCTGGACTGAAAAAAAAATAGGAAACTCATACTGTGTTTCAGGGTTGGAAGCAACAGGCTTGTTTAAGAAAGATTTGCCTTCCCTATAGAGTGGAATTTGCAGCCCATGGGAAAAAGGCATCTTCCACGTAAGATACAGTGTTCAGTCCAGCACTCGTGCAACACCACACCCGTCTCCATCTTTGTAAGAAGACGTGACAGTGAGATCTGGTAATACCGCCAGGAACTTCTCCAAAAGGGAGCTCACGGCACCCCCTGCAACGTGGCACAGTGCAGAACAAAAGGCTAATCTGTGCAGAACAAAATTAGTGCCAGATAACTCAATATTGTGACAGACTGCTCTGTCCTGTCCTCAAAAGCAGTCAATCACAGCACACTGCAGGAATCTTAACACTACTTTGCTTTTAAATTAAAAAAAAACCAACCCAACCCCAAAACACCTACCACACACCTCAAAACCAAAACAAAATTCCTTTTATTTACTCAATTTATTCCTTGTAGAAATTAAACTATTAGTTGTCTTCTACTAGTTCTCTTATGAAAAAATATAAAAGGTCTTGGAAATTATTAATGGACTTGAATCTATAAAGACGTTCTTTCAGTGAGGAATAGAAACCTATTCTTTATTTTCTTCAAAACACTACCCGATTTATACAGAATTCCCAGTGAAGGCTCACCCAAGCAGTACTTGACCGAAGCCCTAGGTAAGCAGAAACTCTTTAAAACCCGGGTTTAATGAAGAAAGTCTTTAGATTATATGTGGTACGACTGAACAGACTTAAGCCCAAAATAAGGATTTAATTCTGGTCCCTCCTGTGGCTTTTTCTCCCCGCAGTTGGGAGAAATCCCCTACTGTTCTATTAGTTTTAAGGCTGCTCTTACGATAAAGGTTATATATACATTGCAGTATATTGTCCGTTCGTTGCATTGCTTCTGCAGACACATGTTGACAGAGGATCCCTTTACATCTTCCAAAGGAATCGGAGTCTTCAGGACAGTCAGGTGTTTATATATACACTGCTGCGTCCAAAACACGAGAGAAAATCACCCTCGCAGGACAGGCATGTGCAGACCTACTTAGTAATGCCTCTAGTTATTTGATAAAGCTGCTGTGTCCTCATTGTTTAAAAAGGTAGGGGGGCAAAAAGGCTCCCAAAAGAATTAGAACACTACCTGTGATACTAGCATAAAAGTATTCACACCTGGATTTCTATGATAATTTTTTACTAGGTTGTAGGAAAATATTCATTAAATATTTTCAGTGTTGCTGGAAACTTAGGAGGAATTTAAATATTTTTTGTTCCCAGTAAACATATACACCTTATATTAATAACAACACCATCTAAATATGAACACATTAAAATTCTAAGCTACTTTTCCCCTTGGAATTACAGCACAAATCTCCACAATACTAGGAACCTTGTAAAAATACTCTACATAAAAACTACCAAAGTGTTTGGACTTATAACTTACCTTAGAAATGTGGTAAAGCTGGGGAAATGAAACAGAATGGGTTCCTTCAGGCTGTTCTGAGAAGGCCTCTTCTCCAAAGACATTTCTCAATTCAGAAATGCCCGCACCTTTTCAGTGTTTGAGGACCGCTATAACATAATGACTAACAAAACCAGGTCTGCGGTAGTTAATCCCTTTCAGATCTCTTACCTTTTGCATGAACAAACAGCACCCAACAAAACTGGAAAACTTCAGTCACAGTGCACGGCTGGCGTCTTTTGGGGAAAAATACAGCAAGAAGACATTCAGTAAGCTCAATGAATTAACACCGGTAGAGCATTGTACAACATTTGATCATTCTACAGGAAAACGAAGCTTTACTATTGCGTGGCCAAAATCTTAAACCCTTCCCACAAAAACCTGACTAAGCAAACCTGACTACCTTTATTACTGAAAGGTAATAAAGCAGCACACTGGTTTGGTGTGGATCCAAGCGGAACCCCGGTCTGCATGTATTGATTCAAGCGTCACCGCAGCAGACCAACACAGCATGAGAAGTAGCCAAGACCTGAGCAAAAAAATGACTGTAAATTTAATGTTAAACGTGGCTGGCTTAAATGTTTTATTTTAAGGCAAAATTTTGATCTTAGTTGCAAAGAACAGGTAAATATCTGAACTTAAAATCTGCGAAAATGTTATTTCTGCTATAAATGGTACATATAGTCAATTGAAACAGTTCAAGAGTCAGTGCTAAAACTCCATCTTCATGACCTTGAAGGTCCCTTCCGACCCAGATGATTCTATGATATAAGCACCTATGTGTGTTCTCGCAGGAACTCATTACACAACCAGTTGATATTTGTATATTTGGTGCAGGCAAGACTTTCAGAACTGTGTGTCCACAAGAATGTCATCTATGTACTCATGTAAAGCATTTTGTATAGGATTTTATATAGTATACAGAATTTTGGAATACATTTTACGTTTATTAGAACAAAATTCCACTGATGGTCTTCATTTAAAATGCTTTCAAATAAAATAGAACTCATTCACGAAGCCCCATTTTAAATCTAAAGTTTTGCAGCTCCTAAGGATTTGTTATTTCTTCATACTGCCACACACACCACACCGGAGAGTTTCCTAAATCTCCTTCCTACTTTCACGTTTCTAGTCAGTAAGTTTGGTTTGTGTTCTTGGTAGCAGAAAAATCTTGGAAGAGTAATCAACTCATCCAAATTTTTATTTAAAAAAAATAATCAGAAACAATGCATAAGTAGTTACGGTGTGTATTTAAAACAACACAACCTCCTGTAGCACCAATTTTTATAACCCCACATCATTCCTTGTTTCCATATAACGTAACCCTGGAAGTGCTATTCTGTATATCACGGCCCATCCTCCATCAGTTTATGTGAAGAATGGCTTTAAATGTCAAAATTAACACACGTTTCACACAAAAATTAGTAAGTATCATCATCACCTTCCAACTTAAATTCCAACTTCTTTAAAATTACTTCAAACCTTACCATCCAAGCTAACGAACTAGCAGGCTTTACTCTTCTATTCAGAATTATATATGCAGTATATTCTAATTTCAACATTATATGCATCCATCTCAATACAGAATCTATTCCATCTATAGCCCAATTCCAATTTACTCACCTTTTGCATTCTCCAACCCTATTTTTAGTATAGATTCAAACACATTTCATTATAAATGTCACTAAATTATTGGCACAAGGATATCAAGGGGAAAAAAAAAAAAAGCCCAATAAACCCCCTAAGAACTAGCCTCTAAATATTAGAAAAAGTAAAGTAAAATAATTTTTAAAAACCTAAACAAACCACAAAAGCAACCAAACAATGGCACTTCACAGTAGTGAAGATGAAAGAAATAATGAACGGGAATAAATCAGTCACTACTAATTACCACAAGACATCAGGATCCATGCTAAGATAAAATCTTGTTGAGATCAAAATCCCCAGAAAAGGCAGCTGGCACATAATATTCACAGCACTTCTAATACGAACAGTAACAAAGAAACAAAGCTTCTTTTATAAAGTAAAATATCTGGAAGATCTTGGTCTATGAAGAGAAGTGTGGGAATCACCAGGCAGTGAAAAGGGCTGAGCTGTTCTGTGAGCTACTGAGGCTGTACTGATAGTAAAATGATTCGATCTTCCAACCTTTCCTGTCTTGGAAATACTAATATTTTTCTTATTTCTCTTGTCTATGGGCTTATTTTAATCTCATCCCTTCCCCTTTCCCCCCAAATCATAGAAACAGCTTTGGGATCTCCTGCACCCTGTCACATTTGACAAACCAAAAAAAAAAAGATTCAAAAATTATTGTGAGCAAGGAGAGACAGACCAATTCCAATATTATAAAGAACTACTGTCAAAATACAATCAAAACCACAACTAAAACAACTGAACAACTTCATTATATTTCTGTAATAGTAATACTCTAAAATCAGTCCGGACATAACAGAAGCATACCTCTGTTTTCTGCCTCTCTGTTGACGAGGTTGGTCTTCTTGAGGATATCTGAAAATGTCCTGAAAAATGGGCTCGTACTTCTTAAAAATTACTGCAGAAACTGTAAAATTCCTCTCTAGTCTCTCGGTTCGTTCTCTGAATTGGGAGGGTAGATTGGCCATGTCTTCCCATTTTTTCATCTTGTTAAAAAACTCGATCAAGCTGAAAATACCAAATGGGTTAGATCCGACAGTTTGGTTTTGGTTGGTTTTGTTTGTAATTTTTTTTTCCCCCAGAAATATACTATAAATTTTATTTATTTACAACAAAAGTGTGAATTCTACTTCCCGAACTACCGATAAAATGGCAGTATTGCGAACGTGACACCGTACCCAGAGCCAGTCCCCCACCCGTTAACAAGGATGAGCTCAGACAGCTTACAAAATATTTTTATATCCTCAGTTGACGTCCATGAGAACTATATATTCACAGTTCTTGGCTTTTTCTCACAAAGACACAATCAGCTCCAACACTCAAATTACTCTAAAATCAGATTTCCCTCATTTTTCTGAATCATTTATGAGCTTAAATAAAACAAACTCTGAATGCTACAATGCTAAGGAAGATTCTACAAAGCATGAAAAAACCCAAAGTTTTGGTAAATTTCAATCCATAAATTAGGCTTTCGTTTATTTCTTTATTTTTCTCTTTTATCTACACCTACACTTTCAATATTATTAGTCTTTGACAGCCCAGATTCACAGAAACTGTTTATCCACATTCAACTCCCTGGATTTCTGATTGGGGGTGGGAGGGAG
>VXAK01007433.1:0-15766 GCA_013399435.1 Arenaria interpres
GGAGGAGGCGGGGCTAGGAGAGGGCGCCGCCCGCGCATGCGCCCGCCGTCCCTGCCGCCGCCAGGGGGCGCTCCGGCGGGACGGGGCGGGGGCACCCACCTCACCGAACAGGTTGAAGAATGAAAGCGTGGTTCGGGTCGGAAGGGACCTGAAAGATCAGGGGGATCCAGCCCCCTGCCCTGGGCAGGGACAGCCCCCGCTAAAGCCCCATCCAGCCTGGCCTTGAACCCCTCCAGGGATGGGGCATCCACAGCTTCTCTGGGCAACCCGTTCCAGTGTCTCACCAGCCTCATGGCAAAGAATTTCTTCCTGAGATCTAATCTAAATCTTCCCTCTTTCAGTTTAAAACTGTTACCCCTCGTCCTATGGCTCCACTCCCTGATAAAAGAGTCCCCCCCATCTCTCCTGTAGCCCCTCTAGGGACTGAAAGGGGCTCTAAGGTCTCCCTGGAGCCTTCTCTCCTCCAGGCTGAACAACCCCAGGTCCCTCACCTTGCAGGTACTTGCACGGACACACCGGGGAGACCTGCACAGGTCTGTGGCGCTGAGCTAAGCGAGACTCATTATGGACAGCAGCACGGTTTTTAGGGCTACGTTGAAATTTCTCCACTAGATCAGCATCAGACAGGAGCAAGTGTCGCCCGTGCCCACCATCCCGTGTTCATCAGGAGGTGGCATCCCCTGGGAGCCGTCCCGCCTGGGGCTCCGCCGCCTGCCCCGCTCAGCCGCTGGAAGGAGCCGGACTCAAGCGGTTGGGGCAGCTCAGGCCGCAGCACGGCATTTTGTGTTTCAGAAGTTTTACACCTAGGAGATTATGTGTCATTTCAGTAAAATCACGCCTTTACCATGTTCCATAGCAATTCTGAATACATTGATTTCCGTACCTCACTGGTAGACACTTTCTGTTGGCTTAATGGGTATATTCACATAATCTTCTAGGTTGGAAGGGACCTTAAAGATCATCTTGTCCAACCATCAACGTAATTTTGACAAAAATAAACACCCACACAACAAACAAAAAGCAACACCATCACTAAACCATATCTCCCAGCACCACATCAACCTGTCTTTTGAACACCTCCAGGGATGGTGCCTCAACCCCCTCCCTGGGCAGCCCATTCCAATGTCTGATCACCCTTTCGGTGAAAAAATTCATCCTAATATCCAGCCTGAACCTCCCCTGGCGTAACTTGAGGCCATTTCCTCTAGTCCTGTTGCCTGTGACTTGGAGGAAGAGACTGACCCCCACCTCTCTTCAACCTCCTTTCAGGTAGTTGTAGAGAGCAATAAGGTCTCCCCTCAGCCTCCTCTTCTCCAGGCTGAATAACCCCAGCTCCCTCAGCCTCTCCTCATAAGACTTATGCTCCAGACCCCTCACCATCTTTGTTGCTCTTCTCTGGACCTGCTCCAGCACCTCGATGTCTTTTTTATGGTAGGGAGCCCAAAACTGGACACAGTACTCGAGGTGGGGCCTCACCAATGCTGAGTACAGGGGCACGATCACCTCCCAAGTCCTACTCACCACGCTGTTTCTGATACAGGCCAGGAAGTATCTTCATTTGGAAGATCACTCTCCCAGAACTTGGCCAATCAACTTCTGCACAATCAGACGGCCACTGGATTTGGTACCTAAAAATTAATGAAATAAATTAATAATTAATTTTCCAAACCAGGGAAGTGTGCATCTGCTTGTGACGTAGCCTTATTACTGGCCACCTTACCCCCGTCACCGCTCCCTTTCTGCCTCTCCCACGGCTGCCTGAACACAGCCTTGTCCTCCCTGCTCTCGTAACATCCCAGCCTAAGAACTGAATTAGCGATTGCAAACATCGGTGGTTATTCCTTGCACTGCCCACCACCCCAGCACAAACTGACAGTGCACCTGGACTAAAAGCTTGTGTGACTGAAAACTGCGACGTAAAAGTGAACCCCCTGCAGAGCGCCAGAATCCCCGGCAGGGGCTGCCCTACTCACACTCAGCAAAAGGCAAGTCCTGCCTCAAAATGTTTCTATCTACAGAGAAACGAGCACTAAATGACAGGACCATATTTAGTCTTATGAGGAAGGAAACGTTTTTCCAAGATCTTTGGCAATCTTTTCGCCTTCCCTTCGGCTTCTCATTACCCACGTATAAAGTTCTCGCAACCGTTATGGTTAAATCAGCGCAGAGCCCCAACCATCACGGACGCAGCAGCAGCTGAACGGCTGTTACACGAGTAAAACTCAGGTGTTCAGAAAACGGCATTAAATAGCGTAACCACTTTGCTTTGGAAAAGTACACACAACACATTCACATCCTCCTAAAAAGTTTTCAGTTTTTCTCCGAGATATAACAGGTATGAGCCTCGAAACAACAGTCCCTCCTGTGGTGGTTACTCCCCGTGAGACAGACATTTACTCCTGGGGCAGGGCCCGTGAATTCTAGTTTAGAAACCACCGACGGTAACTCAAGTTTAAGAGAAAGGCAGGTTGGGGCAGTGGTTTTGGAGGAACTGTGAGTGAACCAGCACGTTTCCTGCTCGCAAAGCCTCCTATTGCTTTGCTTGCTGTAAAAGGGATATTTTTCTGTTTTGAGCAGTCAGGAGTCTCAGGTATTCCCATTTCTAACTGATTAGTCCCAAAACTTGACTGTTTTAACATACGAGTGCGTAAGTTACTATTTAAGGTTGTCTAACCGTGGAAATACAATATATAGAAAAGAGTATCTGGTAATATTTGGAAAGGTACCAGCTCATCCTGGGGTTAAATCTGTCTTTTTGAGAGAAAAATACTGCAAAGTTATTTTCTTATGAGCACTTTCCACTTCAACAACGGCAAGTTTTTCAGAAAGAGCGCTCTGGGGAAAAAAAAAAAAAACCAACAACAAAAAACCACACCAAAACCTTCTGAATAACTGTCCACCTAAATAAAAAATCTAGAAAAAAAACATCTTAAAATACATTTAGTTAAGGTATTTGAAGAGTTCGGCCTCTGGGTTTTGGTCATTAATAAATAGGCTGTTGCCCATTTTCCATTCCAAGTATATTTACCTCAGGTAAATGCTCATCACTGCTTCATACTTGTACAACTTCCGTACTTAACTGCTCTGTAATCATCTTCTTTGGGAAACTAATGAAAAAAATGCTATGTGGAAGTGGATCCAAATGTTTAAACATATTTGAATGTCTGGAGTGGGAGGAACTGGCCAGTAAGATGTATCTGAGAAATTTATACTGTACCTTCCCTGTGAAAAATTTGGCTCTGTTTTAGACCACAGCTCAGTACAGCACTTTGGGTCTGTGTTTCCTTTCAAACATATGGATTAGATTCACTGATGTCAGCAGGACTTTCCACATTTTAAACCGAGGTACGTGTTCAAATATTTTTCTTTTGGGGCCAACAGATCATTTCCTGTTCCCGGGGTTATACAGAACATTCCCCACAAAAAGCACCAAAAAGGAAAGTAAATCTCTTCCTCAGCACCCCCTTCCTCCGAGCCAGCCAGGGCTCTTCTTGCAGGGGTATTGGGGCAAAAAATAGGCTTTATTTAGTGCTTGGGCCAGGCTGAACTCAGCGGTGAACTCTGGCAGCGCTCTTGCAATCTCTCATGCTCAGGAATAACTTTACCCTCCTGGGCAGCTGCTGAGAATTAGTTCCATCAGTTTTTGCAAGAGCAAAGTTTTTTGTGCGCGCGTGCACTTGCAGCATCAATCTTACCCTATTGGGACACCCCAGTCTGGTGTCTGTCACCCATGTGTGGTTCCGCTGCCTGTACCTCACCTCCCTACAGTTAGCACTTACATTTGTGTACATTTTAAACATCAGGAGAAGACAAATTTAACTTACAATGACCATTCATTTAAAATTACCTCTACTTTTTTTAGCTGGGATGTAATGTCATGCTAGCTTTCTGAGACAAGATATGTCGGAATGTAATGCACATATCTACATATGTATTTTATTTCTCCACGGCGGAAAAAAAAAAAAAAGGTTAAGAAGCTGTTTCATAGTTATATATCTGGAGAAGAAGAAATGATGGCACTTGTCTTGCATTCAACCTATGAGAAATCTGTGCTGATTTAAGGACTCAGGATAGTGAAATACAGTGCCTAATTACAAATAATTATTTATGTTCAAAATTCTTGGCACAGATGATGGGTCACAGTGCAATTTTAAAGCACTGGATTTCAGAAACAGTTTTTTTTGCCAGAGAGACCAGATGGCTGAAAGGAAAAATTAGAAAAGTAAGTTATCTGAGAAGTTACTCAACACTTTAAAGTGGAGAAAAATCATAATCAGAGGAAGATCTCTCCCATCTTTTACACTTTTTATGAACGATTAATACAGTTGAGGGGAAGAACAAAACCCAAGAGAGAGACACTGTATTGTCCATTTGGACTAAACCATCTGCAGAGACCACTAGGCAATCGTAAGAGATGACTCCCAGAGCCTGTGCCTGGGTTCAGAAGGCTCGTCTCCACTGCTGCGTTTCCCTGCAGTCACCAACTGATACACACGAACCACTCTGAAGGAAAACTTTTATTTCGCTTTGCTGACTAAAGGCAAACCTACACGCCCATCCAGAGCGAGCCTCTGGCAAATCCCGCTGCACTATAAGCAAACAGTTGCACATCGTGTCTAGACCTCTGGGTCCCAACACGCGCAGCGTTGCCCTGCAGGGGAAAGCACCGCTTCTTCCTGGGAAAAACAACATCCCTTAGGATAGGGGGTACGAACGGAGGCCCCCCCAGGTTTCAACCTGCAAGATGGAACGGCCCTCGGAGCTCGGTGACACCCATGCCGTGTCACAAAGTGCTGTGCAGCCCCGAGAAGGCTGGCAGAGCCCCAGGGCTGCTCGGAGCTGGAGAGTCCGAGGGCAGCTGCCTGAGCCCAAGGATGGAGTTTCTGGGCACCACGCAGGTAGCCAGCTACTGTGGCAGAAGGAAGAACTGCCTGCTGCCGGATCTGGCTCCCACCAGCACCACCAAGGAGACCTATCAGTCCTACTGCCTACCAGGCTACCGCTACCTCAACTCCTGGAGGCCCAGTCTGCTGCACAAAGTGGTTTTGGTCCCTGAAATCTCTGACAAGGAATTTAATTGCACTGGGCGGCCGCCCGCTATTCTGCCTGCGTTGCGCTCCAGCCTGCATACCCGCTACAGCACTCGTGACTGGCACCATGCGAGCATGGTTCAGTTAAAAGGCTCTGAAGCCTCCAGGTACTGTGCCAGTAGGCTGAACACTGATTCAATGAGACTGATGCAAAACAAGGATCAACTGACTTTTCTGATGCAAGAAGACAGTAAAAGAAACCTGGGAGAGAGGATCACCAACATTGATTTCTGGAGATCTGAGATCATCCATGAGCTAGAGTGTCTGGTGAAAGAAACCCAAGCCTTGGAAACAGTAAAGCAGCGGCTTGATAGTGCTGCAGATGCACTGCAAGGACCACTGAAGGTAGGTTTGACACAACCAGTTATTTCATGACTGTACTGTGGAATAGGTACAGAAAAGGGCTTTACCTCTGTTGAATACTAGTATGACTTTTACTGTTACCATCAAGACACGTCTTACCCTCAGTAAGAAGAAAACCTGGCCACCACGGGCTTTATATAGAAAAGTCAACAAAGGAACCTGCCCACACACTTCTAGGTTGCCTTTTCCTTCCTTTCTGCTTGAGGGTCCAGGAGGCTGAGTCTCCCTCAGCCACTGGCCAGTCACTCAGTACATTACAGGAGAGGAGAAGATGGCCCTCTAAGCCACAATATCCTGATATTTTTATCTAGCTCTGGATTTTCTGCTATTGCTTGGTGAAAATAGTATTTTCACATAGTATGGAATATAATTTGTGCTACATTGTGAAGGTCTACAGAATCTTAAATGTAAATTAACTGCAACAAAAAAGCAACAGTAATGAAAGAGTCAATGAATGATGCTAGCAAAAACTCAAATCATGCAAAAACTAGAGTCAAAGTTGTCTCATAAACATTTGGAGTATTGCTGATGGAAGATATGTCTACCATAAATGTTTCTAGGCAAGTACAAATAGAAACTCTAAACTCAGTATTCAATAATGACTTTTTTAGTTGTCTGTATCTGTACTGATTCAGAGTGGCAGGGTGAGGATGCTTTCTATTCAGGGAACAATTTCTGCTGAAAGGCTTTGTGCCAACTCATGCTGTTTCATGTATTAGTGTGGTTCTAAAGAAGAGGATGAGACATTAAAAGTAAAGTTAACCTGCTGGAGCAGGTCAACTGAATTTCCTGTTCAATGACTGTAGTTATGCAGTCATTCTCTTGTATTGGTATGAAACTTTCAAACTTTGGCATTGGATGAGGGAGGATGAGGGGAGATGAGACTAAAGGATTTTCCTGTGCATGAGTAGAACACTACAGGTGTTTTAATCCACACAATTTCCAACAAAATTGGGCATGTTGAGATGTAGGCCTTGCTTGCTAACCCTAAAAAGTATGTATTAACAGGTAAGTAGGAATGAGCCACTAAGATGGATCAGTTGAGTGCAATGAAACCCCCTCCTACTCTGTTCCACCCTCAAGAGATGGTCATTACTTGACACGTCAGCTCAGTGGCCCCTTCAGCAAGGTTCAAGGTTTCATTCCACAATGCAGTACTGACCCTATTAAAATGTCCCTTGGTTTGCTTGCAGATAGCCCTAGAATGCTTGTACCACCGTGAGATGCGGAAGGGTATAGACTTAGTTCATGATGACGTGGAAAAGAACCTCATAAAGGTAAGATCAGACATACTAGTTTATTTTTCAAATAGTGGGAATAACTAAAATCCAATTAAATATTTATCAGAGTAAAAGCATTGCAGTAATTTCTCTCTTTCATTCATTTGGAAGACTGAGAGGGAAAGGGGAAGAAACTAGGTAAAAGTAAATATATTGGGAATGGTTAATGTTCTAGTCAACCTTCTGGGAGCAAGAGGATCCTTGTAAGGTCTTGTCCGGTTCTATCTTCTCTGATCCTATAAAAAAATTTCTCAAGATGGTTTTTTTGGGCCATGGTTTATAGAATCTCAGAATTTCTTAGGGCTTACAATATAAAATGCCGGTTTACTGCGTTGCTGTATATATAGTGTTACTGGACAAAAAAAGATGGATAGTAAGGATTGCTAAATCTTTTAAATTAAAAAATAATGAAGTAACATTTTGCTAACATGTGAAAGAAGTTATATTGGATGTGTACAAGAACAAAAATACTAGAAAAGAACATTATGGGACAACAGAATTACTTCAAGCACTTTTCTGTATTAATAAATTACAGAAGGATGTGCAGAACAGTTGGATAACCAAGATGCTTCAGAGCCTATAGCCTGCACCTTGGAGTTTTAGAGTTTTAATGAAGAAACAAGGAACTAATATATATGAGCTTAAGTATTTCAGCACTTAATTAGCATGAGAATTCAGGATAGGATGAAATACTGCTAAATGTTCTATACGAACAGATGAAAAAAAATATTTTTTCAAAATAAAAAATAAAGAATATTTGCCTGATCTCTCTAAGCACCGCTCTGACTGGAGCAAGCTAGATAGTGGCAATAGAGGACAACAAAGGCTCATTTTTTAATAACAGGAAAGAACCACCAAGCTGGTGAGAGGTCTGGAGAACAAGTCCTATGAGGAGAGGCTGAGGGAACTGGGCATGTTTAATTTGGAGAAGAGGAGGCTGAGGGGAGACCTCATTGCCCTCTACAACTACCTGAAAGGAGACTGTAGAGAGGCAGGGGTTGGCCTCTTCTCCCAAGGGAATAACGACAGGACCAGAGGAAATGGTCTGAAGCTGCAGCAAGGGAGATTTAGATTAGATATTAGGAAGAATTACTTTACTGAAAGAGTGGTCAGGCACTGGAACAGCCTGCCCAGGGAGGTGGTGGAGTCACCATCCCTGGAGGTATTTAAGAAATGCGTAGACATGGCTCTTCAGGGCATGCTCTAGTGCCCAAGATTATTGGTTTGTGGTGGGGTGTTGTGTGTGGGGTTTAGTTGGTGGGTGGTTTTTTTGTGTGGTTTCTCTGGTTTTTGTGGGGGTTTTTTTGTTTTGTTTTGGGTTGTGGGTGTGTTTTTGTGTTTGGGTGGGTGTTTTTTGGTTTTTTTTTGGGTTTTTTTTTTTTTTTTATGTGGTTGGACTCGATGATCTCAGAGGTCCCTTCCAACCACTAAGATTCTGTGATTCTGTGAAAGCCAGTTCTAAAGTTGCTGTCACTCCTACACTCACTGGACAAGTACAGAGACAAAGCCTGTATTTTTAAATTTGGGGTGTCTTCCAAATAATTTAAAACACTTTATCCACTGTTTCAAAAACTCACAAAAGTGTGCACACTTAGGTAAGAGGGTATATTGGGCTAAAACAGAGTCTTTAAAAAAGAAAGAGGCTGGAACACCATAACTTTGTTTGAGGGACAGTAATTACTGTGTTTGCATAGTTTTCAGGTGGTTGGCTTGAGTATTTTTTATTTATTTTAAGCTGAGTGGAACCTGGCGTTGAATTTCTTTTAATAATATTTACAGTTTTGAAGAATATTACAATATACTTCCTTAGGGAGCCTGTTTCTGAAATCAGATATATTTCAACCTACTCCACTATTAGCAAAATATGTGTATGGCTCTAGAAAATCGTAGAAACTCTAGAAAAAGTTAGAGAGGATAGTTTAATGGATTAAGGTTCATGTTTCAAGTATCTTCATTATACTTAAGCCAAAAAAAATTTCAACTTTATATTTATTAGAATAACCCCATCCAATAAAATGTACTATGTTTGATATAATATAAAAAGTAATACAAAAAGAAGTAAAAAGATACAACTTTGTAGCAGTGAGGAAGAGAGAGACCAAAAGACATCCTACAAGAACAGGCTGAGAGAGCTGGGGTTTCTCAGCCTAGAGAAGAGGCAGCTCCAGGGAGAATTGTGGCCCTTCAGCACTTCAAGGGAGCCTACAGGAAAGATGGGGAAAACTTTTTAGCAGGGCCTGTTGCGAAAGGACAAAGTGTAATGTTTTTAAACTAAAAGAGAGTAGACGTAGACTAGATATAAGGAAGACACTGAGGGTGGTGAAACACTGGCCCAGGTTGCCCAGAGAGGTGGTAGATGCCGCATCCCTGAAAACATTCAAGGTCAGGTTGGATGGGACTCTGAGAAACCTGATCTAGTTGAAGATGTCCCTGCTCATTGCAGGGGGACTAGATGGCCTTTAAAGGTCCCTTCCAACCCAAACTATTCTATGATTCTTGACCTACATTGCATTTGAGGTACGCAAGAAGGCTGCAACATCTAGAATGCAGAAGGGTAAATACACTGAAACAAATGAAGTTTGATGAAAGCACTGACTCTGTATATTTTCCACTGTAGGAAGTTGATGTATACAAGGACTGTCAAGAAATATTCACAAAACTTGCACAGAAAATCAATCAACAGTTGGGGTAAGACTTTACATTTAATTCCTCTTTTAAAGACAGGAAAGCTGAATTCAGTTAGCTCATATCTAACAACACACTGAAAATGGCAAAAGCACAATTGGAGACTTAGCCTGTTAGTTAGATGCTCATTGCCCTCCACTTCTAATTTGTACCGTTGATAGAATTTGTATGTTAAACTGCAGAACAGCAATATGTACCATTTAAAGATGACTGTGCCTCAATTTTAAAAGTAATGTTTATTCTGAAGTCTTTTATTAAAATTATGGCTTAGTTGTGCCAATGTTGCTATGTGGCACACTGGAGTTCAAAGGGATGTTTTTTTAATTACAAAACTAAATTCAAAGGAAATTTATTATTGACAAAAGAAACAGGGATATAAGCACATCATAAGGCATGTAATGAGTTATGGAATGGACTTAAATTATTTTTAAGTGTATTTGTATATATTTTTGCTATGGGATGTTTTGGAATTAATTTTATTTCTTTGAGAGTACACAAATATCCTACTAAATGCAAATTAAAGTCTTACCATTTAATTAGGTAAATCTATTCTGAATACAGTGTTCTGTTAACTACACAGAACTGATACAAGTTTTAAAAGTCATGTTTATATGACACGACATGATTCTCAAAAGGAACAGTTCAAGTACTCACGCACAAGGAAGATAAAATTGCACAGCTCTTGATTATTACATTACAGGAGAAGACGACACAGGTAGATTTTATAAACAATTGCTCTTATTAATGGCACTCAGGACTCACATGAGTCAGGCCTGATGCACTTGTGGAGTTCATTCCGCTCCTGTAACATATTGGGTATATGATCAGATAAAAGCTAAGTTCCTGTTTGGTGGCATGAACTCTGTCTCGCCCTTTAGGCTGGCATTTCTGGTGACCTTTGATTCAGTTCTGTCACCACATCAGGCAGACCCATAGTAATGCAAATTGACAAGCGCATCAGAGAAACAGCAATATTTGCAAAAACGTGTCAATATGTGCTGACTTCCTGATGCGCTGGAAAGCAAGGCTTGGATTCTTCCTTCATCCGTATTACTCCCATTCTAGTCCAAAGTCTGCCAGGCCTTCCCCACTTTTGGAGGAGCCAATGGAGATTAAGTTACTCCAAAAATTCCTTGTGGGTAAGAAAGCAGAGATAGAGCAACATGTTTCCATCCTTGTGATCAAGATGAGGAGAAATATTTAAAAAGGTTTTCTGGTGATATACAACCTGAATTACACTAAGTGAATTTGCCCCCCAAATCAGGAGAGATGGGAAACCACAGCTCTGGTCTGCCCTTCTCTCTTTCTCATGTACAGCTTTGCTGGCATGAATATTATCACTGAAGAATGTCTCCCATGTTCTTTGGGGCTTTCCTTTGTGCCACACATCAAATACCTGTTGTTTTTCACCCTTGTGGCTGGCTGTCATCAGAATGATGAACATTATTAAATGCAGTGAGTTAAATTCAATTCTTGGAGGAACACTCACTAGAGGCTAAAAGAGATGAACGGTACAGCAGCTCCCTCTAGATAAATTACAACACCAAGCATTTTCAAGCCACTGTAAATGCCAACAAACTATAAAATGAAGCATGGTAGGAAGATAATAAAAGCAAATAGCTACTTAGCGTAACAGCATTAAAGGTGGTTCAGATTAACATAAGTCTTTCCCCTTCACAGCATCAATAGAGATGCCCAGCACGCCCTGGAACACGATCTTTCAGACAAAAACACAGCCTCTTTTATTGATGAGAAGTGCTTTAACCTGAGGAACACATCGAACAGCATCAACTTTTACCATGGAGTGGAGAAAGCAGATGGGACGTGAGTATGAGTGGCTATTGTAGCCTTCTCTTTCCATGCTCCCTGCTGTAAGAGCGAGCCTGACTGCAGCACAATTCCTAGCCTTATCTCTGAGAAGTGATATGGAAAGAAGTAGCTTCTCTCTCCGTACCGCCCTGTCTTTCCTTGGTGTGAAACCCTCCATCATCCTCGATTACTCCCTGCCTCCTAGGAGCTGGGGTTGCTGGAGGCTGGGCAGAAGCCAGCAGTCGGCAGCACCCACAGCACTGATGTGCAGTGAGCTCTGTTCTTCAGTGAGGACAGTTTAAACCATGTTGCAGTTGACACCTTGCCCTCAACCTCCCTCATGCACATCTCCCTCTGGTTTTGATATATACTGTTCTGTGGCCTTCAGGTTTCAAAATCACACCCACACAAATAATAATTCAGCTAAGCTGTGCAGTTAAGTGCAATGAGGTAAACAGCTTGCAAGAGTACACCAAAGACTATTTATATTTTCCATAAAACCAGCTTGGGTTATTGGGAAATCAGGCCATCAAGCTATAGAGCGATATGTATTAAACAGGACGATCAAAAAGATTTGGCACAGCTTTAGCATTACAGACAACTAAAATTACTGAACTAAAATGTCCCAGTTGTATACAGTTTTAAAATTGTTTATTAGTAGTGGCCTCATCAGACCTGCATCCAATCCAAAAGCAATAGCAAAAGAAGAGCAGCTTGCAACAGAGGGCAGTGTTCTTGTGTTAATGACTTGTTAGTTCCCTTATCACTCTTTAACATAGCAATATTTGCATGGTGAATGTACTCCACAATCTCAAATGATAACGACTCTGTCTTGTTGGAAAGAGAAAAAATATAAGTCAGTACTACTTGTTTACTTATGTTCTGCTTTTCATTAAAAGATCACCTCATTCACTACCAAAATGAGGGCATATCCGAAGGAAACTTGGCAGGCATTCTGCTGACTCTAGTAACACTACCTACTTTTAGGATTAGCAATAAATAAAATTATTCTTGTCAGCTCTAGTAAAAAGCAGATTCATGAGGATAAGTTTTACAGCCCTTTTCCTTTCTCACCAACCATTATCCAAAGAAATGCCATTTTTCATTAACATTTTCCTGAAACCATTTAGCAGACTGAGACATACCTGCAGCACTCAGGAAAAGAGCAGGTGTTTTGTGCGCAACAGAGCCAGCCGGATAAGTTACAGTCCGAAAAACCAATGTAAAAGAACAGATTAAATACTAAGTATTTCAGATATTCAAGATGGAAACCTACTTGGAAATTTAATTTTCTGATAAGAATATGAATATCAGACCATAGATGGAAAAAACCCCCAAACCCAACACCCTGCAGAAAGTACACTGAGATTGTCTGGATCAGCAGCTGTAAGCAATGTCAGCTCAGGTTTAGTACACTGGAAACTGTATCTGAAACTGCCTAAATGAATGTGTGGCACTAAGGAATTCCGAATTGCTTAGAAAGATCGATACTTCAGTTTAGAGGGAGAGGAATAGCCTATGAAAAACTGAAAAAAGGGCCCCTGAGAAAACATGACAAAATTAACTTTTTATTTTTGCATCCCTTAATATTTATTCTCAGTGTTCAATTAAAATCTAAAGTAAATGTGAAGCTCAATAAATAGTGATCTTTCCCTGCAGAGTTTAACATAGAGGCATAACTCTTAGAAAGAAGTTTTGTGTGGAGAAGGAAGTCAGTGAAGGCAACGAACGCAGGCAGAAATTTGTCTCGGTGTTTCAGTTTGGCAAGTAAAACATTGGTACCTTTTCATAAAATACTCTGTTTCTGGGTGAATAAATGTTTCTTGGTGAATGGGGTTAGCTGGTATCAGGCTAAGCAACGCATTAAAGACAGTGGTGACTTTAACTCCAAAGAGAGTAGTTTATGCTGCATCAGTTTCAAGCCGGGGGCTCTTTGGAGCCGTGCTGATTCCCAGTTTGGAAAGACTTGAGTGTGGGATTTATGTTCATAATTATGTTAATTATGATAATGAAGGCCATCTGTGAAGCTTAGACACAAAACCAAGCATCCCAAAGTTTGTTTCCGTACACAATGTTGCAGCAGAAACATTCATGGGTAGTATTTTTCAGTGCAGGAGCCCGATATTCAGTCTCTGTATATTCACAGGCATTTCTATAGCAGAGCCATTTCTGCTTGTCTGATAGATATTACAGAATCTAACTGTAAAAGCCATGTAAATTAAAGCAGAGGCGTTCATGTTAATACATAGGGAAATAAGAGGATGGAGATATTTATCTGAAGAACACAGAAGGACAGTGTTGGGGCTGGGAAAAAAAAATCCAGTTCTCCTTACTCCTAGGTCCATGTCTTACCCATTTTCCTGCTACCGTTCCCCCAGTGACGAGGGCTACTAGAATATCACAGCCACATGCTTTATTATATAGGCCATAAGTATCTTATGAGGTTGGGCTACTCTAATAACAGACCAGAGATGTCTGAAGAGCTGTCTAACAATCCTTTCCTCCTTTGATTTCTTGGTTATTTTCCCTACACTAGGTCAGGCACTCATGTTCTCTGGTGGTTGGTGACACATAACTCTGTTTCCCCAGGACAAAGATTGAGTTCACAAAAGTAGATGGCATTTGAGCCTAATTTGCTGGTGTGCAACATGTAGAAGATCATGCTAAATAATCTAATAATCCATAAGGCACTCTGAACCTTGATGCAGAGAAACGTGTCAAATTGCAGCTGAGATACAGCAGCAGGTATGAACTCAGACTATCACCTAATCTGTTAAAGACAAGAAGAAGGGGTGATGATGATGTTCATACCCAATCCCGAAAAACTATTTCAAGCAAAAAGTATGCAAGAAAAGTTCATTCTTTATACAGCAAAACATAAGCCTACTTACTTTGGAGTTGATGCAAGGGCCACGAAGACCTGAGTTAGCAGCTACAATATCCAAGCAAACCATAAGAATTCTGTTTCACTGAATTTCACTGAATTTCACTGAATTTTTTTNGTTCATTCTTTATACAGCAAAACATAAGCCTACTTACTTTGGAGTTGATGCAAGGGCCACGAAGACCTGAGTTAGCAGCTACAATATCCAAGCAAACCATAAGAATTCTGTTGAAGCAGGTCTCCAAGATCTTCACTTGCTATTGCCAAATCTTTGGTTTATAGAGGAAAAAGAGGAAAAAGAAGTGGGTACGAAACCAATAGAATCACCTGATCTATGCAATTGCACAGTTTGCACAGTTCAGCGGATGAACACTTAATCTCAGTGTATTTCATTGTAATTACCACTGAACAGAAAACAGCTCACCTATGTTTTTATCTTTTGTTTTTCTTCAATTTTAAATGTCTTACTAGTGTTTCAATTCCTGAAACATGGGCTAAATTCACTGAAGACAATATCAGGTGCTCTCAACATGCAAGGGCCAACTCTGTCAAGCTCCGAGAGGATGCAGAGGCTAAGCTGGAGAGCACATCTGAGGAGATGTGTAATCATTTCGTCAGTACCAATCTGGCCTTGAATAATCGTATTGCTGAAGTAGCTGATATGAAGAACAAACTCCAAGCCCAACTGGCCAAGGTAAGAGTCACTAAGAGTCAGCAGCTGCATATTATCTTAGTTGAACCTCAAAGACAGAGAAATCCTGTCCAGTGTTTATGACCTTCCTGAATAAGCCCCTCCTCAAAAGATATACCTGTAGTACCTGTCCTCAAATGATGCATTTGAATCACACGTGGCCTGAGAAAACCCCACTCAAAGACAGGCAGACTGACAAGATGACAAGGTTTTACACGGAACCACGCAACATCTGTCCATAATCATGCACTGATAATGTTCATTTGCAACTTACTCGTTTAAAGTGGGGAAAGATATCTTAGACAGTATTTTTTTTTTCTATTTTACATTTATTGATGATATTCTCTGGCGGTTTCCTATACATTTCTATATCTTTAACCTGAATTTTGGCCTGGTTGTGGTCAGAAACAGCCTGATAGTTCGGAGTGGGTAAGATAGTGAACATCTCAAACTTTTGTTCTGCCTTTGTCTTCGTAATATACAAAACAGAAATGGCACAGAAGGAGAGAGACCTGTATTCATCTCAATCTGTATTACCTTTTCAGTAAGTTTTCACTGAAATTAGTGATGTGCTGGAAGTGTATTAGTTAAAATTTGAAATATATATTCTGAAGTTAACAAAAGGGGCTGCCTTTGTACTGACAGATAAAATCTTGGTTAGCTGGCAAGACTCCCTGGGTTACTTTCATGTGACTTCAGTCAGAGTTCAGTAAATTCTTCCAATAAGTTTTTCTCTTACAGAGAAGCCTCATGTTCACTCATTTGTTTCAATGCACATTTGGAAACAATAGAGTTTTCCTGCCATTCTATTTGCCATAAGTAGTTTATGATGTTTTCAGTTTATTTTTAGGGACTCTTAGGAAAGTGCAAACTAACCAGCTAAATATGTGTTAAGTCACAGCACATAAATTAACATTTTCTTTTCTGCCCCTCTCCCCCCCCCCCCCCACCCACTACAACCCCG
>VXAK01007433.1:15798-89884 GCA_013399435.1 Arenaria interpres
CATCTTATAAAGCATGAAATACATTGAATGTAGTTTTTTGTGGTTTTGACTGTATATGATCTAGCCAACTATAGCACTTTATCCCTGAATTGGCCATCCAAATTTCTCATGGATTTAATCTACGAACACTTGCTTTACATTTTCCACTGACCTTTTCTAATGCTTTTAGAGTGTCCATTTATAAAAGAACTTCTAGCATAAGGTAGCACGTGGTGCATGTATGGAATCACAAAATGCATTGTAAGATATCAACATATGAGCAGGGACTTTGTCATGGAGCCCAGCTGATGCTAATTAATAATACATAACTGCTGACAACCGGTATATAATGGAAAAATATTATTTATGTCCCTATAGTGTTACACCATTAAAAAGCAATAAGCTATATGGAGAAACTTGCATAATTATATTTGTATACAGAATTAGTTTGTATGGGATACACGGATGAAAGAAGTACCAATTAAGATTGCAGTCTATGAACTAATGCTGCTGTTAGTGGTGAGTTACTACTTAGCATGTACACAGCAGAGATACTTTACTCATCCCAAACTCCACAGTAATGTAGTTACATCAGGATAACAAAATGCTAGAGGAGAAGAAAACCGCTTGTGCTGGTGAGAAGTAACTCAGGTTGGTTCCAAAGGAATGGAGAATATAATAGGTTTACTGAGCAAAAACATTGCTGGGTAAGATGTGGGTGGAGTTATATGTTAGAAGTCCTGTTAATGCTCTTGCTTGTGACCATACCTCAAAAGGACAAGAGGAAGGAAAAGGCAAGTGAGGGCAGAAGTGAATAAGGAGTCAGTGCTCATTAAACAGTTATCTATAGGTAAGCATCACAGAGTATGCTTTCCTCTTTCTCCGGGCTTGCAGTATAGTCTGTAATAATCAGAGAAAAAAATATATTGCTAGAATATAAGACAGCTAATAGCTGTCTCTTAAATTCTATTGCACTTCTGTTCTTCCATTGGCATGTGATTGTAGTCAAATGCAGCTACTACAGTTCCTGTTCCCTTCACATCTACTAGCAATTAGACGATGGTGCCACAATTCTGGGTTTTGGCTTTAAAAAAAATCAGGCAATCTTTCAAAGGCTGTTTTTTCACTGACTTCTCAACCAATGAATGCCACTCTAAGAGAAACACTTCTCTCTGCCAAATTATTTTCCTAGCTAAGCAGGCTAGCTCCATAAAATGAGAGGAAAATGAGCACAGAAAAGGTTTGCTATCTTGGAACCATGAAAAGCTATTAATTTAATGAGGTCTGGAGCCTATTTCGGAATGTAAAATACTTTCCTGATTTTTGAAATAGCAAAATCTCTTCCGGACAAAAAAAGCCCTACAGGGAACTTCCTGCAACTGTTTGTTTCTAAAACCAGTACCCTGAAAAAGGCAAAAATCAAGAAATACATAAAAGAGTAAATAGTGCAAATATGGTGATGATCTAAAAAGGATCCTATAGTGAAATGACACTTTGTTTATATCACTTGCACATAAAAAATCAGGGGGTCAAGATTATAAACCGAACGCCTAATGCCTCACTTGTGGTCCACTGCATGCTCTTTAGAAGCATTGAGCACCAGGTGGAACAGCTTGTCTTACATTCTAGATTTCATCTATTAGCCTGGGAAAAGTTTAGTTTTCCTTTGGAACTAAGCTTTTTGTAAAAACTCATCTAATTAAACTTAAACTCTTGGATCAGTACACTATAATAGTGCCTGTCACTGATATTGTAGTGGTGATTATCTGTGTGCTATGGTTAGTATTTGTCATATATGTACTTAAAATGTTTCTCCTGGCCTGATTTTTTTCATATTTAGTTTATATTGCCTATACGTATGGTGGCTTTATGGCCACACATTTACAGTCCTGACTTTCTGTGCAAGAATGTCATTGCTTCAAACTTGTTTAGGGAAATCCACTACCAAAAGGAACTTGGGTATCGCTCTGGTAATGATCTGTTGGAATATTCTCACACTGCTGTACTCAAACTGTTAAGGGCCTTTCTCTTCCTGCCTTTCTTTCCCTTGCTTGATGACAGTATTATATCACATGTGAGATTATGTGAGCTTGGAAAACAATAAACAGGAATAAAAATACAGGAATGAATAAGATTTACCTAGTTTTGAGTTTACCCAGGCAAGCTGAGGAATTCCATGCGCAGTTTGCGATACCAGTTACTTCCAAAGAGCTAGGATTTCCCCCTTAGTAGGCATTTGCCCATATTGCATCATCCTTTCCCGTGTGCTGTTGTCTGCAGCAGCCCTTGACAGGCCTGCTGCTCTGGAGAAGGTTGCTGGGTTGATATTCTAGTTTAACAATAGCTGGTAACAGCTGTGTTATCGAAGGCTCTGTATGAACAATCTATAGCAGTCGTTCCAATGCTTCCTTCTCCTCCTAAGCACCACCAAATTTGTATTTCTCATATAAACAAATATGTAAAGAAAATCAGCAATCCATTATTATTATTCTGTTTAGTTTTGTTCTAGGATATTGTCTTCCCTGATGTCTAGACAAGTGTGTTCTATATACCAAAAGATACACAGAATGTATTTATGTGATGAAGGTATCCTGTTTTTACTTCTATCAAGCATTGTGCCAGGAGTTTTGCCAAGACCTTCTCCATCAATGACATAATGTCTCCATTTCAGGTTACAAACTGTCCAAGTCTCAGAGTAATAACTGTACCAGCAGTCCATCTGTTTTTATAAGCATTTTGTCTGCTTCTAGTACTGCCGATGGACTTGTACCTCAATTCCTAACAAGTTCCTGCACCATTTACCTTGAGTTACTGAAATACAATTGAACAATAGACTCCAAGACTTTTCATGTTGTAACTGATTGAGGTTCTGTCATGGTAATTAACTTAGGTTCACACTGTAGAGGGTTCACACATAGTGTTTAGAAGCACATGAAAAAAATAAAGTCTTCAGAAAAAGACTTAATCTAGTTTGCCTCAACTATACACACTTTCCAATCCAGGTAAGACAAGGGATGCATCTAAGAACTTCTCCTGGTAAGCATTTGAAAAATGGATTTTTGCTCATTAAATAACTTTCTCAAACCCCAACATTCAAGCTGCTTTGCCTCTTCTTAATGTCTAAAACAGTCCAAAGAAGATCGAATGTCTTCAATTTCTAGTCATCAGACAGCACACATGATGAAAACATGCATACACCATCATTTTATGATACGTATTCATCTGTTCCATCACATTTTTTTTCTGCAAATCTACAATAAATTGCATTTAGTTAGAGGAATTGATGTACTTTAAGGCTTTGGGACAACAGGATGGTTTAGCAACTCACAGATGTCTTATCTCGAGGCAGATCAGATGTGTTTTTACCCTTTATTCTACTTGGAGTTTGGTCTGAATCCCAGTACTGAATAGGCTCCAAATTCAGATCAAGTAACCCAGTCAGCACAAGGGGAGTCTCCAAAGAGCAGTGGTCAGTGATTCCCATGTGCTTTTCTGCATTCTCGGTCCAGCTGCTGTCTGCTCTCACTGTTACTTTGTTGGTGTATTCAGGAAATTGTCTGACTTTCATTGTCTGCTATTTGGCTTTTCCTGCATGCCACTTCTTTCAGGGAAGCTGGTTAGTGAGGCTGAAAACCCCCAAATCTGTCAGAAGTCTTGGAAGTGATTTCCACAGAGGAACAGTAAAAAAGGATTAAATTGCTTTTGTATAATTTTGAACAGGAAACTGTTGAAAACAGAAGGGAAATGCTGTCCTTAAAAACCTGTTTTATATGTGTCCCCAATCCAGTGGACTGTAGAGCTTCTACGTAAAATTACTGCTGCCTACTTTTGCTTGATTTTCTTCTAGTAGGCTAAGACAATTTGCCATCATTACAGTGGCAAACTGAGTATGTGGGAGCAAGGCTGCAGTATAAAGCACTTCCTACTGCAACTCCAAAGCCCAGAAGTCATCACAGCTGCAAGAATAATTAAAGGACTGGAAAGCAAGCAGTCGATAGAATAAGCTCCTCAACTTTCTCTTTAGCAGGCTAAAAAGGGTGATGTTAGTAGCACTAGATGACATTGCTTCATTTAGCTTATCCAAATAACAGCTAGGGTTGGGGCAGAGAACTTGTTAAACCCACAAATATCTCTACAGAAGAAAAAAGAATCATAATAGAAGACTTTTTGCTTGAGCAGAAAAAGTCAGACAAATCTAGATGAAAAACATAAGCACTTGCTTTTCAGAGCAAAGGAATTCATCACTGCAACAACTTACCACAGATAGTGGCTTCATTAGCCCCAGGAACTCAAGATCAAGATCACTGTTCTCCCTTAAAGCTCTGATCTCTGTGTAGGCACTGGCTTACAAAGAGGAATTGCTACAGGATAGACAAGTGTGACCTGCAGGCAGTGCAGACTTAGTGCATAACTAAGACTCCTCTCTGACCCTAAGGTTGAAAATGTCCCACTTCCATCTCCATCCCAACTGCACAAGTCTATGATTAATTTATCTTACTTGATTCTGAGATTAATCTCAGTCATGACAATGCAAAGTTCATCCAGAATTTGGATAGCAGAATGCTGGAAATATGAGGTGCTGGAGGCAGAAGCCATAGCTAGGTATTTGGCAGGGGTTAGATCACAAACCAAAAAAGGTACTACAGCTCCACTGCGTTTCATCATCTCTGGGCTCACAGACACATGGGTTTTGGGGATGCAAATACTCTGCAAGAGTCTAATCAAAGTGTATGACCCTAGTCAGGCTGAGAGCTGCTCTAGGACCTGATTTTTAGGCTAGCAAACAGAAAATATAGTGTATGCAACTCAATGTAGAAGAGGGTGGTAGGCTGTCTTCAGCATGCCTCAAGAAACATTCAGTTTATGCCAAGAGACATTACGCTAAATATATTTTACAGCAGGTGTAAAAGTACACAAATCTTTAGAAAAAGAAGGAAAATCTTTAATCATGGTGCCAGCCCCTCATTAATATGTTTGCATCTTTTTTTCCATAAAGTTAATATTAACATAAATACTTACTTTGGCTTCAGTCTCCTGGAAATAGCCAACAGGGCAGGATGTTTACGTACATTAGCTCTGGGAATCAGTCAGACCAGAGAGCAAGTGACATGTTTACATAGTCCAGTATTTATACCATACCTAAATAGCAGACTATCTCTGCCAGCTCCAACACCTGTACTGTACTCAGAAGTGTTTCTCTGACCGGAGGCAGAGTGCCCAGCACCACTCTTCCTGCAAGCCTTGCTATCCCACTACCCAGGAGCACAGGGATCAGAAAGATGCTAGAAAAACAGGTACAGGTTTAGTAGAAACATGAAAAAATAACTACCCACACCAGTAAATGAGTAGCCATGATTCCGAGTGTTTCCACTCAGTTCACTGAGAATGTGTGCTTTTAGAAACAGCTCCACTTGTGGGTTTTTTTTGACACTGATGTGTGAAAAGGCTTTATATTACATCAATATATAATGGAAATTAACTCTTACTTTCCTTTTTGCCTGGTACATTTTTACTCCATACCTGAAGAGCCTACAGAACTTTGTTTCAGTAAGTTACTCCACCTCTTAAATAAGTTATCCCCTCAGAGTCTCCATCCTTCACACATTATTTTTCATAAATTTACTTATATATTTAAGAAAAAAACCACCACATTTTCCTGTCTTAGGAACCACTGAGTATGTTTATATGGTGGCTAGAACGAAATACTGAATATGTTTTTAATTTGTACAACTTCTAATTCAAGGGATGAATCTACTTAATTTTATAACTAGCATAAAATGTAGAATGAAAGCCAGGAAAACCTTAGTGGCAATAAAACCAGAAACTGCCTACAAGTCTCTGAAAGAGTTTTCAAACTTCTTATCTGAGAAATTCTGACAGGAGCTCTCCTACGGCTGTTGAGAAGGGCACAGCTAAATCCTCTGAACGGGAACATACAGAAACACTACAACACTATGGGAGGTGCTCATGCAAGAAGCGTGCAGGAGAGGTGCAGCAGCGCTGTGAGCTGCAGGAAAGCGTATGCGTGTAGCAGAGGGAGTCCCTTCCCCGTGGTGCTTGCCCCACAAAAGTTTCCGTCTCAGACCCCAATGTTTCCTCACATAACTGTTTTAATATATTTTTGTTGATCACTTTTTTCGCTTCCTCTATGTATGCCTTAAAATCGCAGGTATTTACAGTTTTTCTTTCCTGCCCAAGGTCGCTAGGTGTACAGTCAATCTTATCATTTAGTACTGGAACCTGTTTGAGACTAAAGTTTTCAGATAATTAGTGAAGACTGACTCAGAAGTGGTTGGGAAGGTGTGTGCTGGTTGCTGTAGGCAGCTCAAACTTGCCTGGAAAAACCTGTTTGAAGGAGTAAATAGTTATTGAAGCTAGGCATAGACTTTTGCCTACAAACCAAGAGAAACTACAGATGAAAGCTAAGGCACTCACTTAAAGACAAAACCAGATTTCTCTCTCCTAACATTGTTGCTTAATGTCATGAAATCATGAAGACTCGCAGAGAGCGCATCAGAGTATGAGCAATGGGTAAGTGGAGAAACCATGTGGGAGAAGCCTGGCTCCTCAGCACGCCGTGCAGCAACGCTCCACTCCATGGATTAGCCTAAGGGGAACATGAAATGGAGAAGGATAGAGTTATCATAATCAAGTGACGTCCATTGCACGTCATGAGGTAGTCAGGCTGTGGTGAATCCAGTTTTCTTTATTCGCAAAATAACAAATCTCTTCTCGCCCTGAGGGACACACAGCTGTTAAGTAAAGGCAGCCTGGATTGAGTGGATGTGAGGCTTTGCTGGCATTGATGTAGAAGATAACTTCTTTCTGCCACAACATTTACGTGTGAGAAGCTGAGGTGGTTGCTACTATTACTGTTCCCTCCCCTGCAACCCGTCTGCACTCAGACAATTCATGTCAGCTCGGCAAAGGAAACAGGATTTAGTTCAAGGCAGCAGAGCTCATATGTATTCATAAAACTGTTCCTGAACAGAACAGAAAAAGAGATGGGCATATTTGGTAGCTTTTCTAGAAAAGAAGTATTTTCAGGCTCCAAAGGATCATGAGACAAATGCATTGCATTGATTTTGAAGTCAGGGCAAATTTTGCTTATCATGACTGGATTGAAATTTCATTAATGACTAAAATAATCTCATTCCTGATAAGAATCAGTATTATAGAGTAGCTGCGTGAGCCATAGCTGTTTCTCTCTGGCACCATCTCTTTCTAGAGACATCTCTCTATTAAAGGGACATATGTCCTTCTCTCAGATGAGGTAACTTGAAACAAAGCAGAGCATGCAGAAGGCCCAAATTGCTGGTTTTGTTGTTATTTTGACCAGGTTTAGCAAAAGTACGTTAATAACATAGCACTTAATTTTGTTCTCCTAAATGATGATGCACTCTAAAATTGCTTGTCCTGCAGCATCTGAAAGTATGATACAGTGTAAAATGGAGAAATAACAGAACTCTGATGCTTGCTCTTGTTTTTCAATAGTTAAAATTGTAGCAAGGAGGTATGCAAAGACTTAAGCATTTCCTTGTGCATAGTTATTGCTTCCTCTGTAATTTCGGAAAAATTTTTAAAAATCCAGGGCAAGCCAAATGATCCCATGCTTTTCTCTCCCTTTAATTTTCATAAATCTGTTTTAAAATAAACATCTTGTACATTTTTAGGAGCAGTGGAAAAGTTAAATAGAAACTGATTGCATATGAATGTGAAATTGATTATTTTCAGAGATTAAAGTAAAAAATGCACACTGGAATTCAGGGGAAGGAGGACTTTTGAAAGATTGTAAATTATTATACCAACCAAATGAAAGGCCAAGGGTCCCTCCCCTGTTTCAATCTGTGCTGAATAGACCAATCTGTGTAAGGACACAGATTAAATGTCCAGACGTGTATTTAAAGCTGCCTTTGTTTTAAAAGCATAGTATTTACATTCTGATAGTTTCAACAGTTACAAAGAAAATGTTTATAGGTTTCCTTTGGCACGTGTAAAACTTCCAGTAATGCTTTAGCTTTCAAATCTGTTGACTGTATTTAGGCCAGCCCTATTCCCGTTGTTAGGAAGCTGTATAAATAAAACCTTCTAATATTCCCACATGCGGACCAGTCTCTCCACTCCTGATATGCCTGATGGATTGTGCAATGCATGGGTTTGAAGATATTTTCCCTGGGTGCAAACTAAACTGCTGCTTCTCTTAACTATGCTCAGTCATCTCATATGAATATACACAAGAAATCCCCAAAAGTCACTGCTCAGAAGGATTCTAACTCTGCTTCAAAACTCCCTGAATGCGTTACCTGCTGATGTCACATTCTGTTGAGTGTGATTTTTTTCTTTTAAGTGTGCTTCCCTTCTTTACTTAAAAGATTCCTGGACTATTTCCCACCACCATCTGATTAAAAACATAACAAAATTCAGTAAGTCATAAAACAGTGATCTGCAATTAAGCTTCAAAAGAAAAAAATAAACCCTAAAATAAAAGCAAGATACACGGTAACCCCTATGAAGAATTTGGTTATGACATGACAGGAAAAACTGTCAGGTCCAAATCCATTTCAGAGTCAAGACCTGGGTTATACTTGTAATCCAAAGATTGCAAGACATGATGGTTTTACTTTGAAATAATGTGGTCATATACCCTGAAATTAATTCTGAAATCAATCCCAATTACACTATTCATTCAATTATGTACCATAACCTTAACAAATGTAACTTTTACAAAATAATTTGGATGAAATATGGAAACATGAACGAAAAAAGTTTAAAAAAACTTTTAAGGCAAAATACTAAATATAAAGAAATTTACAAAATGAGGCGGCACAAGGATATTTCTCCCGCCATATTACTGGGCTGCTGCTTTTTGCATTTGGATAGTAAACACCGAGCAAACCTCAGAAACACCAAAGAAACCACGAGAACTGTCAGACTGCAGCATTTTAAAAATGCTTACATTGTACATAAGACTATCTGATTACATGATGAAACGTGTGACTTCAACAGCTCGTTCTCTCAATCTTACTGTATCCAGCCTATAAAAATCACGGCCTCGGTGAAGCGAGAGACCAGCGGGAGAATGCAGTTTTCTACAAGCTCTCAAGAATGCTGCAGCACAAAACTTTACTCATGTCCTGGCAGGGAAAGTTTCCGGATGGGCAGCTGCCCGAGCCAATCCCTCACCATGCTCTTAGGAACACGCTGCTTAGCATTTGTTGTTTTTGCTTCCTGCCTTTGGAGGTCATCCAGAAATGACGTGGACTGGAGCAACACTATCTGGTGATCCTCCCCACCAATCCGTTTATGTATAGTAGAGTATCTAAATCATTTTGCCCAATGTGTGGCCAGAATGAGTAATCAAAAACTGTTTGTACAAAGCTTCTGCAATGCGTTGGAGGTGGTTCCCCCAGGACATTTTTCTTTGTATGTCTTAAATGACAGAGCTTTTTTTTTTAAAAAAAGAAAGTAAGAAAAAAATTTGAGAACACACAATGAACTTAAACCACATCCATTTATGTGCAGCCAAGCAGGGCTGAAAGATGGATGTATAGTTTCATGTTTGAATTTTGAGTTCACAGGCAGGTTTAAACAATATTTTTCTTTAGCGAATGAAGGAGGAGTTTGCTCAGTAGCGCTAATCAAGTGCCTCGGTTGTGCATAACGTGCTTGCAGACCACTGTCTTTATGAGCAGGACACTAGAGCACATAGTGAAGTTGTGTGGCACAGGAGTGTAGTTACCGCACGTTGTGGCGACACAAAAGGTTATAAAGGTTGGACACTGAGTTTTCAGTGCCATCGATAAAAGCTCACTTTTCATGACTAATGAACTAGTGCATTCTGAAGAAAGAGAAACATTTTCTATTTAGACTTCAGAGCTTGACCTTTTTGAACATTAACACTGTGTGAATCTGTGGGCTCTGCAAGCTCTACAAACTTTGAGTCACTTCTAGAGAGAAGACTGCTATTATCCTGTGTCAGCTATATGCCATTGTCTATGGGGGAGGTGCACACATCACTTAGTATTCTAAAAAGAGAGAACATTATACTCTCTGCTGCTTCTGTGTCACTAAGGGAACACCTCTGGGTTTGCTACGTAGGCAGCAGGCAACGAGGCCCAGCCAGGTGCTGCCTGACAGCACAGTAAGTGCTGTAGAGGGATGGAATCAAACCTCAGGTTTGACAGTTACCAAAATTCACACACTTGAAACGTTACGACTGAATTTGAAATGCATGGGTTTGTGGTCTGGCTGTTGTACTCACAGTTTGGCCACATATGAATGCACCAGAAGAGGATTTGAGAAAAGTGTGGGTTCAGAAAACCACTCTTCTGAAAGTTCTCTCTGCTAGCTGAACTTAAAAGAAAATGGCCCTTCCAAGAGACTGAGGACAGTTTATACACGGGCAATCCGCTCAACACTGTCTGTACTAGAATCGGCTTGTTCCTTCTAAATCTTAAAACAAACAAACAAAACAACACAACTTTCTGATATGTAATTTATGTTTTCATGCAAGCAGAATGGAAGAGTGAAGGGCACCCACCCACTACAGAAGCACTGTCACACCGTACTGCAATGGCCAGTTTGCTATAGGCAATCCTTACATAATAAGGGTTTATGGTAGAGGAGTAGCATTCTTCTCTGAAATACTAAAGAATACTAAATTTCTTCCCTGGTGATCTTACAAATTTGTGTAATCCTTCCAGAGCATGCTGCAGTGTGTTTCTGGGCACATACTATACACTATATTGCTTTCAAAGAAAAAGAGGGCAGGAAAAAAATTTCTCTCAGAAAATATTAATTTCATCCTCTTCTCTAACCTGATTAGAACAATTAGCACTAATTAAATGTAAGAGATCATGTAGCCTGACTCCACTCACTGAATAAATTAAATTGTTTTGATTCATAGTATCACAGGACAGAAAGCATCAGCACAGGGACTACGTTACACGCTTACCATAACACAAGCACATTTGTAAGCGGTGCCATCGCTCTGGGGAAGGGGTTTCAGAGTCACGGTTCATTTCTAACCCGGTGCTCTGGGCTGCTCTAATCGCACTGGTTTGTTGATAGACTTGCTCTACAAAGGTGAATCACCATTTCCCCCTGCTGCCTACTGAACCACAAAGGTCCTATCCAGAACCTGAACTGAGAGTGCAAATCCTCTGTTCTAACATAAGCAGAAAACAAATAACCCCCTTGATCCTTTTCGAAACTGAGACATGACTTTGCCCATAACTTCTTACTGGGTTGAGATACGTGCTGCTTTGATTCACTGTTTTTACTTTGAATCACACTTCTTACTAAAAAAGAAATAAACCTGCTTACAATTCATTCCAAATTGTAAGTAGGATTAATGTGAGGGGCCAATGTCCTCACCACACCCCGCTGCAGGTAACAGAAGTATCCTGCAGTGAATTTGGCTCCCTCGCAGAGAGCAAGGCGTAGCATGGGAAACACCACTGTGGTGACAGAAGCTGTAACATAAACACAGGAAAGGAGGACCCTGCTATGCAGCCAGTGACCTCTAAAAGGCACTGCGTATTCTTTGCCTCACAGCCTTGGTACGTCCCCGCAGGTTGGTGGTTTTGGTTAGCACTGGAGGTGAAGGGCGGGAGCAAAGGGTAGGACTGCCGGGCTTGTAAAACTGCCCCGACATCCATCTCCTTAATCCCCAGCAGCCTCCCTAGCAGCTGGGCCTCACCTTGCCCTTGTACAGAGGAACACACCCTGGATTCTCCTAGGGAGGTTATAAATAGCAAAGTTCTGACAACGGCAAAAACTACTCAAGTTCTGTGTCTGAGCAGCAGAAGACCCAAATCTTCGGTAAACTTAGCGAAAAGGAAGAATGTGGGCTCGATGCACAATGGAGCCACTTAATTTCATAAAGTCTCTTGCCCTTGCTTTCTATCTATAGAAATAAGTGTAACCAGTAAAATTGTAGACAAGATGCTAAATAATGTATCTAACAACTCATCTTAAATACTTCTGCTGCAAAACAAATAGCAAAAAGGATTACCCGCATAAATATTCCCTGTCAAACACAGCTTGCTCACCATGATTATCTGCTTAAGAAGGAACCATTGCGGAATAAAATATAGGGAGAAATTTACTACGGTTAGCCTTACTTTCTTCCATACTGTGTTACCTTCATAACAAAACAGATTTTCTTCCCTGCAGTTTAGAAGCAGTTGAAGCTTCTTTTTGGGTGAGGATGCACTCAAGCTAGCTACAAGAACTAACCTTAGACCCAAAGGGCTCAGTACAGTGTGGAGACCTGGCTTCAAATCAGTTCAGTCATGTCCATACGCTGCTGTTTCAGGGTCTAAGATCACTCACCTATTGGAAAATTGCATTACCATAAGGGTTGAACTGGTTTGGACACTGGGAGATCTTTCACATTGCTCTACTATATAATGTCAACATGCCCTTAAGGATTCAGAGTGGCCTGCAGGTTCCTGGCACCCTTAATTCTTTGGGTTTTGTCTATAAATAACCTTTCAGCAGCCAGGAACTAAATGAATTTTCAAACCATGCACATCATTAACAGGCCTGTTACAACTTAGTGTGTAAGAAAGATCTAAATAGCAACATAATTTAAAATCACATTACGCCATTTTCAGTGGTTGTTGAAATTCCAGTTGCATTGATTTTAGTAGACTGGCTGAGAAACTACATTAGTTCAATTTGTTCTCTTCCATTTTAAAGCTGTCTGTAGGAAAAGCTGGAACAGGTTCACTACATTGGCTGTAATGAATTCTGATAAATGAAAGTAACATAATCATCAACTGGCTGGGAAGCATGACCCAAATATAAACATTTTCTCTGAACTTTAAGACTGAGCAAAACTTTTCCCTTGCAATTTCTCTCATATTCTTTTCACAGATTTAAACATATAAGCAGCACTTACAGGATTCTCAGGGATAATATGACTGTATGATAACATGCACTGCAACTAAAAACTACACTGTGCCTCTCCTTTTTGGTGATGTTTCACACCATTTCTTCTCCATTTACAGAAAATAAGCCTTTAAAAGAATTTGGTCTTCCCTCTACAGCTCCCAGGGGAGTTTTGAAAATGTTAAGAATGTGGTTTCAGTATGAAAATATGATTTGTGTCCTTAAGTTCTTGCAGCAAGTGTCCCAAGAATACTTCAAGCATGGAACAATTTCAGAGGGAACATACTTGATTGCTTTTGAATTTTCATGAGGCAAAAGGAAATAAGAATGAAATGAAGGTTTAAATGAAAATGGCAGTTTGTTGGAATTTTAAGTTTGTAAAATGTTCATAGATCAAGCAGCAGATTTTTATTTAGGAGAAAAATTAGATAATGAAGCAGAATGGAAATAAGTCCCTGTAGAACTATAAACACTGCCTCTGTGAAAATGGCTTTATCACAAAAACACAGTTGGAATTTCCCCCATCACAGTAATTCAGCGCTTCTCTTCTGCTTGTAATGAATTTATATTGCAATTTGCCTACAAACTTCTTAATTTTATAATAGGAAAGACATGGTGCATTTCTTAGTGGAAGTTGTTTGCCTGTTTTCCAGTAACAACTTCATTAAATGCTTTTATGCAATGTACGAATGTATAGTCCCCTCCTTCTGGCTCTCCTGCGAGATTTGATTACCATATGTCCTTTTAAAGAAATGGCAAGATCAAGCCAACATTATACAAAGCCATCTGATTGATGTGAGTTTATAGTCATCTCCTCCCCTAAATAAAGAAAAATGACATGCCAGAATGGAAGCAGTTTCAACAGGAGTGTTTAGAAGGAGCAGTGAGTTGGGATGCTGTATGCATGTGAGGCTTACAAAAACATTCTGCTGTGTTCAGGTACTTCAGGAAATCTTCCAGACAGAAGATACAATCATGTTACTGGAGAGATCCATAAAGGCAAAGGAGTACCCACTGAAAGTGGCTCAGACCCGCCTGGAGGGAAGAACTAGACGACCCAATATAGAACTTTGCTGTGATGCACCTCAGCTTCAGTAAGTAAAGGCCAGACTACTCCACCCCTTCCTTCATCAGCCCCTCAAGAACAGGAAATTTAATGACAGTGTGAATCAGTTTGATAAGATGGGAATTGCATTCATTACATTGCAATACAAATTCTGGGAGAAAGTAGCAAAATCCAAGCAATTATGTTGAAATAATGGGTCAAAACATCTAATGTTCAATGTGTGTAATTGCCTTGAGAGCTCAATTGCTCATTGGTGGCTGATACATTTTTGGGATTCAGTCTTATGTCCAAGTTGGGGCTTAGGAATTTATTTTAACTCCATTCTTTATGAAACACAAGATTTCACTTTAGCAAATATCTAATTTTAGAAACATATTGTTATCCCAGACAAAATTCTGTTCTTTGATGCAAAAAGCCTATCTAATGGTCAAGCTTCTTAAAAAGTTAATTGCAAATAAGAATGAGGCAGCATCTTTTACTGCCTCAGCTAATTTTCCGCTACATAGTGACTCCAGTGTCATCTTTGTACAGGTTAGCTCATTTGGCTTACATTTTGGTTATATAGCTATGGGGGTTTCTCAGCACGTATTGGCATTAGCTTGGTGATCCCTGTGCTATAACCCATTGTACAGTGTGTATTGTGTCTTTCTGGATAGACACGCAGATGTCCGAGATACTGGCCTCCCTCCTCTAATGACTGAAGAAGGGTCTTCTGAATTTTAATCCCATTTAACTTCCTCCAATACAGTTGGAACACGTCAGCGTTCCAAAAGAATCCTATTGAGTATATCTTATTTAAAATAGTCTTCAAAATATTTGAGAGGGTATTTCTCACGAAATACTGCACCAGGATTCCTCCTGTAGATGAATTTCTCAGTCCAGTAAGAAAATTTTACATATTTTTTTCATAAAAATAGAAAACTCTCCCCTTTTATTTTTGTCTCTAGCAAAATCCCACCTTATAGAACAGGTTAACATACAACGAGATTAATGAAGTAAATAATGCTTTAAACTGAGTATTTATATTGTTTTTTCCTGAGCGGCTTTTTATCAGTTCAAAAAGCTTCTATTCAAACAAGGAAGGGGCAGTAAATCATAGTTTATTGTACTGGCATCTTTTTGCTTTTTCTAACTCCTTATATACCCTTTTTCCTCAGCCTCATACACCTCCTTAATCAGATTTGACATTTCCTTTGGCGTATCCATATATTAGATTTCTTCAGCTTCACACTCTGCTCTCCACATCCATTCTGTCACAAAATATTGTTTTGGATCTATGTTCATTTATATCCTTTTTGGATAGTCTTATTCACATAGCTTTTCATGCCACATAAGTCACACCTGTTCTAGATGCTGTGAGAAACCAGAAAAACCTCTAATTGCACTGTGGCATTCACTTAGCAGTGCCATTTACTATGGGAGCAGATCATTTGCCACTTCAGCTACCACCACACCATCAATTAGGTATACAAGCAAGCTGGTATCAGCATTATATTAAAAAAACAAAACCGAAATAAGATGGCCTTAAATGTTAATACACAGCTCTAGTCTTATACTGAGTCTTGTTCTCTCCCTAATTCCTCCCTGAAGACCTTTTCCACAAAAGTGTCTATGGCATTATGATTGATATCAGTCCAGTCAGCAGGATTGCATTTATCCAAGATATAAAATTTTTTGATTTAAGATCAAAAATATGCTGAAGCATATCACTTTATCACTTCCTCCCACAATTATCAGTGATGCTGTTAATGTTCCAAAGGGTCCTGCCTAAAAAAGTTTGGAAGGTTCATTTAAAAACATTGGAACATCAGAATACCTTTGAATATCTTTTTTTAATTAAAGGGAAAAGCCATTAATGTGACACACTTAAAACCAAAAAGTACCTAGGGGTTCTGAATCAATTGAACTCCTACTAGCTTCTAGGTTACATGAGAGTCTCACAAGCTGTTGCACAGATAGTTGGGAGTATTTTACACCTTACATACATGCAAGTCTTCTGTCAGTCTAATATGATTTCTAATATTTTAACCAAAATGTTTATACAAGTACACTGCTTACTAGATGTAGTTATACTGACAGTAACTAGCATATCCTGTTCTCCTTCCTCAAATACATATGAATTTTCCTCTACCACAGATCCCTAATCTAGACCAGGTTATTTTGAATGCTTTACCTGATCCAGATCATTAAATGTTATGTTCACCATAACTGCAATCAGAAATAGAAATTCTGACAGGGTATTTGAAATTGGGACTTTTTTTTTTCTATCACAGTTTTTGGCTGAGCTCATATCTCAAATAAAATGTATTTTCTTAGAGAAAATCCCATCTGAGAACATAAAACCATTTGCTAATTCACTTTTAATGGATTTTTTGCTTTTAAATAACTTGTTTCGTGTATTTCTCTCATATGGTTTAAAGCAAGAAGGAATTCAGCCCAATAGCTCAGCTCTAATAGGGAAAGAAAATATCAAATGAACTACTTCTTTGTAACATGTAAATGTTATCTGAGTTTGCTGTTTATTTAAAAGGAAGTGCTGATGTTGGCACTTGTTCTCTGTGTGTGCTGCCAGCTTTGTAGTTGAAGGGATTAGACAGAAAACAAATTAATAAAGTCTAGTTTTTCTGTGCTGAAACAACTGGGACTATCCCAAAACAAGTTAAGGTTAGTTCTGGAAAAAAAAAATTAAAAATAAATCAATCTATCTTATATTCTATAATGCACTGAGCAATTAATAAAACACAAAGTTGGCAGTATTAAAGAGAGTTTACTAGGTCAGTGACTACACAAGAAGATGACTTGCTACATCTCTATTGATAAGCCACTGGAAGAAAAGTGGTTGATATCAGCTCATGGAAAATCTTTATTTCAGAGCTCCATGTTCAATGGTTATTCTGGGAAGTGATTCTTGTTCTGACTAATGTGCTTCTGGGCCAAATCTAAGCTGTTTAGCACATCCTGCTGCACAAGTTTAAACTGTCATGAACTACACCAACACTGCAGTAGCATCCATGCAAAACATATCCTATAGGACCCTGTGCTCAGCACAGCCCCAGAGAGCCTACGCAAATGAGAGGCTGCAGGTGAAGAAGATAACAATTGGAAAAATGTATCAGATCAGAGGGGCTTAATCTGCTGCTGAAGGTCAACATGAGCAAGAAGCCACCACTTCTCATAGGTGCTATACAAGCTAGTTTGGCAAATAGGTTTCATATTGATCCAGTCCAAGACAGCTGTTCAAATCCTGCCTGAAAGCACAACCTCTCCGCTATCAAAAAAGTTATGTAGTGAGGGACTGCTAAAGTTACTAGAGCAACCTGTTCCCTTCTCTTTTTTCAGGCTTGTCACTGAAGCTTACACTATAGATGACACCTTACAGACCTTAAAGCGACGCCTGCAAGAAGCCCAGGATACTCTGCAGATGCTGATCCTCGACAAATCAAACCTGGAACATGACATTTCTGTGAAGACAAACTCCTTCTTCATTGACAAGAAGTGCATGGACATGCGCAAAGTCTTCCCCAGCACTCCACGGCTCATTGGCTTCATTTGAAAAGTAGCCTTTGATATCCGAGTGCATAATACAGAAATTGCAAAGGCTGCAAATGTCTCCCCGAAGGGAATCATTATTATTCTGTTTTCTCAAATAACGCAGTCCCATAGAAATAAACTAATGAAAATCACTAATATACCTCTTTTCTTTGAACAACCTCATATTCTCAGCTGTAGCTGCTACTAATTCAAATAAACTTAGTAGATTTATTCTAACAGAATCAGACCACACTTAAGTAACCAGGCAAATATTGCAAGACACGTGCGAGTTACTAGCTAGAGAAAACACTAGACTGAAATGCAGTACTTAAATCCTGTACTGTACTAATTCTGTTGAACTGTTCAGGATAACATGCCATCTGTGTTTCAGCTCTTGTCTGGAAAACTCCAGTTTAAAAGCTTCTCCCATCCTTACCTCTCTTCTCCTGTCTAGCAATGCTAGATTTGGCTTTTGGAATTAGAGGCAGCTGAAAAACATTGATTCACAAAAGCTGAAGGGCAATTTCAGTGCAACCACTTCAGGTACACGTATAGCCTGTAATCATTGAGAGGGAATCTTTCCATCTCTACCTCTTTTTAAATTGATTTGTGACTGATGTGATATTTGCCTAAGTCTGAAAGGTCTTGGCTATTTAGAAATATGCACTATCTACCATTAGATCTCAAAGGATTTCATAAGCAAAGAAAGTACCATTGGTCTATTGTGACTAATGAGAAAGGCAAAGACAAAGTGGGAACAGAACCTGCATACAGGAACATCGCGTGCTTAAAGTGCACTGAAACTTCAGTCTCCAAGTCCAGATTGCCCAACTTTCTAGTTCTCAACGCAGCACTATTCTGTGTGGTGGAAAGGAGAAGGATGGAATGGGCTTGGAGACCTGATTTATCTGGATGACAATTGACACAGATTAACAATGCAGTAATCCTAGTAAAGGGTTCAAGGAAGAACTAGTTTTAATTAGTGCTAAAGCAGTCTGACTACGTTGGACAAAATGAAGTAATAATGTTTTACTGTTATTTGCATTTCTTTCCCGGATTTACTCACATTCATTTTCAGAGAAACTGGCAAACCACAGCTCTAGTAACTGAGCCGGTTTCCTGCTACCTCGGGGTCCTCTCCGTGCGGCAGCTCCAGGAACACAGAAAACACATTTTACACTGGACCAAAACCAAATCCGAAACAATGCTAGATTCAAAAGTCTGACTAAACTGGCTCTGTTCCTTAGCCTTTGTTTTGTGTGGGTGGTGGCTTAATCTAGTGACCAATAGAAGAAACACTGCCGAGGCCTCCGAGCCAAGCGGTGCCGAGACCTCCCTGCCAGCTCACCTCAGGGCGTGCTGAGCGGGGCTGTGCCTGAGCCACCTTATGCTGTTTCCCTCCTTCAGTTAAAAAACCTAGTATCTCCTGGCTAGTGTGTCAAACCATTTACATAGTGACATGTTTCTAAAGGTTTAAAATAACAGGAAATCATTTTGGAACACAGGGTTGGGAAGTGACCTCCAGGCCTGCTTCTGAGACTCACCAAACCCCTCTCCCAGGGACTACACTGCATCTTGATTTTAGTGAGGGTAACACCACAGGCGTGTTGCACGTGCCTCTGGACAGGGCAGGCTGCTCCATCCAGCAAGCCCATGCCAAATGGTGGCTTTCTGGATGAATTTCTACAAATATAGGGAAAGTTTCAGAAATAATTTGTTTGTATTGCAATATATAACTGCAGGGCAGTTCATGGGGTTCTGGTGATGAGCTGCTGGACGCAGGAGGAGCTTGGTTACTGAAGACTTCACTGATAATCTGGTTTGAATTAATAGTCATACCTTGCTGTTCCTTACTCAGAAGCACTTCACAACAAACTTCTATCACAGAACTCTCCTTGGGACATGACTTTAGGTGGGAGGAGTGAGGAATCTCGCTGTTTTGTTTCCCAGCGGGGAAGGCTGTTACCACTGGTAACATTTTCCTCCCTCTCTATGCCTTTGTATGGAGGCAAGGGAGATTTTATCACTTGTTTCTGTTACTACCAACCTGTAGAATAAAGCACTTGATTTGCATTTCATATACTGTTTTTACAGTGTATGAAGAATAATATTTTTGTTGAGCTGTTAAATATTGACAATAGTCCCACCCTATTTATCAAATACTGACAGCTGACCAAGCAAAGAAGTAAAAATTATTTGGAAATTTGGATCTTCTTGAAGCCTTTAAATATATTTCAAGAAGTTGGAGGCTTTCCCAGTTCACACAGCTACTCTAATAGCCAGAAATAGTTTCTCCCCTCCTTATGCCAAGAACTCAATTAAGAGATATATAGCAGAAGGGAGGTACTTTTAAGAGAGCTGAATTCTTTTAACAGCTCTTGAGAGAAGAAAAAAGAAAAAAAAACACCTTTGTTTGAAAACAATCAACATCAGTGAAAAGTCAGCCTGAATCAAAGCCCTGAATTTGAAAATCTGGGGCCTCTGGGATAGAGATGGTGGGGCTGAACAATAGCTCTGAACATCACGAATTCCAGCTCCTTCTTGACTGTGCCTTTGTTCAGCCGCACTCCCTCCGAGACCTCGGCTCTGCTTTTGGGTGGAGTACGCACTTGGTACATTGTCAGTGCAAACAACACTGAACTTGTTTGAACACAGCGTGAACTCCTACCAGGAGCGGCTGCCTAAAACCATGGATATCTGACAGTTAGTAGTGTTCTTTGAGAGCATCGTTTTGCATGATAACAGTAATTCCCTGAGACACAGCTACCATCAGCAAGAATAAATTTTTACTGAGTACTGCAAAAATAACAACACTGTACAAAAATCACCTTTTTCCCCAACTATAACTGACTAGAAGATATTAAGTATATTATCTTACTGGAAAAAAAACTCAGCGAAGAAAGTGCTCTTGTCTTTCACTAGTGATATCCATGTATGCAGCACATTTCAGTTTGCTGATAGTGTACATCCTCTTTGTAAAAGTAAATGATTTTCTTTAGGCTTTCAGAAAGGAGGACACTTCTATGGACTTAGGCTATAAACATATATAAATCCAGAAGACTAGAAATAAGTCACCATTTGCTTCTTAGAAGTCAAGGTAGATGGATAATGCAGAAAATCTGGATTGTAGTCTTGTTCTGCCACTGATTTATTGTGTAAATGAATTACACTCAGCCTCCAGAATGCAGTTAATCCCGGTTGTGATGAGAATACGTCAAAGGAAACACATTTCTAACAATCATAAAGATGCTCACCCAGATAAACATGAGAATCTCTTAAAAAAACCCCAACAGAATATAAACATTCTGTCAGCCTTTTTCCCCATAGATCTCTCTTCTTTTGAACTAAATCATTAATTATTGTACTCACATGCAGCCACAGACATCAATAAGCAAGATCTACTACATTTCCATGTATAAAACCAGAAATTTAACACACAGTTCTATAATACTTGAAAGATAAGATCTTTTTTATAGCAAATAGACTAAAGCAGAAAAGATTGAAACGTGTCCCTGCCTGTTTTAAACAATGAGATAATTTTAGTTCCAGACATGCTATTTCCTAACATTATCTAAACTATAGCTCATAAAAATTTATGGACTGAACCTCCAAATAGAGTAAGAAAACAATGGATCTAAGTATCTTCACTGACAATATTCCTAGTTCAGTGCCACGAGGTTACTGATTATAGTGAAGGTACCTTGTTTTACCCAAATATACTGGTAGTTTATTCTTTCTTTTTTAATTTAAAATTACAGAAAGGAAACAGAATTTGTTATGTATGGATTAAATGCCTTGTGACACTGAATTTACAGATGATGCCCCAGTCAATATATGTGATGGTGCTCATTGACAAATCTTTGCAGTATAGCTATTCACCTGGGTAAGACTTGGCATTTGCTTTCAGCACAGGATATCAAGGTGTGAATAAAAGGAGACAAGGAATATCAACTGTGGCAACAAAAGTGTGCTGAGTTCTGGAATTTGCATTTAAATACCATTACAGTTCAGTAATACAGTTGCACAATCACACTTCTTCATAATATTACTGTATTTTAATTTTACTAAGGCAGATAGCATGAAAGGCATCTCTCAACACCTGCTTTTTCCCCCCCCTTCTATTTGTGCATTTTGGCATTTCCATTTTTACCAAAAGTCAAGGAACATCCAGTTCTGTATTTACTTAGAGTGCATGCAGGCCCACAGATGTAATAAGAAATCCCAAATCAAGTGACAAATATATGCTGAAAGTTTGGTAAGTAACTCCTGTCTTGGGTAAGCTTATGTGCTGACTTAGACCTCTGCAATATCTAATCTAAAGATATGAGGTTGGAGTAAAACCTTCAGGTCTTCACTCTGCAGCTGCTTCAGCAACACTGATATCACAGAAGAGCTGATGTTGGAGGGGACCTCTGGAGATCATCTAGTCTAGCCATCCCCTTGGTCAGAGCAGGGACAACCAGAGCACATTGCTCAGTGCCATGTCCAGTCAGGTTTTGAATGTTTCTAAGGATGGAGACCCCACAACCTCTCCAAGTAGCCTGTTCCAGTGCTAGATAACCCTCACAGTAAAAAAAGTAATTTCTCAAGTTTAAATAGAATTTCCTGTATTTTCACCCGATCCTCCTCTACTAAGCATAAGTCTTCCTTACTCCAGACCTTCCCATTGGTCTCAAGAACCTGCGATTTCAGAGGACATATCTTACCAGCAAAGACCAAGGGTGAAGTGGGCACTGAGTATCTCAACCTTTTTCACACTGCTGTCATTAAGTCTCCTGCCCCATTCACCCAGTAGGTCCACATTTTCCCTAGTCTTCCTTTTGTCGCTAATACACTTGTAGATGCCCTTCTTGTAGCTCTTCATGTCCCCTACAAGATTTTGGTTTTCCTGACCATCCCCTCATGCTTGGACAGGGTCCCTGTATATCTCCTGGGTGACTTGACACTGCCTCCACCTCTTGTATGCATCTTTCTCATGCCTGAGCTTTGCCAGCAACTCTTTAAGCTGTGCAGGCCTCCAGCCACATTTAGTTTAGTTCCTGTCCATTCTAATCAGCCATTCTGGAACAGTTAATGACTGCAGACAGCGAGAGCCCCATGATAGGATGGTCAATGCAACAGATCTACAGACCAAAAAGGATTTTCTGGGAATTTCCACCCACCCACCTAAAGTTACAGGCATGGATTTAAAGTGTTATGATCATGCATTTCCCTAATGCAACACAACTCCTGACATCTTTTGGAAATAATGGCAAAGAGCATGCATCTAAACTATGTACAGCAGAGATGAGATTTCAAACTGTTGGCTCTTTGAATATTCTGTTAGATGACTGAGTTTTTAACCCATAAGCAGCTCTGACACGTGCTTGTCACTACACACAATGGTTTTGGCTCACTTTCTTCCATTACTGTGAGAAATCATACAGGGCAACACATTCTATAGAAGAGGTTCATGAGAACAGGATAATTGTAACATATAAGAAGTAGATATATTAGACAAACAAAAAGCAAAAGCAGATAGCAGATGGCTCTGGACCCGGATTCTGACATTAAAGTAGTTTATAAGCTACCATGAAATTTTCATCTTATTTCTGCATTTCTTCCCCCAAAATTCTTTTAAGAAGGAAACCTGTCTCAAGTAGATTACAGGCTTCTTTTTTAAACCAAGGGATTACATTTTTAAAGTAAAGGCACCAATTCCAACAATGGAAAATAAATAATCAACAAGAATAAATAATGCTTTACTGTGCAATAAAGAATTAAAGTTTGTAGAGTATGTAAAACAGCAGATCTTTCTTCCAATGCAAATTGCTTTGAAATATTAGAGAATGGTATAAATTTCCGTATTACTGAATTATGATACCACATCATGTAAGAACATGCTTGCTCTCCTCAAGTAATAAAATAACTGCTGGCTCCTTATTACACACATTACCAGTTCAGATTTGTTCTCCGGCCTCAGGGCAGATGAAAGCCATGCTGTAAAACAAACCTTCTATTAAAAGTTAGTCAGGAGAATAAGGTACAGGTCAGACCAGTCTAAGTATTATTTGGCAAAGGAAAGACCATCCCTAACTCTTTGGACTTTATAGCTCTAGTTAGTTTTCAAATGGAATCCATAAATGTTTATCCAGTCTTCCTATGATGTCCTTTGATCTCCTACATTTTTACTTTTAAAAACACAGATAACATTCCTGTATCCATATTAGACAAATAAGTAGAGGAGACAACACAGTGGTTTGAACTTTTGTTTGGATTTTCTCTCAGGATTTATAAACACCAAAGCAATCCTTCATTGGTTGCCAACGCAAAGAAATGCAAGCTTATATAAAATACCCATGCTGATCTGGTGTATTTAATGTGAAGCAGACCTATATTCTCTCTCTATATATATATATATGAAACACCCGATCACTTTTGTTTGTTGTCTTTTTAGTTTTGTCTTTTTCTAAAGGCATTTACTGTTGTATTACTATCACCAAAGCCTACAATATTGAATGGAATTTTTAAAGTGGAAAAAAATGAAGGAAATGTGTCTAAATAAATAAGGCAGAGGTTGTCTTCTGGTGGGAAATTTCTTAATGTTGTGAAACAAACATTCATAAGAAAATTCAGCACCAGAAAACCAGCTTTTAGACAAACAAACAAACAAAAGATAGTGGTGAAAATAACCTCCAGATTGGAGGGCAACAAGCAAAGCATGTCCAGGAAGGTGGTGGACAACAAGTGTGAGTGGGTCCCTACTCTCTAGAGTCTAAGAGTCCAACATGGGTATTTCATAGCCAAGTGGTGCTGGCACAGCAGGAGCAGGGTGCAGTGACACCGTGGGGCACTGAGCAGCACAGGCTGATTCACCGATCTACGCTTCAGCTACAGTCACAAGAGCCATCCCGCACACTGCCAATCGTCCAGGTCAGTGGCACCCTGCAAAGCACCCCTTGTGGCCTATGCATCTTGGTTTGGTCCTTCGCTTTACCATGCAAGAAGGAAAAACATTTATTGAATGGACATCTGACGTAGGGCTCAGGCTAAATGTCTAGGCACTTCGTATGCCACAGTGCAGTTAGGGCACCGCGGGAGGAAGAGCAACAATTTTTTATAAGCTCAGCTTCAGAAACAAACACAGTCATGTTATTACAAACACGCAACAAAGAAGAGAGTGTATTCATCCCCCCGTATCACATCTGTGCCCTGCAGGCAATGTTCTGACAGAAGTCTGTGAAACTTGTACTTGCAGCTATCTCAGACAGCTCCACCTATAACTGTCTCAGCTCTGGCTCCGAGTGCCTGACACGATGCCAGAAATGTGTACGTGATCCCCTAATGCTCCTGCGCAGTACTGGCTTTGTTTAACTAGCAAGCATTTACAAACACACCATACAGGAAAACAAGGTAAACATGAAAATGAACTCAGGAGTTTTATTTGCATCCATTGTATTCACTTGTGTACGCTGCAGAGAAGCACGGGCATCTAACACACTGACACTCCTGAATCTCTCAGGGAAGGACTGGGCTGCTGCTCGATCCTGAGGGAGCTGTAATCCAGCCCTGCGTCCAGGCAGTTTGTGATACTTCCGCACTGCAGATGCTGCTGTGACTTCAGCCCATGGACTGAACTCATGAAAAGTTAACCAGGGATTTTGTACATGTTTTATAGCCAAAATGGAGCTCCATGCTACTATGGTTACTGCATTACTTCCATCAGACTGCAACAAAAGCATCCAGCAATACTGCAACTATCTGTCCTGTTGGCCACCCTCTCCTCCAGCATCAGCATCTTCTAGACCTTGAACATCCCATAATCGGTAGAAGCAGTCCTGCTGTTTTTCACTGGCCCCAGATTCCTTGTTCCAGGGTCCATTCCTAATCCTACTCCTTTGAAGAGCAGAAAGGGCCAGCTGTAGAGCTCAGCCAGACATCCTTTATTAAGGGAAGGCAGCAACTGCAAGGCTGATGCATCAATGGCCCAACACTAGCTGGTTGGCCAAACCCAGCAGGTGGAATTCAAATTCAACTACCCACAACCGTCCTTACATGTTACACGTACCTTACTATATTGCAGGATGCATTGGCTAACTGGCTAAAAAGCATATTTGCATACACTAATCATTTCCTTGGCATCTGCCATTTGCTGGTTTTGGAGCTTGCCTGCCTTATGAGCAATCTATCCATACTGTTAAGCTGAGCTACAGGTCCATTGGTAGCCTGTCAACATGAATGCTGAGTAGCATCACACAGCACTCTGCAGAATATTACAGGGATCTGCACTGACAGTTCCCCCATTGGTTCCCAAGTTTTTTTACAATTCCACTATGCCAAGGTCTACTGTAACCACCATTGCAGAATTATGCAAAGGTACAGAAAGTGGCTGGTGAAGAGACACCAGAAAAACCTCATCTGGGAAAGCACAGCAATTCTTGCTTCTCTACTGCTGATGGCTCCAAGGGGGAATAGTGGTATTACCCGTGTCTGGAGACATACGCTGATGAACTTTTGCATAATGCATCAGATCTGCATGGACTTCAACAAGAAACCTCTCATCATCCTCCTGTAGCAGAGTACGTATTAGAGTGAACCATGACAGTACTGAGAGGGACAACTTTTTTTATCAGGAAACCAGCTATCTTGGTTAGCTACTTCAGATACCATGACAATTGCTTTAGCATTGGCAGATTAACAGTTCTAGCCATGGCTGAGACTTGTTATGAATGTCACTTACCTCTAAATTCTCAGCATCAGCGATGTACCCCAAACACCTACCTCTCAGGGAATGGTTTTTCAATCAAGAATGGAACTAGTGCTGACTGCTACACACCTGGCCTCGGACCCTTTGAAGGAAGGAACCAGAAACTGCTCTCCTTGCAGGGGTTGGGGGGACATGGAGCACAGTCTTGGTAGAGCTTCACAGAGGCTCACAGCGTGAACAGCAAGGAGCCACTGAGAAAGCTAAGTTACACATGTGGCCATTGCAGAACTGGGGTTTTGCACTCTTACTGGCTCAATCTAGTTTGGTTGAACTGGCTGCTGAAATTGCAGTTGCTTGTTCTTACCTGCCTCTAGCAAGCTCTAGTCTGTGCCACTGCAGCTCCCCTACCCGAGCACCCTGCCCTGGCCCCTCTCTTTGGGAGCTACAACACACACGCTCTGCTCTTCCCACTGCTATTGCTTCCTGATTGCTCAGGCTGGGTGTCCCCACTTCACCTTTCTAACACAGGAGAAAGGCACCACCACCACGCCTCCGCTTCATGCGGGGCGATACATTTCAAACAGACTCAGGGAAGAAGCTGCTGGATGCCAGCATCAGACATGCTGTCCACACAGCGCAGCCCCCGCAGTGTCCGCAGAGATGTTCATACTCCTATGAAGGCAGCAGATTGCAAAAAGCTATTAGCTTTCCAGCTGAATTCTGTAACCAGAGAGTGCCACCTCAAGCTACGTGAGCTCAGGGGTGCTACGGAAATTGACATATAACCCATGTTCAAACTAGAGAAAGTTTTATGACTAATACTAATGGATCCCCTGTACCACACATCACAAAAATATTTCTCCCTCTTCCAGAAACTTAAAGCTGAAATTATTCCTAAAGTGTACTGGCAAAAAAGAAGCGTTCACCTATGTAAGTTACTCAGTGCACTGGACTGAGCATGAATGGATTGATTTGCCCAATAAAAATACAAGTTCATGTGTTTCTCCTCATGTTTGTTAGTCTGAGCAGAGAGAGTACAGGTTTACAGCTAGATGGCCTTTTAAAAATATACTCTGAACACTTCATTAAAGATTTTTGGCATAGCTGAGGTTTCCTGTGGCCTGAACGCTGAACAGACGGTAAGTGCCTAAGCAAACAATGGCACTTTTCTGAAGTCACAACTATATACAAAGAGAAGTTCAGGAATAATATGGCCTAGCAGCAAAGTTAAGTGCCATGGGAGACTGCTGAGCAGGTTTGGCTCGTTGGCTAACCTGCAAGTGATGTACAAGGCTTTGCTGCTAAACAGGTCATCCAAGGGTGGGTGGAAAAAAATATTAGTTTTTCTTCATCTGCAGTTTGTGCAGGGAAGTTGACAGACATGCCAAGCAGACAGCCCTAAATGAGACGTTATTTTTTGTACCCCAGCTGAAAGTACTTATGCAAAAGAACTGCTACCTGGTTCTCCCCAGGGGCAGTTAAATTATTGCTATGGATTGGAGAGCTCCACAAGTTCTATACATAAACATTTAAGCACTGTGATTTATTACTAGCAGATAGCTCCACCATGTTGATTTATCTTTCATATTCCAAGAGCAGCAGCAACACTATCCTTGGTATGACAACATTTACAACAGAGTTTATATAGCCAGATTCACCTACTTAAGGCCATCACATTGTATTTAGGCCTGTCACAGTCTTGCAGATTCTCCTGGCACACAGCCCTGAGCCTGGTGACAAGATGTTGAATACCTTGAGCAAAGCAGAGGCAGGGCACTCTGACTGGGGAACACTCAAGGCGCAGATGAGGGGAAGGGAAAAAAACTGATGAGACAGTGACAGACTTGGTTTTTCTGAGCAGAGCAATATGCAGGGCTTTAGAACAAGCTTCCAAAAAAAAAAAAAAAAAAGACGACCTAAAACAAAACAAACCACCAAAACTAAAAAATGAACAACTACAGATATGAAGTAGGCCAGTAGGCCCCTCACTACAAGAGATAGTGAGGTGCTGGAGCATGTCCAGAGAAGGGCAACAAGGCTGGTGAAGGGTCTAGAGCACAAGTCTTATGAGGAGCAGCTGAGGGAGTTGGGGTGTTCAATATGGAGGAGGCTGAGAGTAGACCTGAACTAAATGAAAGGAGGTTGTAGCAAGGTGGGGGTTGGCCTCTTCTCCCAAGAACAAGATCGGACAAGATGAAACAACATCAAGTTGCCCCAGGGGAGGTTTAGATTGGATATTAGGGAAAAAATTCTTCATCAAAAGGGCTATCAAGGATTGGAACAGGCTGCTCGGGGAAGTGATAGAATCACCATCCCTGGAGGTATTTTAAAAAGGTGTGTAGATGTGTTAGGGACATGGTTTAGTGGTGGAATTAGCAGTTGGACTTGATGATCTTAAAGGTCATTTCCAACCTAAATGATTCCGAGAGTGCAAGAAAAGAGGACAAAGTGATACAGATTTAACACAGGCAGAAGGCATCCAGCAACATGACCTCTTCCCTTGAGAGGACAACTTTTTTTTTTTTAAACTAGGGAAATATACTAGATCTAGTCTATCTGGATTTTTGGTATAACACTTTGTAACTCATGAGGAATTCACTCTGTTCAAGTCAATACTAACACAAGAACTGTTAGGTAAGGAGCTGGCCAACACAAAGAGTTTTACAGGCAGGTACCATACCCTCCTCCCTGTTCTCTACTGGTTTCCTGCTCCCTCTAGTTCCTTGGTTAGGTTGCTGGGCAAGGATCAATCTGGCTTCTCCTGCACCCACAAGAAATTAATACGATCAATGAAACATAGCACAGTGGTAACAACTGGTCAAATAACTCAGTGCTGGGTTGCCTGAATGCATCCTCTGGAATGAATGATTTCCTTGAGGTCTGGATACCTGTCTAGAAGGCACTTAATCAGAATCATGCCATGTATCCTCTTCCCCATACCACCACCACCCTCCCTAGCGCACACCGACACTTTGTCAGAGCTGCTCTACATTTTATCCTTACGATTTCTTTGTTTGAGCCAAAATTGTTTGATTTAGAAGCAGCCCCCCAAAAAAATAACAACCACAGCCTGAAAGGACTGCAGTGAACAGTCATTTTCCTGACAATTTCCCAAAGAAGCATGAAGGCTGGAGTAGCCCAGCAGAGCTCCAAACCTGTCTTTCTATCTGCTTTTATCATTTTTGATGGATTAGGCTCTCTCTGCTTCTCTGCACTCCTGTAGGCATTAAAAAGCCAGAAATGGAGCTTGTGGTGTTCCTCAGAGTTTCTTCTTTTACACCAGGTAGTTCTTGGTTTGGCATTTCTGCTTGTCAGAAGAAGACTCTGCTAGCTGTTATTGCGAGGGAGAAGGCTTTATCCCATAATGTGATTCCTCACCCAGCTGCAGATACTCTTGAGAAGCCAAGGAAGACTGTAATTCTAGCATGAGCTAACAAGCATGCTGTAATCCTATCAGGCCTCAGGAAAGAGCACCTATTCCCACCATTCCTCTTGGGGTGTGTTTGGGAAAATTACTTTACAACATTCCCAGCTTTGCAAGTAACCACAAAAAGACCCTCCAAAATAATTTGAAATGAAAAAAATCCAACCCAGCAAATAAAATATGCGCTAAACTGAAACAAATGAAATCCTGCACCAGTAGCACTGTGTTTATACAAAATTGTTTTCCAAGAATGATCCAGAAATTAGAGCTCGGCAATGAGTGGGGTTTTTTTTCCCCTCTTCATTCTAAGTTCAGACAACTTTCATTTTTCAATGCTAATCTTTTTCAAATGAAATCTTAAGGTGTCATTCAAAAAACAAAAACACACTGGAGTTTCTGAAACCAGACTTAAACAGGTACACTGCTACTTCTGAAGAACAAGTGGTGGGAAAGGAACAGATCTCACAAGTGGGAAGAGTAATTTGGAACAAGTTGTAAAGAACAGAGGCCGGGGGAAGCATACTGGCCATACAGGGACAGGGGAAGATGTTCAGAGAAGTTACAGGAATCAACATAAAATTATGATATACACAAGTAGATGATAAAACAGAGAATGTAATCGTTACCATCCAAATTCTTTCTTGCACAAGGCATTTCCTTCCTGCCTGATGAATTCAGCAATGGTAGCTTAAGCAAATTGTGACCTTTGCTTTTCAGCTTGTCTCAGTAATGAAGTGAAAGAATTACAATGAACAGCATTAGCTACAGCATAAATATACTGATTTTTCAGACTTAGGCACTAACAATGAGATATTCCAGACCTGCAGTTCAGTCTGTGGTATACAGCTATGCTAAGCATTCTCACTGCAAAACTGTACGTGCTTTATTATGCCCACCCTGTTCCCTCACTTGCCTGCTTCTGTACAATAAACAGCAGGTTATGGTCTTAGCCCATGATTCTTTGTGTTGAGATGTTTTACAGTTCTTTCCCAGGCCACTATAGAAGAACAAGTCTGTCCTTTGGAAAGACTTATGGTAATTACACTGAAGGGGAACCAACATTTGAAATTTTTTTGCCTCCTTCCTCACAGCAAAACAATCAGGCTGCACCAAACTTATAAAACTTTATAGTTCCAGTTGAATGTTAGTTTTAAAGCACTTCTGTAGGTATGCTGAAGCTGAAGTATAGTTGGCTAATCATACTAAGTACAATTGTATTTATTTTTTTATTTAAAAAGAAACATTTATCTTTCCCTTGTGAACAGAGGGAAATGACACATGAGTGAGAATCCCTGAGGAACAAGTTTTGTTGATGTTAGTTATCAACCAACCAGTCACTGCTTATAAAGTCTGCCTGCCCAACTGCTGAATATTGGTTCTGGATGCAATCAGCTCTAGTACCATGGCCACAGGGGGTCATCTTTGTGATGGGAAGTCCTATTCTATTATTGCTAAAGGCCTTCAGCACTAAGTCTGTGAACAAGCTTCATACAAGAATAAGCTGGTTTGTTTAAGTGCAATACTGCACTTTCAGCAATGACAAGAATGAACAGTCAATTGCTTCTTTAATTGCTCCTTTACACATTGGACCCTTCAGTCCTCATGATTTATGTGCTATAGTTCATCAGTAGTCCACATGCTGAAGTAGTTTATCACACACAGAAATGTGAGTGACATTTCTTTCTACAGAAAGAAACAGTCTTGGATTTATATTGGGTAGAGAGGTTTACAATGTATGACATTTCTAGGCATTTCTAATTGTTCTGAATATTTCTTATAAACCATATTATTACCAAATCAAAATCAGTCAAGCTTCTCATTTGTTATTTCTTGCAAAACGAGGAGCAAATAATCTCTTCTACACTTGTTCTGCATTCTTCTCTTGTTTAGAAATGTCAGGGTGTAAACAGAAAACAAAGTAGTAGCTTGTTTCCATTTTTGCTTCCCATAGTGCACTGAACAAGTGGCCTCTTACATACTGGACACAGGGGGGGAAAAATGATTTGAGTAATTAAAATGCCAATTTTATTATTTTCAGACTTCTCACATACAGAACATTCCCCAACATTAGCAAAGCTAACACCCATTTATTTTAAAAACAAAGTTCCTCTGAAAAAATCTAGAAAAGCCTTAAGGAATCTCCTCCATGTCTCTAGGACTAAAGATGCCCAACGTTTCTACACAATACTACTCAAACTAATCTTCCCCCTAAAAAGCCTTCTACTTGTCAAGTTTTGTTTTTTTTCCTGTTCCTTAAAAGACAAACAAAAGTTTGTTTTGAAAAAAATATGAAAGGAAGTAAAGGAGTTGTGTTGAGCCAGAAGTCCTCCTTTCTCCACCCTCACTGTACTCATCTGGAAAGCATCTGGCAAACAAATCCATTGATAATTTAGAAAAGCTATTTATCTGTCTTCACAGGCTTAAGGAGGAAAGCGGATAGCATACAAATTCCATGGACTAATTGTACATTCCCTTTATATTATTGCTATTTTGAAAACATAGGAGTACAGAACAACATCTACCATGTTCACAAAAAAACCCCACCCACCTTCCCTAGTAAAGCTGCATGAAACCCAGGTTAATAATACTTGCAGAACAGAGCACCTGCCTCTGGACACTAGTTACAGTTCCTGCTTTAAAGATACTATAGTCAAAGTAGAGTTTTCTGCTGTTTGCTGTCAATGTGAAGTAATGCAAGTTCAGAAACGGACCCAAAACTGTAACTGTTGAAATTCAAGATTTACTATTTGACCTCTGGCATAGCTATCACCACAGACCACAGCCCTGGGTTCAACGGATTCCCAAGATATCTTCCAAGTTGACACCTAGATATTTCAAGTTTTCAATAAAGCTTCAGTCATTACATCCTAATGGAATAATTCTGCTTGGGTAAACCATACTCACATAAGTTTATCCCATCCTTTATAACCCAATTGCCATCGTAATACCAGGAAGTACAATTCTTCCCTACTGTAAATTATAACAAGTTCCAGTCTCTCAGATGACCACTCTCCATTGCAGCTTTTGGCTTTTTTTTTTTGAAAAGGTGTTTTCATGCTATTTAATTTTGACAAGATTGTAATACTGACACACCAAATTCGTAGATCAGTATGTTGCACTCTACACAGAGAGCTGATTAACAATAAATAATCCGAACAAACACAGATTAAGAGCAGCCTATAAATCCTGCCTCCATACTGTAAGTCACATAAGACCAGGCAACATACTGTGCTTAACTGGAACTACAGTGAGAGGAGAAAATTGAGCTGCACTGCTTTTCATGCACGTTTATGTAAATTCCATGATTACATTAAGTAATCAAAACAGCGCTATGTAAATTTGAACACACATCATTGAAGAAATGCAAATATTTATATAACAGTTTAACTGGGAAACATTTAGGATGGTTCTTTGCTAGGAGAAGATTAATTTTCAAATAGCTGATCACTGTAAAGCTGAAAGTTGGCTGTTTATTAGAACTCAAGCATTCAGAAGACCTCTGGAGACCTGACTCCTTTCTGTGCTTACAGGTACCCTCAGGAATTAAGTTTACCGTAGAGTGAAAAACTTACCCCTTAAATAGCATAAAACACCTAATTACTATCCTGCATAAAATAAAAAAAAAAAAAAAAATCACAATTTTCTGGTTTTAGTTTCCTTAGTATTTGGCTTCCTGCGGTATTAAATACAAGTACTCCAATGCCATTTCCCAGGTAAAGTGGCCACAGTATTGCTTTCTCACTCCTCAAATACGTAAGATGCACATGCAAGATTAAAAAAAACAACCCACATTATATGAACCATTATAATATATTCTTTTGCAGCTGCATAGTCTCAAAAGTTATTCTAAATCTGCTAAAGTCAAAAATGACTCATACTTTAAGAAGAGCTCTTGGGAATGCTTTCTTGGCTGTCTTGCAATCCAGAACTGAGAAAAGGTGGAGGAGGAAAAAGTTTTTTTTGCAGGTAGCTTCATGGTTTTAGTACTATCAAGCTGAATTTCACAGGCCAACATTGCTGTCTTTAAAACTTACATAACTCAGCTGTATTGCATGCAGCATACTTCAAGAGGAAAGAATGTCAAATCACTAAATGTTAGGAAGAAGTCCCCTAAATATGAGCCACTGAATTTCTGGGATGATACTTTGAGTTGGAAAGCAAAACAGAAGCCCTCATTTGTCCACATTTCCACTTCTGATTTATAATGAGGGCAAAAAATTTGTTTTGAAGGGTCCGTTTTAGAAGCTGCCATGCTAACGATATTACATGATGTTTGGCAGTCCTCCTGGTCTTGCCACACACTCCTCCCAGCTGCAGTTCCATTTTAGCCATTCCACTGAGCTCTCTTTAATGGATTATCAGGGCCTGAGGACACTGATGTTAACAGCTACCACCAGTTAAATACAAAAGCAATTACAAATCAAAAAAAGAATGAAGTTTCCTTTTCCTGAATGGATGACTCCCCTTCTTTTCCCAGAGACTGCAGTTACTTGAGACTGAGCAACTTACCATTCCAAAACCATCATACTTGGGAATTTCTAATTGACTGTCACACACCAGGGACAAGTCTCACTGCCTACCCAATAATCTAGTTTACACACAGAAGGGTGCAACAGGTTCTGTGCCCTGTTATTTTGCTTCCTTTGATTGCCTTCTACGTATTTTATCTCCCCACCTTTGCACTCTATTATTTAGAGCTTAGCTTCAAATAGACAACAGCTATGCTATTAGATTACTTTTACACAGTGAGATTTGGGTTATTTTTCAGGTTGAGTAAGCTAAACAAGAACTTAGTAACAGAAAAATTTCTAACACTGCACAGGGACATTCCAGGAGCTGCTTGTCATCTGTTGGCTAGAGAAAAAGAGACAACACTCAGACATATTTTAAAAGAATTTTCTTTCAGTAGAATAAAACCAGGATTTATAGGATTTAAGCTAAGCTAACATACAATGAAATATTACACCTGCCAATCCTCACTCTTTATTACTATTATCTACTTTTTAGTAGTTATTATAGCATCCCACTTCTCTCATGAAACATTGCATAATGTGTTTCATTGAAGATTTTAAAGTTTTTATTATTTCAGCAACTTAATTCTGTCTCAGAGGGGACGAAAGATATTCCATTATATATAGATACACACACACCCCAGTAAAATCACGCCATCCCATTTGATTTGTACAGAACTCTCCCAGAATTTCTATTTTTAAGCCACAAAGATGATCTCATTGTATGCTTTAAATTTCATTCAAAAAAGAGTATAAAGAAAATATGAATGGACTGTTTAGAAAAAAATACGCTCATATAGCTGAAGACATAGCATAGGTGTGCACGTACCTATCTCCTCCTCATTTCTGTGGTCAGGACCTCCTCTGAAATTCAGTGGCACTGTCATGAATTAATGCAGACAGGCACAAAGAACGAGCACAGGCTTAATGCAAGCTTCATTTAGTGCAAAGCAACGAATATCACAGGGTTAGAAAGTGACAGAGGGTGACTATGTGCTTTAAGTTGTTTCACACTGCCATGAGCACAGGAGAAAAACTTACCTGCTCAGGTACTGAAAGGCACACCCATAAGGCTAACTCTGCTACCAAAGCAGCAGGTGCTTTTAAATTAATTATATCCTGCCTTCAACAATATAAAAGGAGAGCTAACCCTCAGTTGTCCTGAAATGACATGCTCAGATTGCATGCTGACCATTTAGCACCTAATATACATGCTTGACACCCCAGGAGGCTTCTGCTCTGGCTTTCCCTTTGCAGCACTAGGTAAGATTCCATCTATAAAGTATATTAGAACCTTTTGAACAAAGCTATTTCATATTATTAATTTAGAAGACAAGCAGCAAGCACTAGCAGCATTAGTCAGTCTTTACCAAGGATCACAGCCTTATGAGACAAGTTCTTCAGTCCTCTATTAAAGGCTTTCAGCAAAAGAAAAAAAATTAAACCTAGATTTTGCTATTTAACACTTTTAAAATCATTTTTAAGTCTGCATTCCTCTGAAGAAATACAAGCAAAAACATCCATTCTCCTTAGGTTTGCTGTACGTGCATTCCTCTGCAGGAGTTAAACATCTAACCGATCACTGCTTGTGTTAGTTTTATTAAAGATCATGGAGCCTTATACCTTGCGGCAATTAATACAGCTCAGCATTATGGGAAGAACTGAAGCTTCTCCTCCCCCATCCTGGTTCACACTGTCCAAATTCTATTTCAGAAAGCCTTTGTGGGTCCTAAGCCTGCTTTGACTCTGTTGATACTAACCTACCAAGTATTAGTGGCTAATGCTAGAAACACCCACCTCGTAACTCTCACTCAAACAGGATCTTCAGGTTAGACTCAAGTTTATGACTATTACACCATGTGTGTTAATATCTGGTTATTTTTAGGAAAAACACAACTAAATGGGTTAAACCAAGTGTTGTTCTTTTCACACCTGACATTAACTTGTTCTATACCTCCAAATAAAAGAAACTCCTGAAATTTTACTAATTTCAGAAAGAATAGTACTCTTCCTGTTAACTATTATCCAAGTATTATCTTAATTTATAACTGGATATTAATTTTATTACAAGAGATGATGCCATTCATGAGATGGAAGCCAGGCAGAGAATAAATATTTTCCTTACACCAACAGAACTAGAGCTAAAAATAAAAAGGAAGCCCCAAACACACAGAGCATTAAAAGCTTACAAAAAGGAAGAAATAAATCAATAGTCTTTGCCCTTAAACTAATTCTCTACTGGGGGCTGCCCTCAGACCAAACTGGAACAGCTTGCAGCCTTGCCAGCCCGAGGACAACATCCAGCCATGACTCACCAGCGAGCCAGCAGCAGTGAGAACCTGGCAGCTTTCCACATCTCCCAAGGCCTGGGATTGGGATGTCCTCTGCCTCCGTCTCCAGCTCTGCCCACAGGACTGCTGCCAGGTCACGCTTACAGGTGAAAGGCAGAGGACTGGCAAAGAACAGGTTCGTGCTTCAGCAGGGAGCTGGTCAGGAACCTGCCAGGTCTGCGCTCCCAGCAGCCAGGTGAAGCAAGCCACTTGCTGAACAGAGCACTGTCTGCATTTGCTGGTTGAACTGCCCCATCTCCCAGATGTCAGTGTTGACTTTGTGCCAAGTAGCAGTGGGTATCTGTGCCCCTTGGATGTCATCATCCAGGAGAAGCAGCAGTGTGACTGCATCTAGATGTATATTAAGTAAAATTGCTTTTACTAACACATAAAACCCTAAAATGAGGTGTCCAGTTTGTCAAAGCAGTATTCTAGATGGTCCCTAGGTTGTGCTTACAAAAACCAATTCTTACACACTAACCATATCACGAAGCCACCCCTTGTCCTATTTGGGGTCTGCTTGTGTCTTCCAGACCTGAAGCCTCACAAATCTTGGCATGTCTGAAGTTACCCTTTACTTAACAGAAGTTTTCTCCTTTTTCCTGCTTACCCAGCCGTTGTGAGTAAGTTTACCCTTAACTGTATTCCCTTTGATAAAAGCTGCTCACAAGCTGACCCTTGCTAGATACAGAGTAGTTAGGCGAGAAACATGGCATATCCTTAAAATTCCTGCACACTTGCTAACAGCATGATGGGACAGTAAGTCAGTACATAGCACTAGAAGGTTTCAGGCAAAGCAATCTGCATTAGCACGTTAACTATATGTTCCTATGCAAATCCTAACAGCGTATCATTTAACCATAGTCTATCAAGGAAACCAACCTCCTAGATCTTTTCTTTTTCCACTTTAAGAACCTTAAATCAAAATTAGCCTCTAGATAGTACTGTCACTGGTACAATGATGCATACACACATTAGATAACCAAATAAAGCTCTTCTGTAGTCTATGCTGATGGGTTCTGATGGCTGGACTACCTTTATTGATAAATCCTATAACCTAATGCTTCTGCAGTCTTAACTTCTCGCTTTGGATCCCCCTAAATTACTGATTGCTGCTCCCTGTAAATCAGGATTTGCATTGGCAGAAAAAGTGCAGGGACAGCTGGTTTTAATAGAAAAGGACAAACACATAAGCATTGAGTCAGGATGTCTACAGACATCTCAAGAGGAACCTAGAAGAGCAGGGCCCAACTCCAGGCTAACTGCTGTATTCTTTCTGACCATAAAGAAGCTCTACCCACATAAACCAAAAGCACTTAACAGATCACAAACACAAGACTTACAGGAAAACCTATGAAATGACAAACAGACACATCACCCAACGCTTCCAGTAATAAAGAGCAAATACACTTGGTTTTATTTCCAGAGTGACTCTACTGTCTTTGTAAACTCAAAGGAGCATCACAAGCTAAGGCAATATTCAAACCTAGCACTAAGGTCAGGACTCAGCTGCCTATGCATGGTGTTCCCAGTGTCATTTATTCTGTGCACTGTCCCACTGTGCCTCTTACTACCATGCTGGGATTCAGGATTTCCGTCTATAGCCCACAGGCTTTCCTTTTACACTGAGAAGTCTATCACATTTAACATCAGGTTTGTTTGCAATCAAGAATACAAAGTCTTATCCAGAAAGCTAGGAATAGATTCCTATATCTGCTGATATATTTTACTCAATTGTCTCTGCTTATAGAAGGGTTGTGCCTCAGAAAGAGAAAAATTAAGATTCATTGCATCTAAGCAATGAATCTCAGAATCTCATGTGCTTCCTCTATGCTTTGAAACTCAGTGCAGTCTTATCTACATTGGTTCCCACCCCGGGATAACCCTCTCACAGCCCCAATACATAGCAGAGATTTGCATTCCCGCTGGGTGCCCATGTTTAATTTTGAAAGGATACATTCAGTCTAATGAGGAAAAAACAAAACTGGGTGCCCAGATGGGTATGATAAGCACCACTGAATGCACAACTGCAGGCAAACAGTAAGCATGTTTGCTTATTTCCCACAGCAGGTTTTATCCACTGAGACATGCCTTGAAACTAGAGGATAAGCAAAAAACTTAATAAGCGAGAAGGGAAGAGAAGGAAGATGAAAATAACCCTCTTTAAGCCTCCTCTTCACCCTCTCCAGACTACTCCTGTTTAGTCTTGCCTTGAGGTATCATTAATAGACATTAATGGAAATCCACCATACAGGGGTATAAACACTTGTCCACATACACACAGTTCTGATGGAAGAACAGGATTATTTCCTGGGCTGGTTCACTCAGCCCAGGAAATGAGTGTACCTTTTATTCCTCCAGACCTTCCAATCAGGCTTTTTCCAGACAATTCTCTTTTATTTAGTCTTTAAAGGGTGGAATGCACCTTTCTACAGTGTTTTAGAAGAGCAGGCAAAGGTCCATCGCATGGTCTGCTGAAAAGTCTTTGGAAACAAAGAAAACCCAGAAATAACAACTCCCCTCCTGCACTCCCTTGCCAGACCCAGGGTTTACACAGTGTAGCAGAAATTGGAATGTATGAAATACATGAAAGGGTAGTCAGCAGAACTGTATTCTGCCTGGTCCTTGTCAGAGAACATTTACTGGCTGACATTTCTCTCTCATGTTATACCCTTTGTTATTTTAGCTATTAAACCAAATTTCATCCTCTCACTTGGTGGGAAAGTCACCCTGAATTAGCTTCCTGAACCTTTTCTGGAATCAAGTTTTCTATTACACTATATTAATTAAAGCTATTTTGAGAAAAAGACAAGATGCTTTATACTTGGCACAATTGTGTGAGGCTATCATTAATGCTAGACATATCCAAAAAGGCAAATAAGTTTAGTCTAGCAAAGCAGAGGGTTACATTCCTGATTACAAAATAGGAAATAAAAAAGTTATCAAAAACAAAACAACAAGACAGACACAGAACATACTTGAAATGGCTCAGTTCTCCCAGCTGTCTCAAGATCTTTGTGAGTCATGTCCCGGGAGCAGATGTAGGAGAACACGTAATGTAGTTGTACCAGATCTCAAGTTTTGACTTCCAGAAAAAACCTCCCATTACTGTGGAACTAGAGTTAGCTCTGCTGAGGTTGCTCGGAGCCAAAGGTACCAATCTCTTCACTTCATGCAACATCCATTTCTTCCCCCTTGTTTCTGTTCCCAGCTTGGATGACACCAACATTTTCTATACCTGGGTGATTTTCTGACTTTACACTCTGTCTTTGTATATTCTTTTATTTTAAGTGATCTTTCAGAAAGATAACATTCTTCAAGGCTCATACAGCCCCTTCAGTCACACCTCATAAACAACACTACTTTACCTGCTCTAATTGAACACATTATAGTATGTCATTATACCTTCAGAGAGGTCATGATACAACATTAACCATACAGGTGATACACTTAGTTGTGGACATCTGTTCCCTCCATAACATTTAAGGGAAGGAGCCTTCAATTAAGGTGTGTTCCACTGTCCCCCATCACAGAACAGTTGAGGTTGGCAGGGGCCTCTGGAGGTCATCTGGTCTAACACACCTGCTCAAGCAAAGCCATCTGTTCTCCTCTGGAGAGAGAGGAGAAACACCTCCATCTTTGGACTCTGCTACAGTTGATCTTATCTGAGGACAGCAACAGCCCTGCTTCACATAAAAGGTTGGACCAGATAATCTGCAGAGGTTATATCTCTAATATCTCTATATGTAAAAAAAAAATCTTTAGTTGCATACTAAGAAATTGACTGGAATCTTGTTGGTACATAGCAGCTTCCACCTTTGATCATCCAAAAGCACTGGATACACACTAATTGATGGATTTTAAAGTTACTGGAAAAATGTGATCTAGCTCCTGGCTGTAACATGAGATCTGCTACAGCTACATGCTAGAAGAGACAGGAATGAGACTCATCATTTCCTTAGTGGAGGTGGAACAGGACTGATGGAAGTAACTGCTTAAGAGTCCATGGAGAGCGATCACAAAGAAAGGGGTGGATCACTGTTCTAATAAAGAAAAGAACATTCTTTCTTGCTCAATGAAAGTAATTACACGTAACATATGCCACTAATCTTCCTATGTGCCCTGGAGACTTAAGTGAGCCTATGCACATTGTCCTCTGATGTTTCTAATGGGGGGTTTTATCTCACTGCACTGCAATTTGTTTTCACTGACATTTGGTTGAATTTTCCTTTACAACATGCAGGTTATGAATGTGTCTCTTTTTTTTGACAATGCACTCTAAGATTGATAAATCTATGTTTAAAGCATTATGTTTTTAAAAGTTGCAGTTCAGAGTCCCATTTAGGTATCAAGCCAACAGTGATTTATTTAGAGCTTTAGTGTGTTCTTAATTACCAGCTCAGTTGCTTTTGGAGCTTTTTCTCTGGCCTCTACCCTCAGTTCCTATTTGGACACTCTTGCACATCCTCCATTTGCTATTCTCTGAAGACTTCGGTATCTAAACCACTGCCTTATTTTTCTTCTTGCTCGACAACAGCAACAGAAAGCCAGTAGCAAAGGAATCTAGCAGGGGAACTAGTCACCACTGATTAGTTCACTGAAGCACATATCATCTGGAAGAAATTACTGTATACTAAATACACTGCCTTGATTACATTAAGCTAATAATAAAGTTTTACTTGAACTATAGAAAGTGAAAGATAGTAAAGAAATACAGAAATGATGTAATTTACAATGCTAATGAAAGCAAATCCACCCATTCCTTTTAGGTCCTTATTTAAAGCTAAAAGTAAGATATGGAAGCAGTTTGTCAAAGTTCGATTTTTTCCCCCCCCCTAAGAGAAGAGAGCAAGGAGGCAGAATTTGATCATTTTGCATGACAGAAATAATATGTTCTAAGGTGTTACTACAGGCCCTGGACTTTGCATTTGCACAGACTCTAGGCAACTGGATTTATTTTAAATTACTAGTTCTATCACAGCTTCTTTCTGCTGAAGAATATGGCATTATTTATATTTAAATTTCATTTTTAAATCAGATAAAACATTTAAATGCTTAATGCAATTGGGGCAATTCTGGTAACATTTCCCATGAGGAGTATTATAAGCTTCCATCTTCCTACTTACACAGGAAAATGGGGGATGTCCAAACACTGTACATGAGATACTTCATAAAAGAGTATGCAGGCTGTGAAGCAGCCAGGACTTGTCAGAAATTCTCTAGTAGTCAGTATTTCTGATAACAAGACTTCTGGACAGTTGCACATATACAGTAGGCTCCCTGTTTCCATTTCAGACGGTCTTTCATATCTTTTCATTCGTTGGCACACTTCCAATTGCATCTGTCTTTAAGCAAAGTTTTCCTGGGGTTTTGCAAGGCAACAGGGCAACAGGGACAATTTTAGCCCTTTCATGAAGTCCAGCCAAACTCTTCTAGCCTAAATCAGAAGGCTCAGGCAATGACTCAATTGCAAAACAATCTTGAGTGCATGAATCTAATTGGCACCGTCCCTGTTCTACCAGTGATCCCCTGTAAGTTACCATTACTAAGTCTAGATGCTTGCTTTGGCAGTCAAGATCCCTCCACACCCACAGAGAAGTGGAACATAACCTTTTAGCTTGAGGCTTTAGTACTCAGCCCCATCACACAGAATTGTAAAGATTCAAAGTGAAACTAAGACTGTAAAGATGCAGTTGTACTGCAGTTCCCACATTTTCTCTTTCCCAGCACATGCAAATCGCATTTTAAGTATAGACTTTAATAGTGAACTGGAAAAAAAAAAAAGACTTAATACTGTAATTCAAACTGTTTCTGTGATCAGCTATAGTTTTTATTCTTCTAAGATGTGAGCAGAGTAAAATAAGACCCTCTGCTTCCCTCCCCTTAAAAAAAAAAAAAGCCCCAAACAAAACAAACCCTCAATCGCCTCAGTTAAAATCTAGCTTGATTTTCAAGGCTACTGTGCAATGGAGACTAGTTACTGCTAAGTTATCTTTTATTTCCCCCATCTCCTAGGTCATTTGAACACTGAGCATTGGTTTTGTGTTAACATATTAAAATCTGTTAGTGATCTCAACTGGCCCAGACTGAGTGCGCTCAGAATAACCAGCACAGGTCACAGCATTGCCATGAAACAGAGATATGGACTGAAATCCAGCAGTATCGGTACTGTTGGAACTTGAATGCATTCAGGTTGAACAACCGGCTACTAGTAATTTTCTGTATAATTCCTTGCCACTGCTCTCTCCTGGAAAGTGATGATGAAATCTGAGAAGTACTCAGGCCCCAGTTTCAAAAACATCAAGAGTTTCTCAACACATCCCATACATCAGCATAATGAACTTAAACTATTCACTGGCTGGACAACTTACAACAATAAACAGAAATAAGCGTCCAAGTTCAAAACCTCAGAGTTACTTTGCTATTACTTCCTTAAGTACACATGAAGACAGAAACATTTTGTTATTGCATTACATGTGTTCTTAGAAGCCATGAACTACTTGCATTTTAAACTGCAGAGCTTGAAGAGAATCATGTTAGAGGAACTTTAGTATCTAAAAAATAAACAAACAAAGAAGAGTTGTGAAAATTCCCAAACTTACCCAGCTACATTGTCCAGAAATATTGCAAGGCAAAAGAATAAAACTCCGTTAAGTTACTTTTCTGCTCTAGTCTGTTGTAGATTTATCTAACATTCAGAAGATCTTCCTGGTGCTTCTCCACAACTTACTCAAAAAGGCAAATGAGGGCATTCAGGAAAGCACACTACTAGCTTAGTCACCTTTACTTGATTAATTTTCATCATTAACAAACATATGCATCCTATTTGTGATTTAGGGAAATCTCACTTAATATAGAAATGTATGTTTAAGTTTGTTTGCTTTTTTAAATGCTGGTAACTTCACCTGTACCAAGATTTTTGATATGTTATACACATCAAGAGGACACCCTCTCCCACCCCCCAATATATCTTGCCAGTTTTTTTAAATGGTGTATGATAAGAAAACTAAAGGTATGAAAATCTGAATTCATCAATGCTGAAGCTTACTTCTATCACTGCACTTGATCATGTTTCCTGTAAGTTCTAAACATACTGATTTCATGCCTCTCTAGCACCGCAGCAGAAAGTTTGAGTCAAAATCCTATTGATTTTTTCATGACAATTAAAATCAACTTCCGAAGAGATGCTCCCCATCTCCTGTAAGAGGAGAGGCAAATAAGTGGCCCAGTGAAGATCTAAGGAGAACTGCCTCAACTTCAGAACAACCAGAGATTGTCTCATAACACTCAATGACATTTACCAACCTCTTGTAGGATAAAAACACTGTCAAGGCATGCAAACCAAGCCAAATACTTGTGTGTACTTTTCCCATTATTTTTCATTTCTTTTCTCCTTTTACTCTATATTTTATGCACATTTTGACAAAGTTGCACTTTTCTAGAAAAATTTCTACTTCACAGAGGGATTCTTCTTCACAGAGGGAATTTCTACTTCACAGAATCCCCCTTCACAGAGGGATTGTGCATTGATATTTCTTAATGATTAAGACACTACATTGTCCTTGGTGATTTATTCACAGACATTTCTCATAGATATCATGTGACAACCCTGCACATGTATTGCTGTTACTTAGATTTCTCCCTCTTTTCCCCACATGGTAATATTGGCTTGGCTTCCACTTCTCTGGACTGTTGGCTGTAGAGGAAACTAGGACAGACGTCTTTTAGCAAGCAGCAGATTTCATTTTAAACCCCTTTGTACAAAATGCAAAACCTTGAGTGTTTTTCACAAGTCTGAACTGTGTTGACTTGGAGTAATAAACAAAACTCCGTTTAAAAAAAAAAAGTGGAGATGCAGTTCTGTTACCCATTTATGATAGAGCAGGCAAAACACTTTCAGCCTGTCTACTCTATCAGTAAAGGTGACATCACTGTAGCTACAAGTGTTAGATGTTGCCACCTATGCTTCTAATGAAAACAGGTACTGGGCCTTCATCTTAAGATATCACATCTGGGTTTCTCTGTGTGGAGGTGGTGTTTTTCAGGGGGTGGGGGCCAAGGGTGGTTTTGGTTTGTATTATTTTTTTTTTTTTAAGCAGTTCCTTACAGTAGCAGCCAAGATTTCAAATAGTTCCCATTACAGATGACTAATAATCAAGGTGCTCCTCAGTCTCTGCCATTGACTTGTGCAATCCCTTCAGTGTGCCATTACCCTATGCTGTGTGCAAACTGACTGTGCCACTTTGCATCAGCAGCAGCCTGGGAAAACACTGCTTGCCTGGCATCGCAATTCTTTAATTAAGAAAAAAAAAAGAAATCTTCAAACTCTAAAGCCTCTAGGGGTGCTAATTTTAGCTAAAAATCTAAATGTTAAATTATACCCAGCTGGAATGCATAGCAGCATCTCAAAGTAAGATGCTGTGACTATGGATATGGTAATGCCAAAAAAAAAAATAAAGCAGAGCCATGCCCAAGTTAGGCAGTTTAACACTGACTCCAGTATCACAGAAAGAAAGCAATGCCAGCTCAGAGGGAGGAATTATCCAGCTTTACCTCATTCTACTCTTATTTTTTATGTCTAGACAATACTGATGCTCAAGCCAATACAAAGCTAAGTTTATCCACAGTTCTACTATCAGTGTCATAGCTAGGACCACTCCAAAAAATTTAAACAGTCAAATGGTTTAGTCCCAGCTAAGCTGGGGCAAAGGAGATCAGCCAAGGACATGAATTGCGGCAGCTCCCTCTGAAGTCAGCAGGAGGTCCTATTATAACCATTTCTTATCAAAGCATCAGCCAGAGGAAAAAACAAATTTGGCCAAAGGAAAGAGGTGCATTCTAGGTACTGGCACTGCCTTCTTTTGTTTATGCCCATTTCTGCTGTAGTTAGGCAGAGAATATTTGTCTTTTGCTGTACATGTCAGTCTAGTTTTCTAATTGCATTTCTGTTGCTTATAAGTGTGAAAACAAACTCTGGTCTTCAGCTTCAAAGATTTTTTCCATCCTTATTTGGTATAAAACCTTAACAGCTTAGAGTGCAAGGGATATTGTGTCTATTCTTTTTATTAACAGTCTTGAGCAGCTTTGAGACACTATATTATGACAGAATAAAATATGGCATGGACTGAACAACATTAATTGTCATCTAATCTATCAAAGCGCAATAGAGCTCACAGCATCTTTAAGACAAAGAACGTTGCTGTTTGCAGACTGATAATTTTTTGAACGGGAAGCAGTTTTATTCCAGAAAATCCCCTTCCCAGTTTCATACAGAAATCATAAGGAATTTAAATAGGGACACTATCTGAGACTCTATTGTAGTTCTGTTCCTATTCAGTGTGATCTACTGTTCTTCCCACTGCTTCCTTTAATATTTTAACTAAAGCAAAAAGAAGTCCATCAAAACCTTTAATTCCTTAATCTGAATACCTGAGCTAATGAATGAGATTTTTCAAAGGGCAAAATATTGGTTCACAGAAGAGCAGAACAAAGTTGTTTCCCTTTTCCAAAAACATAAACATGTATAACATTTTAATGTACATTTATAAAAATATAAAGTCAATAAACGAGTATAGCCTCAAACAACCATTCACTTTGCTTATTGGACATTAACAGGTACCCTAAATGTTGAACTTCATACAGAGGACCATGAGGAGAAATTTCTTACAAGTGACCAGATTTCTTATCTGAGTATTTCATAGATATATTTGTTAAGTAGACACGGCCAATTTACTTTTCTACATCATTGCTCCATTTGTAGTGAGAATTTAACTGTTCCCTCCTTTGGTGAGGATGACCCATTTCAAAGCACTCCTGTTCATACTGCTCATGGCAAAGTTCCAGCTCCACACACACTCCCTATTTAAAGCTCGTCACTGCCTCAAAGATTCAGCTCCACTCCAATTCCGCTCTACCCCAGCCACACTCCACCTTCATGTCTACAGTTTATCTGAACTTTCTCTTTAAAAATCCTTAAAAATAATTATGTCCTACAATTGTTGATAAGGCTCCATCAGTGTTTTGCTTTCACTTAAAACAGCAGAACAAAGGAAAAGAGCCACAAAACCCAATTCATCAGCCAGGAGCAAATGGCCAGAGAATGCTCATCTGAAAGGATGCAAACAACCAACTTCTTTTCCAGATTTTAGCAACCCCCAACAACCTGGTAATTTTTCAAATCACAAGTTCCCTATGGAGGCTTTCCAATATTACAAAATATTAAAATAAATATTTTAGTTAAACTTCACCAGGTGAAATCTTCACTGCAGTCCTCAGCACAATGCCACCTTACAGCAATTTGTACAGTGTCCTGTAGCTGGTGATGCAAACCCACTGAGAAACAGTAAGCACCAGTCATGATTTTGGACTCTCTTGGGAGACAGCCCAACTTGTGCTTACTGTTGAGTTTTGTTTTATTTCTCCCTGGCCATAACACATACTTCTTACTGTATATGTTAGTCCACAAATCTACCCTGAATCCAAAAAGCACCACGTATGTACATTTACCATTTGATGTGGTTGCCTCTTGAGAATAAAAGCAAAGGTGTGAGATGGGGTTTCAAGCAACCACCTTCCAAAGCTCATTGTCTTTGCTGACTGTGGCAAAAGAATACCCTGAGGGGGTCTGCAGAGGATCTAACACAGTCTGTGGCACCAAAACAAACCAGGTTGGCTGCTACAGTGTTGGGAATTCCTTGCTATTAGGATTCTCGCCCTCTGCTGCCCTTTCAAAACTTTTTATTGCATAACCCAGGGGAAGGATGAAAAAAGCCTGTGATGCAACACCAACATTTGAACAAGGAGTCCCCTGAAATGTTCCTCTAGTAGTTGGTGATAAAACTGACTCATCACAGAAACATATTAACAGAAGAATGGAAGGAACTAGATCACCTGCTTTTCTCTACAAGCCATTACTCCTCACTCGATTAGTGAGCAAGATCAGAGTAAGATAATTCACATTTACCACCAGCAAATGTCTCCCTTCTTCTGTATGCTTCAGATCTCACCTGAAGACCTTGGTCTTCAAAGCCATCAGTTTTTTATCAGTACTAGGAAGCATTCTGAAATCCTCCTGCTATTGATAACACTTGCTCAGGATCACCACTACAAGGCCATTGATATCTTAATACATGTTACATACTTTAAAAAAAAAAAAAAGGTAACTTAGGCTACAAAACCTTGAAGCTACCTGGATGCTCTTCCATGCCAGGGCTTCCAAAACTGCTGTTAATGGACTGCGTTAGAACTACTAATAAAACCCCCTTATATAGATATAAGTGAAATACTGAACTCAGCTGTCAGAAACACTGCCCATTCTCTTCACTGATAACAGCCAAAACAATAACACCCTTTGCGGAGTAATGCAGCTCAAAGTTCTGGAGATAAGACCTTCTTCCTTGAAGTGCTCTAGAAACCAAGCTCCAAATTAGGTCAAACTAACAGAAATCATACTGAGGCACATGCAAGACCAAGTTATATCAGGAGGACTTTTTGAAAGAATGGAAAGTAGATGATGGGGAGTGACATGCATATTTCAAACACTGTCTTATGTAAGAGGGAAGGGGGAAGATAGGATGCTGTGGGAACAGGGAACACTTGGGGAGCGCCATAGAAATCTAATCTACATAAGGAGCATTTAGTACTTTCTGCAAGGCACAGTGACTACAATATTTAGGAAATGTGAAGCGACATACAAATATTTAAGGAATCTTTCAGTAAAAAAAAAAACAAACCCAAGACAAAGAAACACAGTGCAGTCTTGTGCATTCTTGAGGCAATATTTCAAGATGGTTCCACAGTTTCCAGCACATAATGGGGTCAGCAGCAGCAGTGAAATAATCCCAGCAGCTGCTGCTGAAGCAGCATGCTCAGGTAGTCATACCTGCTTTGAGTAGTTAACTTTTGAGCTGAAGCAATTCCTGAATTACTTTTGGATCCTTTTGTTGTGAAGTCAAGAACAGTATGTACTGCTCTACTGTTGATGGTGAACTCCTTTTATCTCAATTGTGAGGGACTGGACTCAAAATCTGTCAGAACAGGTAAGACAAATACTAGATTATCTATCACATGACTAAATTCCTAATTTACTTAATTACTTTTTTGGGGGGCTAATAATATTAGAAAACCATTGTGGGTAGAGAAGAACTGTGAAAATATTTGTCTCATCATCTCTTAAGAAAAGAGACAGTCTAGGAGGTGCCAAAATTTTCAAGTCCACAGCCTTATTTTCTTGAGAAACATGCAAAATCTTCATGTACAAGGCAGTGTTGGTTATACCTGGTCACCTAGTTTTCACCATGCCTATATCAATGATGTTGGGCCTGGGCACTGGAGTAGTTACAATCTCATTTTCCCTTTGAAGAAAGGACTCGAGGGCAGTATTATCTGGATATATCTTTGAGTAGTTTGCTGTTCATACAGCACAACTTCCTAAAATGCTGAGGATCAATATGCTATAAACTCTCCGCTCAGGAGCGCCCTTTTACAGAAATCTCTCCTTCAAAGAGCCAGTTGGCAGAGTTTGGCACAGTTCTCTCCTCCTCATGTGTGGGATCAGCAGATAAAGACGGCCTATCTGCACACCTGAACTCAAGACAGAACTTTTCATGTTTCACAAGTGGCCTCAAAAGTGTCTGTGTACTGAACTAGACAGTATTAGATAAACAATTCTTAACTGGAGAAGAGTTTGAGCAGCTAAGTGGGAAGGCCAAGCAGCACAAACCCTATGTAAGTATAAACCCAGCAGTTGTGCCTTTTGCTTTTTGTCCTCCTGCCATTTCTAACTTTGGCTGACGGTGCTTCCTTTGGGAATCTAGAAAAAACACACAACTCCCAGCAGCTCCAGCTGCAGTGATAAACTTCCTCTTGGTTAGAAGAACACAGAACTAAATCTGTTTTGGTTTTTTTTTTTTTTTTTTAAACTGGTGAAAATCCAGATAAACTTCTCTAGATTTCATTAGTCACTCTTTAGGGGTATTACAGTGAAAATAAAAATCCACTCCATGGCTTTGTTTATTTGTCATAATAACAACATTCAGACTTGTGTGGGCTATTCGTAGCCAGCTAGGAGCCAAAACTTAACAGCAATAGCAGCTATTAGGCTAAGAGTTATAAATTACAACAATTTCCTAAGAGCCACAGCAAGTTTAAACTTATTTCTTTTCAGAATTCTCACCCAGCACGAACCATTTATTGTTTGAGGTCTATAATCTAATCCTTACTTCTACCCCTTCACTTCCCAAATCAAGTTATATGTAGATTGGCAGGCAAAATTCTACCGGTTTGGGTCATAATAAATGCTACTCTAGTCTAGGAATAATTTTACAAAATGCTATCGATCCTCAATAAATATCCACACTATCAAGCTGATATTTCTTGAGCAAGAGCACTGTCCAATCCCTGCTCCATCCTACCCATCTGTTTCACTTTAAAAGCTAAACATGACAAAAAGGGAATAGCCTGTTGTGCATGGATTACTTCAGAATATTTTGCCATTAATTCTGCAAAGAAGAAGCTATCAGGTAAGACTTTGTTTTATGCAAGAAAATATTCTGGCCCAGATTTCATGAGAATAATCTTTAACACTTTCTACAACGAAAGGGTAGTGTTTGCTTTCCAAACCATTATAGACTCAAGATCCAGCAGGAGTAAAATTCTGTTAACCCTGAAAATCAAGGACTGACAGACTACACTAGGTGGCACTGCTACACATGGCTTAAGTTTCTCTACTGTGGGTTCAAATTAAGCTTTGTTTTTGAACAAATATCTGTATTAAGTTTGAGGGAAGTGTTTTATGGAAGCTTTGGCAACCAACGAGGAAGTACTCTGCTCTCCTGTAATTACAGAGAATTTTTTGCTATGAAGTTATTACCTAGAAACCAGCCAGTAGGAGTCTTGATAATGCTGTTGCCTCCTTCAGGAATTGCATACCTGCTGTTTAAGACAGTCCTTCAACAGTCACACACTATCTAAACCAATCACTGCCTTTGCAATGCAGACAGGGGCAAGTGACCGACTTGGGCCAAGTTGGAGAACTTGACCTGAAAGAGCTGGACACTAGCAAAGACTACAAATGGGAGAAGTATGACAGTACTTCAGGAACCAATTGGGTTAAAGAAACATAAAGACAACTTTTTTATTCTCTATGATACTGTCTAAATAATGACTTAATTTAGATGTCTTCTTTTAACAATATTCAAAGGTTATTGCTGCATTAATGCTGTTCTATAGTTTGTATTTAGGCATGCGTTACCCTTTTGTTTACTGCTTTTACTTTTTGTTTACTGCTTTTACTTTTTGTTTACTGTTACCACTTGACAGGACACTTAATAGTTACCACCAAGCAAGAAGAGGTAGCCCTGTGCACTGCACAGCAGGATACTTACAGTTAAACGTGCAATTTCACTTGTCTTATAAATTTAATTCCTTCATAATACCAACTGGAGTCCTGTTCTACATAATTTTACTTTTGTGCTGCATCTGGCAAGATCATTACTTATTCCTCTGCATCCACACCTGAATGGTTGAGGATGCTCACTCTTCAAAGTCCTATTAATTCTCATGGAGATCAGGGTAAAAAAGCTCATGCTGCTTAGAAAATAGCATAATACCATATGCGGTATGCTAAGAATGCACCATGAGCAATGCTCAAGCCTCATTAACTCATATTTGGAGGCCATTGTGTGAAAAGACAAGAAAGTCATCACTGCTTTGGCACACCCACTCACATTTCAGCCCAAATATGAGGACGTACTATATAAGAAAGCCACTTGGAATTTAAGCAGAAAGGACTTCTGGCAATCCTGCAACCAATCTGATAGCCTAACGTTTGTGGATGTGCCTCAGAAGCTGAAAGACAGCTGGTTTTGGCCTTGATGATTTTTTTAACGTAGGTCCACTTAGGACAACTTACTCTGTATTGTCACACAATGAAAAGGAGCCAAGTTCTGTTCTCCTCTTCCAATAAAAAAAAAAAGCCTTGGTGTTTATCAAGGCTTTATGCATATAGTGGAAGCTGGTTGTGGTTATCACTGCAAAACTTCTCATTTGCAGCCAGTAAGTGTTCAAATGCAACAATTCAAGACTGTGAGTTAAACTCCTCCTAGTCATAGTGATTGGAGAAGAGCTTCAAGGATTTGCCCAAAAGCAAGCAGGGCAGTCTGATTTTTGGATACAAGCATGAGCTTACCCTGCAGAAGTAGAAAGCTTCTGAAACTAGAATTTTTTTTATGGCCAAATTCCTCAAATTCCTCTTTCATTCTAAGTTTTGGAATTGTTAAATCCATTGCCAAAGAAAGTATTGAAAGAGTAGAATTAGTGAATCAAGTGTGTTCCCATACGCCTAGAAAGGACTCTATATTGCATTTAGTCCTATTCATGTGGCTTTAGGAAGCTATACTCACATCCTGCCACGCATCACAGAACCCAAATTCACTTTTTCTTAAAGTTATACTACAAGAAAGATTCCTATGATCTGGGGGGAGGGGTTGGGGGGGGGTGTAAGCAGTCTTACTCTTCTGTGGTAAATATAAACTTTTCTTTAGAATCTCCTCCCAAGTGCTTCCTGATTATGAACATTTTACAGTGCAGTATAAGAATCTTACTAAGCAAATCAATGCAATTTTTAACACCAAATAATCATAAAATAGGTCTTTTTACTTAAGGCTATTTTTTCAGTATAATAGAAAAAGTCAGTCTCAGTAGGTGAGAATACAAATTTTTCTTTCGGATTAATATCTTCACCAGAAAAATCATTTCCCCAGAAAAATAAAACACTTAATCTGTGAATTTTAGTAAGTACTATGCAAAACCTACTCATTCTTTCTTGATTCAAACCAGGAAAAAAAGTAGAAAAAGAACTATGCCCTTGGCAACCAAAAGGTCTTGACTGTACTAAAATGCCCTAAAAGACAGAGTTTATAGTGGTCCCTTCTTCAAAGGAGGGTTAGCAGACATAGCTACACCAAACACTGATTTGTGGGATTGCTGTTATCTTTAACCCAGGTCTGATTCGAATGTCATGATCAGAACGGGAAGCAACAAACTGAAAGCAGACATTCTTGCTCCAGTCAGCTTTTCATATTCCCTAGCTTTGGTTTCATTTCAAGTGTGACTTAGACTTATCCAAGAAAGAGGGGAAAAAAATCCAGCGTCTTATGGAAAACTGCAAAATGGAAATGTTGAAATGTATAAAACAGCTCATTGGCAGGTCCTCCCAGCAGAAAGTTAAACTATTCCAACAGATTGCATCTGTCTTAGAAGGCCAGAAAGTATCAGACAGTCCTAAATTATTGAACATATTCTACCACATAACTTCAATTAAAAGAAAAACAATACTAGCTATTGCCTTTATGAACTTGAAAACTAGCACTAAAAAAACCAAAAAAGTCTGCACATTCAGGCCTCTGATCCTGTGATGGAGTCCAAAAGCACAGAATAAACTCTGATAGCATCTTACTGAATTCTGTATGACTGGACTGGTGGTAGGAATCATGCTCATTTCAGAGAGGGAAAAGGTTTTAGTTCAGATGTCACATGATTTGAGTACCCTTTTCTCTATGGAGATGAAACAGGTGTCACTAAGCTTTTTTTCCTTTTACATGAAAGACAGCAGAGAAAACAAACACATATAGCTGATCCAACCTAGAAGGGTAAACAGCCTCAGAGGTGAGGATAAAACATTAATTGGATTGATCAGTTCAGAACAGAAGCTTTATCTCCGGCCTGTCTCTATTCAACCACCAGATGATTGGCAAACAGTTCCCAGGACAGATAACCTGGCATACGCTAGAAAACGCAGCACAGGAATTTCAACCAGAGGAGTTGCCCAAGCAGACTACATACAGTCAGTCCCAGTTCTGTCCTGAAGCACGATGAACACAAATAAGAAACAATTCAGTAGGAAAGAATTAAAACCTGATACAAGTTACCGGGCAAGGCTGCCGGCAGAACTGTGAGCAGGGACTTAAGGACAGCCAAATTCAAGGAGAAGGGGTACACGCGGTGGAAGATCTCTTGTTCAACTGAGAAGAAGCCTTCCCAGTCAAAAACCCCAAGAAAATTATTGTTTCCCACAGAATGATTTAAATTTTGACAAGTCAGTATTTTCCCTTATGTATTTTATGTAAAGCAGTCATTTTAGGTAAAACCATTAGGAAAATTCTCCAGAAGAGCCCATATTAGTATTCCACTGCAAGTTCAAGATCTAAAAGACAACACTGCATTCTGCAAGATTTCAAAATAAATAGGCCCCTGCAGTTCTTCACATTACATAAAGTAATTTCTAAATTCTTTTATATGTCTTTACCTACTGGATGAACCTATAAGGCTGGTTTCCTCATGTTTCTGAAAAGCCTGACAAGATTGCTTTTCTTTTCTTAGATGAAAACTTTGAGTCTCATGTAATACTATCTTCCATGAGAGAAGAAAGGAGAGACCAAGGGGGAGACAGGACACAAACAAGCCAAGAAGACAAAAAGAAAAACAAATTACAATGTTTGCTGTCCTCAAGTCCATTAACACAACAAAACATGGAAACTTGTTTATATCAAAACTGAATTTGTTTAAGAAATAAGAGTTTGCATTCCAATATCTACTGACACATGCAAATATTCTGTTCAACAGTAAAGCTACCACAGTACTTTAATGCAGGGTTAAATACAGCAGAATTGCTTTCAGCTGGCTGTACTACTGGGCATGAGCCTGTCAAACGAGGCCTTGGAGGCAGACTATCACTGTGGGACATTTTATTTTTAAACCCAACAATACATCACTACTTATTCTGAAAATGCAGAAAACAGTGAGAATATAAGAAGTTCACAGAATAACAATTCTGCTTTTGCAAGGGTAGAGAGTGTTGTTCCTTCAGATTCTAGTGGAGCCTACAACTTTTATACTTAGCCACTAGGAGAAAAGAAAGTGACATTCCAAGGGAACAAATTCTTATTTTCTTATTATTCAGTATTAACTGATACCCCTCCGCGGCAGCAGACGGGGCTGCTTTCACCACAGGTGGGCTTCTTTGAGCACAATGTCTAAGCTCAACCTTCCTTGCTCTAGGTTGGTAAGCGTGGGTTTCCCAGGGAAGACAAACACCTCGGCACAAGGCAGCCCGGCTCCCAGGCAGCCACACCTTGCACCTGGCAGAGCTGCAGGCGCTATCAAAGCAGACCAGAAAACCACAGCAGAAAGCCTGTTTCTCACCCGTCAGGCTGGTTTTAGGTGCATGTGAGGGAGGAGGGTGAGGGAATGACTCTCCAGCGCTGCCTCTTCAAGGCGTTCAATCAGTCCCCAGTGTTTTCAATTCAAGTGATTCCAGAGTTGTTTCATTACGCTATGCCTTAATTTATGGCACGTATTTGTGACTTCCCTGTTTGGACAAAGCTACAAGAAGTTTGGAATGCTTAATTTGTCACAACCGTAAGCCAAAGGAAGGCGATTGCAACAGCTAGTCACGCAGAAAATTTGAAAAACAGGTTTAATCTGAAAGCTGGTGGTGCTAACAGTTAGAGTACAGACACACACACACAAAAAAGCACCAGACGACCGCAGCATCCAAAGGTTTGAGTAAAAATGAGAGGTTGCTGCAGTTCCGGGTTAAATGTCAGAAGAAATGGGAAGATGCACACCCACACAGCCCCCTCATTCCTCGCGACACACCCACCAGGTCTGGTTCCAATTCCACCCTTGTGAGGAATTCAGCAAGCGTTGCCAATCAGCCACAGCAATCTATAAACTATCGTGAGTATTTTGGAACAACTGCCAACAGGTTTATTGACAGTTGATTACTTTAAACTTTTGTTTTGATGCAAGCAGAAGCTTTAATCCCATTTACCAAACACTTAAAAGGTCAAGGCAGAAGAGGAAGAAGCTTTTATATTCTACAAATGCGACCGTCAAAACTTGCAGGGGATTAAGAAGCTAAAATATAATCTTGTTAGACTTAACAAAACAGAAAAGATAACCCAGACCCTACAATCTCAAAAGCCAACACAATTTTAGAACCGCAAGTTAAGCATTCTGAAGTCAAACTGACCAGGTTAACACAGCATCACGTGATCCTCTGTGCCCTTGTAGTAGCTATTGCAGTAAAGTTTAAGATATTATATATATTATTAGATCCCATATTTGGGCTACAAAATAAAGTATCAAATAGTCTTGTCTTCTCTCTCCTGAGAGGCCGACTGCAGAAGTAAGGATATTACAGGAAGGGCTGAAAGACTCAACATGGTTTATATACACAAGGGGATGAAACAGTGCAGTACTGGCTGACAATATACAACAGATTCCATATGTGCAACATTGAAGCGGTTGGAAGAAGTGAATCATCTTGTACAGAATGTGATGAGCAGTTTATGGTATTTAAAATGCACATGAATCTGTATTTAGAACTTCACAACAGCCCTTGCTCACAGCTGGACTCTTATTTATGGGAAAAATGTTGTTTTCTTTAAAGCATTTTTTTTCCTTTTTTATTAAGTTCTCCTTGTATCCTTTTAGTAGGTTCTAAAATTATTGTACTTTTTGGTTACTGCAGTAACCAAAGTAATTTTTGTTGTCAGGTGTAAGTAATTATTTGCAAGTGCACCTTGCTAACCTACAGGAGCATGCTTTGGGCCGAAAAAGTTAAAGTGACACTGCACAGTATCTTGTGGTTTGCAAAAAAGGGATAAGAGCTCTTGCTGTGCACGTTTGGATTAAGTAAGTTAGTGCCTGAAGCAAGCAGCAAGTGTGGCTAACTCCAAAGATGAAGCTGATTTTTAAAGTGGTGACAGCAGCCTTAGCAAGTAGAAGCTCTTGTTTATAGTAAAGCCTCACTGGAGAAAATGAGTAGTGTTGTGCGCCTCAGTGGACTGGCTGTCTCCTGTTCTTCCATATCTACCCCAGGGCTGCAGATGCCTCTTCACCCCCTGTTTACTCTGAGGCTGCTGCCAGGGCCAGCTCAGCGCCTGGCTGAGCAAGTGAGGCAGGGAGATGCTCGGGCTCTCCACGGAGCCAGTCTCGGGGCGCTCATCCAGGCTGTCTCAGCAGCTCTGAGCAGCGCTTTGCTCACAATTAATTCATGCAAACCTGAGAGGAAGGGAAGTTAGACAAACTTTACAGGTTAAACACAAGAAGAACTCAAAAAATATTCTTGCAATTAAATGAGGATAGCTATGTATTATTCTTGGAAACATATTGAGAAATTGGGGGAATAAGTCACTATGGTGGCAGCAAGTTTGTGCATAATTAATAAAGAAATAATGAGGAAAGAATAGAGGATTTTTTTTCAATTATGGTTTCAGAGGCTATGAAATAGGCATCCAATGAAAGGTGAATGAACTACTTGGTATGGTTCATTCAATAGACTTCAGTAACATGAAAGACTCAGAGTTCTCAAAGACTCCAGGTCTTCTTGAACTTCAGTATTGTCTTTCTAACACATTGACTAGAATGAGTTCTGCTCTTCCCACACAAGGAAACAACTGTTTCAAAAGAGCACGTAAGGAAAGAGAATATATGAAAAAACTGAACGCTGCTACAGGGTCTTTCATATTTGTGCCCTTCTGGGGCTAAAATAGAAAGCTTCTCTTAAATAGTTGAGTCAAACCTGTTCATAGTGAAGGGAGAGTAACAACTACATTTAATTCTAATTAGAGCCTTAAAAAAAAAAGTCAACAGAGCTTCTTTATTGAATGGGCAGCATTAGCTTCTGCCTAAACCATATCAGAGCTTAAGTAGAAGTTGGTCATGTGGCTAACGAAAGGGGACATGTGGGCGGGGAGAGAGAGGAACTGACCCCCTTTGGGATGATGACTGGAGGTACCTCTCTGGGACAGCAGTCTCTCGGGCAGACCAGGTACCGCAGCCTTAGACACATGTGCCCAGGTGGCAGCAGCTCTGACCAAGGGCCCACTGGGAGGAATGGGCACACAAAACCCAGTCTCCTTTCAGCTCATACTGTGCTCAAACCAGACAAAGCTTGTTAAAACAGAGCAGAGAAATACACCTAGAAACAGAAGTTTGGAAACTGAGAGCCCATGCAATGTTTTCTTAAGATGTGGCAAAAAGCTCCCGAGGAGCTTCTGCAACACCACCCTGAACCAAATGAAGAAACCCAAGACAACATCAATGGATGAGACTAATGGGGAAACTCAGATGAGAACACACTGGGTAAATGACCCATCCCAACAGACTTCGCATATTCTTTCAGGAACAGTTCAGAAATCCCATACAGCTTTTGAACTCAAGCAATTTCAATGCTGATTACAGATTGTTGCTACATCCCACCAAACCCACAACCATTTGCACCTACAAAGTGTTGTTAGGTCTATATTTTCACAACAACTAGAGCCTGTTTTGATCTGCTAACTACAATAGCTTCCACATACATAAAAGGCTTCTAAGGACAAGACCTTTACCTTCCAACACCTTCTGCAATGCAGCACTGCACTGGGACTGGAGCAGTCCTACAAGGTTGTGGGAGAGTAAGGAAACAAGCTAATTTGTCCTGTTTGCGAGGAGGAAAAAAAAAAAACCAGAACAATTGAGGAAATATGGAAAGAGCTTCTACTTTTCATCTAAATAGAAGGATGTGACAGCAAAGAATATTCCCTCCCTTCCTTTCAGCTAGAGAATCAACCAACCAACAACCCAATCCTGGGAAAAAGCAGAATTTCAGGGACCACAGCCTTGAAGAGGTTACAGATAGACAGAAAATATTCTACTCTCCCTTTAAGGGGAATTTTTTCAAGTATAATATTTTTGGGGATTGCTTACCACCATCCTTCTAAATACCAGACACTTCTTAATGATGCTATGGACTCTGGACACAGTTAGACATTGTTCTCTATTGCCTCAAGCCAAACAACAAAGCTCTCCAGAAATTAATAGTATATGACATGCATTTGTTCAAGGTGTAGCTTTCTCCACCCTCTCATTCCTCTGCAAGTGTGAGTTTATATGTGCCTATAACTGTTTTTAAATACCCTAATTGTGTTCTAAAGTGGATTCTTTCAGGGGGAAGTCAGGCTACTTCCCCTAACAGTTAAAAAACACTGTTTTTTCACACCATACCACATCACAAACATTGAGAGAAGATGACAGATGCCAAACTTCCAACTTGACTTTGGTGAATTACGTGATGAATAGAACATAAACACAACAACCAGCCATGCTGAAGATGCCTGGCCTCACAGATGAAAAAGCTTCTGAATGTAGTTCTTTCATCACTTGTTTGGAAAGTATCCATCATGTTTCTTTTTCCTAATCAGAGGAAAAGAAATATCTACTTTGGAATATATAAACAAGCACACATGACACATGCTTCATATATAATAGAACCTCATCATCATATCCCTGCCTTCCCAGTATTCACCATATGAGACAGAGAGCAAAACAAAAAAACCCACAAAAACCATTTACTTACTTTACCAAAATTCCTCTGATCAACTCAAGCTACAGACATCAATATCCTCTTCCTCCCAGCCTTTGACTCTCCTAAATGTGCCCAGATAGATTTATACTACACAGCTGGGGTACCCTGATGGCATATGAACATCACCTGCTCAGATTTCAACCACCAAGTACCCAATATTCCAGGTCCAGAGCTAACTTAAATAGCCCATCTTGTATGCTATTGTTATTATCCTTCTCTGTACTCCGATTAACTGCTTCAGTTAGCCTAGATACAGCTGTACAATTTACAGCTCCATCTCTAGCTTACAGAAAATTTACTTTTTCAGGCACCACTGATAAAAGATCTAGAAATTCCTACCTTTGTTGCAGAGCCACTTGTTGACATTAATATTATTTGTTGAGGAAAAAAGAATCAGAAAGATAGATATTGCACCAGCCCAACAAAACTAATATTACAAAATACAGAAGTAGCTAACTAATACTCTAGATTTGACAAAGATGTTTTATAACAGCCCTAATCTTTTGAAACTGTTACAATTAACACTTCTAGCTCTTTCACAAAACACCACTTGAAAAGCCTTTGCACATTTCCAGGGAGATGATAAAAGCAAGCTTATCCAGACCTTGATGATAAGATTCAACTTAAATTCACAAAGAAAGAGAAATACATTATGATACTGTAGAACAGCCACTGGAGACTGGCAAATGTGTGAATTTCCAATTATGTTCACCCACAGTACACCAGCAGTACTGAAAAGTATGGCAATTAACTAGAAAGAGAAAACACTAGGAAAAAATTGAGAAAAAGATTTAAAGAAAATCCAAGGATCTGCTATGGATGTAGAGATGGTCTACAAGTGACAGAAAATCCAGAATCAAAGCAAGGCCCAATACTGTTACCTACAGTGTGTCTGCTCAAAGGGCCCGAAGATCTCTGACAAAGGTTAGTAACTTTAGGTTGACTGTGAAGATGCCGATTCACAGACAATACTAACTGGTAGAGGTATGTATAAAGTGGTCATTGCTCTGGTAGAGTTTCCAGGCAAAACAGTTTTGTTTGTTTTAAGGAGGAAACTAGGAGGAAGAGAATGGTTGAGCAACAGATAGAAGATTTAAAAGGAAAAATCCCTATTTGAATTAATTGCCTGCCTCTCAAGCAGGTACACATTTTATCTGCATGAAAATCTGCTGCTAGTTCAGGAGAGAGGAAAAAAGCCCAGCTCATCCCTTTTCAAGGTTATTGGCTTTTTGAAACTGAAAGGCTCCACACAATCATTTTTGACTCCAGGAAAAGCTCTCAGGAAGAAGAAATGTAGAGATAGATAACAAAAATCAAGGCACAGGAAACATCTTGAATGAGGACACTTGAAAAGAATGAGTCTCTTTAGCTCATCAAAACATGAATAAGGCATTACAGAATAAAAGTAAACAAACCAGTGAATTACATAGTTAATATAATTCAGAAATATTTCTTGCATTATGAGTACTGAATATTTACTTTATAAGAGGTGACAAATCCAGAGCTGGAAAAAGCAACACCTTTCAGCAGTGCATAGCTGACTCACTGTCGCAAAACATCACTGATGTTTATTGCTTCACTGGACTCAGAAATTATGACTCTATTAATAGATGATTCTATTAATAGTAATATCCACAGTTCTAAAATAAGTATTAGAAATTATTAGAAATAGCCAAAGCTTTGAAAGTGATATAACCTCTTCAGCTTTGGAGTGGGAAGAACTTTGGCCTTTTGAAGGTTAAATGAGCTGTCCTAGTACTAACTGTAGTATAACTGGTAGTACATTAATAGCATTGCTAAAATCAGGCATTTCACAATATGATACCCAAATATTTTAAATTCTTATATTTACTGCACTATTAATGACCAGATTGAGTGCCAACACAGTCTGATTTTTCCAGCAGTACTCTTCCTTTCAGTCTGTGTATGCAGACCAGCCTTATCTCCTTCAGTGGAATAAAGGAGATGGATAATGTGAGATGTCAAAAACATTCTCTATGTTCACTTCTCTAGTACAAAGGCAGAAAGTGGGAATTTCTGGGGAAAAAAAATCTATTTCATGTCCCACTTTATTATTTATCCCCTGTATTGTCTAATCTCTTCCAGCTTCTGCTAACAATGCGGTCTATCTGACAGCAGTTGGCCGGCACAACAGCAGACTAGGTGTTATGCAGCCTTGCTATCAAGAGAGAAACTCTGCTCTGTGCTCTCCTCTCCTTGCACCCCTCCAGCACGAAGAGGGGAAAATTCTATGAATATAGTAGATGCACCAGATAAATAAATAAGGAGCTTCTTGAACAGACCTGTTGGTGGATAAAGGTTACCATGGAAGTGCACTGCAAGCAATTAAAAACTTAACATAGATTTGTACATGTTTCTTTACCAAAGGCATTCCTTTATACTTGTCTAAAAGTCCAACTCCTATAGGCCCTACTGTGAGTGACTACAGATCTCGTCTATGCATTTAGTGACTTCATACTTTGTAGATCATTAATGTACTGAAACGTGTTTGCTAAGCAGTAAATCTCCTCAAAGAGGGATTACTGTTATCAACCAAAGGTTGAGTATGAGAGATCCTAAAGAAGTTCAACACCCTTACTGTGAATTGAAACTAAACACGTATTACATTGCAGACTGTGCCACTGTTTGCTCTTTAAACAAAATGGCAGATGGATAGTTCACAGTCAAAAATTATGGATGTATAGGAAGAAAAACTACTGAATAACATTTAGGGCTATGCTCTTGGTAAATGAAAGTTTATTAGAGCATAGAGGAATAGATTTGTCAGTGTTTTCCAACAAAACCAGCTGGTACTTATGAGCTCTACTTATTCCATTGCACCTTTCACATTGAGTATTGTGAGATTCAAGGAGTAAAGACAGTTCCACCCCAAAACATCATTAAAGGTGTTTCTGTACATTTATCATACTGGAAAAATAACTTAGAGTTTATATTAGTTTAGTTTATAGTATTTATATATCCCTTGGCATCAGGTCAATTCCAGTAGACTATCTCACCTATATTCTTAACTTCCCTTTGCTTTGTGCTGTGTTTAAGCAAATAATTTTGCTCTACTCTCAAAACCCTCTTAGATTAGGGTAGACACTTTCATTTACCAAATTATATGTATTGCCAACCATACTGGCATAGGGACAAAGCAAGAGCAATTAAAATCTGCAAACTTTACTAAAACTGAAATATTCTTGCACACTGATGGCAGTGACAGCTTCAGCTGAAAAGAGACCAAGCCACACAGCTCATGTGTAACTTTCCTCTAGTGCGTTCAGGCTAACACATGGCCCTGAGCCACAGGGAACAATTTCCAAATGCATACTATTACGTACATAAAAAAACACATAGCTTTAAATGATTAATTTAGACATAACTTGGAGAAAGATAATCTTGTTGCTCTTGTGCTATTGAGGGCCATCGTTTCTTCATTCCTAAGACAAACTGTAGGTTATATAAAAATGTGACTGATACAATTTATATTGTATGTTCTTCTCTTCACATAGAGGTCTCCAGGGCCCTGTAGGCTCACAGATCTTTATTCCTAGGGTAATCTGTGCACATGTGAACACATTCAAGTAAAAATAGCTGTCATTTTTAGAAATTTCAGCTTCTTGATATCTATATAAGGATTCACTTACTTGTGTCTAAAACCTGACCAAAGAGGGAAGGGTTGACATAAATACATCCTTAGATTATTAAAAACAGTCATTGCTAAGAAACTTCTTGGCAGGCTCAATACCTGATCCCCCTTGGTGAGCTGTAGACAGCACAGCATCATGCACCTCTCCCTTGCAGGTGGGCCAGTGCTACTCACCAGATGCAGCCGCTGTGGCACCACACTCTCATCTGGCTTTCCTGCTGCTTCTCTTCCTCCTGGTTTCATTCTGTACTCTGCAGGAAACTTTGCACGTGTCCTACAAAGAGAGTATTTGTTTAGCCTGGCGAAAAGAAGGCTAACAGGAATTCTGATGACTGCCTACAACTATTTGAAAGTGATTTGTGAAGATGTAGGAGCCAAACTCTCCTATGTAGTCTTCCTAACAACATTTTTCTGACTCTATCATTCTTCAGATGCAAGTGTATCTCAGATCACCATGAAAGTAATGCAAAAATACTACAATAAGAACCTTATCAGATCTATGGAAATAATCATAACCACTGTCTTAAAAGGTTCATAGAATTCTTCATACATGTGCTAATGAAGCTTCGTAACAAGTCTGGATGGCAGGTAAGTATAAAGTCCATTTCACAGGTAAGAGCTGAAGTCACTAGCTAAGGATTATGAGAAGAGTAAAGCAAGCAAAGGCTCAGCAGCCTTGAACTTGTGTTCTAGCCAACAGAATAATTTACCATAGAAGGGAACTCCAAAACACTCTGCACTGTTCAATGAGCTCCACAGGAGGCAGGGCAGTTGGTTATCTGCCCAATCTCAAAGTATAATCATCATCATCATCATCTGATTTTGAGGCTTCTAATCATTACTGTAAGTGTCCTTTTACCAAGCTTTTTACCTTCAGGACAGGTTCAAGAGATGGACTTGGCCCCTTTGGTTACTCTCTAGGCTAAAGAGACAAAGTGATTTACATAATCCATGTGGAAAAAAATTGCAAAACCTCACATGAACTCCTGTTATTCCTTTCTTTCTGAAGTATTTTGGATTTTATCTGCCATTAAATCTTTATGAATACGCACCTACAAACCAGTTTTGTACAGGAACAAAAATGAGGTACGGATTCTGTCAATACATAATGCCCCTCCTTGAATCTTAGTAGCTATTAGCTGCCCAGTTTAAGTGAGAGAGGAAGAACTGCAAGGCTAGATGTTACATAAGAATATGCTTTTCCACACATAGGACTGTAAGCAGCGTCCTACATGACGTTTTAACCACAGAGAAAAGAACACAAAACAGTTTAGACAGAATACTTAAAAGGGAGAGAGATGCTGCTGCTGTGGTTTTCCGAAAACAGGTCAGCCTGGGCACTCCAGCCACAGCTCATTCAATCTGAGCAGCCCACATGCAGCCAGCAAGACATATGTTTCCTTAAAACTGCCAGGAATGCAAAGCAATGCTAGACAAGTCTAGACTGATCGCAGGATAAACGCAAGAAGCAAAGAAGTGGATCCAACTGTGTGGTGGATGACATTTGTCTGGCACAGGAACAGTTACAAGTGTTCAAGTCCTGGAACGGGGCAGAGGGAGGGAGAAAGAAACAATTTTCCCAGAAGTGCACTTGGTTCCAGAAGAGACTTCACCTCCCATCAGTGGTGAAATTCAGCTTAGCTAAGTTTGCTCTCCTCTTTGCTAGACAAATACATCGCCCTCTTTCTTAACACAAGTATGTGCAGATCAGGTTGAAAAGTCAAGTCCCAAACACAGCTACTGCACAAGTCACGCACATCAATTGCACTCAAATCTTTCTGCTTCAACTCAAACCACCAAATTATACCCTTAACTGTTGCTATCCCCATCTTTTGTAGGCATGTTCCCGATGTCCTTTCAGTTAACATGAAAGTTATTTGCACAGATCCCATACTCTGCCTGATCTCACTTCCTGAACATCCTAATGACACTGCCTCTTATAAATTAAAAATAAAAATACAGCTTTAATAATTTCTACTTAAAATTATAATGCTACTCCTGCCTTAACAAAGTCCTGCTTCTTGATCTAAATCCTACCACTGTCCAGTTTACTCCCAATGATGCTGTTCAAATTGCCCCGCTAATTCATACCTATAATGAAGGGCAGATGTCAGTCCTGGAGAACTGACCATCCTGGTGGAGCACACTTCCATTTCCTTTGGATTTACACGTGTGTATTTCCTTCCTGTGGAAACAGGGAGCAGGTCAGAGGGAAAAGGGAGGAGGGCTGCACACACCCAGGTCCACAAGGCCAGGACAGACAGACCTAACTCTCTCATTAGTACTTTTCTTCTCAGCTTCAAATCTTCTTCTGTTTATTAACAGTCTTTTCATTTGAACTAATCATTATCTCTTGTTCATTCCCTTTATAGCAACCTGATTTTTACAGTCTGCTGCAATGCTGCAACATTTACTTCCTCCCCAAAGTTTACTTGAAATTAGAATACATAAATAGGTCCTAGCTATTACAATACAGCTTCACCTTTTTTGTGGAATTATTAATATTATTTGGACCAAGACGCGTATGATAATATCTTAGCATTGGCAAGTACCTACATTCAGAAACCTCATGTCAGGTCACAATACATTTTATCATTAGCTTAAAAGATTGATAGGTTTCAAAAAATGAATTTTAGGCTTCCTTTTGATGGCAAATATATTTTCTTCCCCTTTTTTTTTATATGAGGGTAAAAGGCTTTTTCATATTTCTATGACTGTCTTTGAGAAAACACTAAATGCCTTGAGACTCCTAATAATGTTGCAAGAGTTACAACACACTGCTCTTTCCTGATACCCTTATGCACTATTAATGTAGTAGGAGTTAAAATGTAAAATTGTTAAGATTCGTTAGTACTTCAAATTTATGTTTTTTGTTAAAATCACCTCTAATTCACTAAAAACTTAGCTCCTATTAGTGATAGGGCTCATGCTGTGCCCATTTAGTATTAATACTTGCCATCCCTATGAAGGTAATTTCCACTTTAAGAGTACACAGGTCCAAATGCTGCCTGTGGCAATATCTGCTTAAGTCAATGATATTAAAAAATGTGTATCTGCAAGCAGAATCTGGTTCATTGTCACATCTGTGTCTCCTGCAGCACCCCAATGTGCCCATGAACAGTTAAACGTATATTCCACTGACTTCAGCAAGTGCTAAAATCTGTAGAGGTTGAGTGTTTCTCTCTTTTCTGCAATGCTTTTCCTGTGAGATTTAGTTAAGTGATCATTAAACCTACATAAGAATTCAGAAGGAATAGCAATATTGTGTTCTTCTAATAGGCAGCCTTAGAAGAAGCTAACGCTTACAGGCATGGAGACATATCATAACAATAAACAAAGGTGATGAATTTCCAAATGTGTACAAAATAAGAGCCTTTGTAATGTGTGCTAGTCCTCAGAAAACATGCTAATCCAAAAATTCTTTTCAGATGACCCAGTTCCTGGATTTGAATTTTTATGTGTACATATTTGGAAGTGTACATGTGTACGTGTGCACACATTTATATGGAGAAAAATTTATCTGCACAGCAGGCTTGCTATTTAAATGAGAAAGCTGCAGGAATGCTGTGGTTTGCTCCATGGGGAGGGCAGCAGAACCATTGTATAGATGGGTCAGAGTCTAGAGCTCTTTGTTTACATGTGTATTTTGCAGAACAGATTCATACAGACAGACAGTGTCCTCGCTGGTGAAGCTGTTTGTCACTCACCTTGTGCCGCAAATGGGTAAGTCTCCTTGGGTGTTTGGACACCAGTAAGAAATGAAAATGCTAAGTAGCTTATTTTACTCTACAGATTAGATGAAAATGTGATTTATTAATTCCTTACATTCTAAATAGTTGATGTTATTTGAAATGTGCTGAGAGTGAGAAGTTCTTTTTGGGGAGGAAACAGGCACATTTTCTAATTCACTCTTAATGATTAAAGATTTGTGCTTTTTGGGATGACAAGGTCAGTAACCAAAGTGACAAAATATATTCCTTCTCTAAGCAGTACAAGTGGCTACTTTTCAGAATAGTTTCTTCTTGTAGGGCACTTTGACCTTGTTTCGGATTTTGTTTGTACAAGGAAATCCTACTCCTGCCATTTTAACCACACACTCCTGCAGATTTCAAACAATGGTAAGTTTTCTGTGGGCAAGTCCTTATTACCCCTCCTTAATAACAGGATTTAGTCTCCTGCGTTCATATCTCTAACAGAGTGACCGGTTACAAGTTGTTTTCTTATGCATTTGATGTGTAAAGCTATATGTTTAGAGGGTTGGGTTGCTATTGCAATTGTTTTGGCAGGATGGTAAGCAACGTACAGGTTTATTTGTAATGTATTAAGTACTTGACATACTGTACTGTACTTCAGAGGCTCCACAATTTATTTTTTGTTGCAGCTTGCCTTTAGTCCTTGCCAATTTATTTCCTTCCCCTTTCCAAACAAAGCTAGGGTTGTCAAATCCTAACATTAAAGAATTGTAAAAGCTAGATCCAGTTACAGAGCTAATTTTTAATTTACCATTGTCTGTGAAACTTTTGACCTAATAGAAAAATTCTGCAAATGGGCTAAAGAGATGTGACCCACTAACCAACAGCATCAAAATACCCTCCTGATTCAAGGAGGCCCCTGGACTCAATGCTTTTGCTACCATCATCCATAATCATTTCTTGAAATATTGCTATTAAGAAGTTCTCATAATGAGATCACCGCAATGGCAAACAGCTTTGTCTGATCCAGTAATAACATTTCCAGGGGCAGCACTACAGTTTGTCTTGGCAAGTTTTTGCCAGAAATTTTTATTGGTTTTCTTAAAGTAATTACAACGNGAAGGCATTTTCCAATGAGAGCACACAATAGTGAGGAAGACAAAAGACTGGGGAAGAAAAGAAGGGTAAGCTCTTTCTTTTCATTTATTGTTATCTCCACAGGTTAAAAAAAAACCTTGATTAATATATCCTGTATATGTTTGCTGTATAAACCATGGAACACACTCCCTGATGTGCTGTTTATGCCCAAATCTTTCACTTGTCTCAGCAAAGCCTTACTGCAGCTAACTTGAAGACATCCATTTTCAGCAATATTTTTTGACTCGTGCATCTTTTGGTTTGGAAGATGACAGCAGAATAAGAGGTAGTGGAGAAGTATGCTAACTGAGATGGAAGCAGGGAATGAGAAAAGGGAAAGGTCTTCAGATCCCTCAAGATTCCTTAAGTTTATCAGAACTCCTTACAACCTCCTTCTTCTACACTCAGCGACCCTAAACACAGAGCTCAGTTCTCAAGGAGTTAAGGATTGCTGGGAAGCTGCAGCTCTTACTTAATCTCATCATGTTCCTTTGAGGGGGAGGAGGAAATGTTCCCAAGGCTGGAGTGGGAAGGGGTATGTGAGTAAGGTTGTTTACCAACGACACACTAAGATTTGTAAAGATCTGAAACACTTTTTATGAGTACACCAGGGCTCTTGGGGATGAAAGCAAAGAACCCTCTGACACCTGCAAAGGGGAAGGAGAAGGGAGACAAATCTGTGAGAACTTTGATGTGCCTCAATGGTTTTTAAGGTGACTATTGAAATGATGTTCTACATTGGGCATGCCAGCTCCCTATGTATGGACTTTTTAAGAGCCATGAGAGAGGAAAAGTCCATTTCACTCTTCACTTTCTCATTGTTTTCTGCATTCCTCCCCTCACAGAGCTGTTCAACAGTGGAATTGCTCTACAGCAAACTTGCTAAGGTCCACAGGGGGGAAGAAATGCTAGCATTTTGAGTGTTTTTCTGAGTGTTAGCAGAGTGAGATTTTGCTCCAAGAGACATAATACATATTTATGGTAAATTGAATGGTATTCCTGTCTCTCTGTTCCTAACACCATGTGCACCACATGATAAGGCATGGATGCTTCCCAGACAAGCAGTTTACGAATCCTAGCTCCAGATTCCCAAAATTTCCAATGCTGAGAATTTACTGTTGTGTTTCACATGACCATTGAACTCTCCAGGCCATTGTATTTCCTGTAAGAATTTTTAAATCTAAATTAAGAAAATATAACTCTCAGTTTAGTATTTCTGCAAGGGTTTTTTGCTTGTCAGACCTTATGTTAAGAAAAGGTGACAAACAACGGAAGGATAAGAGCTGCAGCATGGGAAGCTGTGTGGACAACAGCTCTACGAATTGTGGGCAACGTTTTACTGTTCGCAGGAACTGCTAGACAAAGTATTACAAAGTTTGACTTTTTTGTTTGTTTGTTTGTTTGTTTGTTTTTTAACAAAAGTCACATATATAAATTGACCTTTCAATTACGTAAAGCTGCATGCTAATTTTCCCCATGGTACTGTACCTGGTAGGTACTGATGGAAGAAACACATGAGGTTTCTTCCATTTGTGCTCTTTTAAGAATGCTTTGAAGTCCATTCTACTTCTCCCTAAGTATTTGGCAACCACTGCCTCTTCATGTGAAAAACGAATATGGAAAAAACAGAGCTCAAATAGGAGTACGTTCACTCTCAAATAGTGGGTTGTTTTGCAGCCAGAGGAAGCAATGCCTGGGGTAATTCAGCATCTGTCCTGCTGGAAAACAGAAATGAAGAGAAATCTAACAACCTACAGTCTACTTTTTAGATACCCACTTCCAAAAAAATATAATGTGCAAATTGCAATGAAAGGGTTATTCTCTCACTCATCTATACACAGCGATCACCAGGAAGAAAATCCTAAGGAAAATATCAGATGTTTCAAACGGGTCTAATTTTTGACATTAGGCAAGAATAGCTGAGTGAGAGTTCACTGTCTTATGGGACTTTAACTCACCTCATATCTTAAGGAATATATAAACCATACACTGGTACTGAAAAAAAAACAGGTCTAAGCTTGTGAAATAAAGCCATTATATTCAGACTTCCATTCTTCCAATTCAGACGCAAAACTAGAAATGTCTTACTAAAAACTTTGTAATACAAAATCAACCCAAAAATAGATAAAGTTTGTTAGGTCTTCTTATACAAACTCCTTATACAAATTCCTTATATGTGTCCATGTGCTACTGTTTACTGGTATAATGCATAAGTCACCAAGTCTAGTAGTGGTAACCATCCTATATTCAAACACAAGAAATTGAGTCAATAGGAACTAAAATAAAACTAACCAGGAATTAAAGAAACAACTATTGGAAGAGAAAGGCTCCTTCATCACCAGAGCCACCACATGCCTTGTCCAAATGGTCTAATGATTCATTAATGATCTTATCACCACAGGGCTGAGATACAGACTGGAGCAGTGGACAATACAGTGGTTGGAAAATTGGCTGGATTGCCAGGCTGAAAGGTTTGTGGCCTGTGCTGCAATGTCCAGCTGCCAGCTGGTGACCTGTGGCATCTTTCAGGGGACAATATTGAGACCAGTGCTGTTTAATGTCTTTATTAATGACCTGGATGATAGCATGGAGTGCACACTCTAGAAGTTGACAGACTACAGCAAACTGAGAGGCATGTTTGATAAGCGAGGTGGCAGGGCTGCTGATCAGAAGCACCCTGACAGAATGCAGAAATGGATCTACAGAAACTGCATAAAGTTAAATAAAGTTCAAAAAGCGCAAAACCCTGCAATGTGGACTGAATAATCACAAGAAACAATACAGGCTGCACACCAACTTTCTAGAAGCAGCTTTGCAGAAAAGGACCTGGGGGTTGTGATGGGCAAGTTGAACATGAGCCAGCAGCATGCCCTTCCAAGCAAAGGTTTACCATATGGTGGTCTGTGTTAGCAAGAGTTGCCAGTAGGCTAAAGGATGTGGTTATTCCACTGTACTTGACACTTTTAATCCCACTTTTTAGCCTTTTTAGCCCCACCAAAACTGTGTCCAGTTTTGGTCCTCCCAGTTTGAGAGAAACATTGAAAAATTGAAGAGGGTCAAGCAGAGGGTGACTAAGATGATTAGAGGGTTGGAGAACTTGACTTCTGAAGAAAGCTTGAAAGAACTGGATTTGTTCAGCCTAGGGAAGAGAAGTTTCAGGGAGGATCTAATCGTGGTCTTCTGATAACTAAAAGATAGTTACAGAGAAGACGGAGGAGAAGACAAGGATGCATGGTGACAGGACAAGAAGCAGCAGTCACAAGGTGCTTCATGGGAAATTCTGTCTGAATACAAAAAAAAAGTCTTTGCAGTGAGAAATGACTGTGAGGTTGCCCAAAGTAGTGGTGGCATCTACCATATTGGTTATACTCAAGACTCAGCCAGACAGCTCTTGGATAACATAATCTAAGGTCCTCCTTTTAGTAGAAGGTTGGCCCAAGTGATGTCCAGAGGCATCTTCCAACCTAGACTTTTCTATCAATCTGTATGTGCAAACACTTAAAAAAACCCAAATGGGTGAAACTGAAAAAGATCCATAGTACTGTTCATATATGTCATGGAAAGTATATTATTTGTCCCTTCACACTGCCCCTAAATAATTAAGAAAACTGATGAAAAAGACAAGCTATTTTTAATGCAAAAATAACATTGGCATTTTATTACAATGGAAAGCTGAGTGATTTAAACTTCTAGTCCCATTTATTTTACTAATGATACATTATGTCTAGAAGGCCTTACGGAAGTTAAGGGTTTTCCACTTCCTACCTGATTGTTAAATCAAGGCTTTTATACCCTTGTTCAGAACCTTAGACTGAAATCAGTTGTGCTTTCAAGTAGTCCTGGGGTTTTTTTCATAAGTATATAGTCTTTGGGCTTTCAGCTTGCGAGCCTTATTTCCTGATCAGTGGCAATGAGCAAAATCAAGGCTCCAACTTTCAGTCTTGCTTACAGAATATATATATCCATCTCTCTCTCCCTAGCAGATTAAGAACAATATATTCAATAATAAAAATGTCAGCACAGCCATACAAACCTACATTTGAACTCATTTTCATCTATGAAATCTCTTACCGTTCAGCACTAGCTTTCTTGTAGTCTTTCTTGTAGTCACTGGCAATCATGAAGTTCCTTTCTTGCAGGTTCCCTCCAATTCCTGTTCAGATAAATCCAAAGATCTTGTTAGTCTGTGTTTTTACTTACAACCTCTTCTTGCACAGCAGAAAGCATGCCCTGATCCCTTCTAGCTATGTAAATACCAAACTTGTTTGCTAATTTTGATAGATACATGATAAAGCATAAACTGTAGCTATGTAATTACTAAATGTGAAAAAACCCCAACTTATTATTCCACTCCTTATATTACAAATTAATGAGATAAACACTTACACCAGTGCTTCATTAAACATATCTGCAAATTGTCTGTGAGCTGTTTCACATTGAACTTTCAACATTCAGTGCACACCCATATGCCAGTCAGATCAACATTTGAGCCTGTACTTCGATTATACAGTCTCTCTTGGTCATGATGGCTACTCAGCCTGCCCTTTCAGACCTTGCTCTGAAAGCTCCTCATGTATAAAAGAGTTTATAACTACTGGGGAAAAAAAAAAGTTATCTCAAATATACAGGCAAATTGTGTCCACTGTATAACAGCTGGTAGTGGGAAGTGGGAGAGATACATCTGTTCATTTATGAATTCCATCTAATTTCAATGGTACAGTCTAAGATATAGCAAAATAAGCAGCATGAACTGGCTCAAGATACCTCTCAAGATAAGCTTGCCAAGGTAAAAGGAGGTACTTGGATATGCCACCTTTTCCTTCACACCATCATCCTTCATGTGAATGAGTAAAGGAGGAGGCAGGAAAAAGGTCAACATCACTTTCAGACACTTAGCACCACATTAAAAAAAACCAAACCACCACCAACACAGTCCAATGTAAGTCTGAAAAGCAGAACCTGGATAATTTGTTTCCAGGAAAAGCCTGAAGTCATCTGGCAGCGTGTTGATATTGCTTTAAAAATATTTATTCTTAGCTTCTAGCTAAGATAAAATATGGATGACAACTACACAACAATTAAAAACCCAAGTAAGATAAATTGAGGGAGGAGAAAGGAGACTATTTTTACCAGTAAATGTTTTCTTATAGGGACAATATTATACACTTATTAGCAAGCAGTGCCTTTAATGCAGTACATGATGAAGTAGAACAGTCAATTTTCCTCTTTCTAGTCACTTAATTGTAAGCAACAACATCTTTTGCTTTAAAATCAAGTGTTCCATTTCATACCGTAATTCCACTGGCCAACTTAGCTCTGTATGAGGGGAATGCTTTAAGTGACTCCAGTTCTAACGCCTCAGCCCAGTGGAAGTTAGGCTGCTTATGCTGACAGTGGTTGGCTCTGCCTGAGGTGCCACTTTCTTTCCTGAAATCCCTGGAAACCGATAAGCAGGGCTCCCTCCTCCACTTCTACTCCCAAGATTCTCACTTAAGCTCCTTCAGCCCCAAAGCTATGAGCATCTCCCCTCAGAGCCACTTTGAATTCCTATTCCAGTCTAACCACAAGGCAATTACCAGAACATAGGTGACATACCAGGCAAGTAGCCACTGGAGGTCTTTGCCAGTCCCTCGTACCCAGAAATCTGGAATATGTATGAGTGCACAGAAACCTAAAGTTTTAGTGATCAGTAGAGACTGCTCATAGCAGTGGATATTCTCATGCGTGTAATTCTGAAGTGATTTATAAACACAAGATTTTTTTGACAGTTGGTAGATCTAACAGAGCTAAAGCTAATACCAAACAGCATAAAAATGACACCATAAGAGGGATAACCATGCCACCAAATGCCATTTACTTGGGTTTACAGTGTTTGGCAGAGTTGGTGGTGCTTAGAGTGTCAAAGCAACTCTTTCAGCGTTTCTGTAATTTTGCTTTTTAGCAATGCATGGGATTCCTAACAGCCGTACATGGCCACCAGCGCTGCACTTCAGAAGGGGTGAAGGTGCAATGAAGTGAGGTCACGCTACTAATTTTGAGTTGAGTTTTGCTCAACATACTAGTTGCTGTTTGTGTGAAGACTTTAGGAATAGGGATGGTGCCGGATTGCACTACAGTTCTCATAGAACAGGTGATCTCTGGGACTGGGAAACACTGCCCTTAAAGTATCGCGTACGGTCTGAATCCAAAGAGTCACGGTCTAGTTGATTTTTAGGTAACATCCAAATCAAATGTTAACAGCAGCTTGTGCAGAACTCTAAAGGAAGGTAAGACACAAAAGAAAACAAACATAAAACAGCCAGCTCAACAGTCACACCGGAGTGGCCGGATTTCCTTGCCAGCTTTACACAGCGGCCCTCTGAGCAAGCAAGGAGGGTGTACCAACGCAAAAACCTGCAAGGCGGGCAAAAAGCTCAGTTACAGCCTTCATTCTACTTGCGAGTAGGAATAAATAGCACCAGCCAGTTGGTGATGGTCATTGTTTCAACTATTCTGCCATGTATTTTGTGAAAACTAAGCTGGCCACAGCTTATCCCTGACGCTTGCTAGCAGCGATGGTGGTTAGCGAGCCCCTTCAGGAGCGAGGGCTCTGAGGTGCCAGCAGTCCCCCTGGGGCTCACCTCAGCTGCCCGGAGACGGGTTTATAAACACAATTTCCTCAGATCTCCACACACAAGTTTTTCTCCTCGACGAAAACCACCCAGTCTCACCGGCGCTGCGCTTCCCGCCGAGGAGGCTCTGCCTTAACGCGGCCCTCGCCGCCGCTC
>VXAK01007433.1:90539-120989 GCA_013399435.1 Arenaria interpres
TTGTCAGCGAGAGGGGGAAAAAACCGCCAAAAAAAAAAAAAAAGAAAAAAGGAGGTGTGGGGGGGATTAAAAAGGAAAGGTTTTGTTTACAAACTGCACCTCGACGGCCGCTGTGCCGAGCCGTCTCCCGGGGCGGGCGGGGGGAGCTGCCGCCGCCCTCGGGGGAGCCGCGGCCCCGGCCCCTGGGCGCTCCGGAGCGGGACGGGACGGAGAACGGGGCTCATGGCGGGGGACGCAGCGGCTGGGCCACACCGGCGGAAAGTTCGCTGTCTCCACAGGACAGTTTTGCTGCTTTTTTTGTTTTGTTTTGTTTTGTTTTTTTTAAATTATTTTTTTAATTTGTTCCCGTACTCTTAAGCGGGATTTGCGTATACTACGATAACGTGTGATTGTTTTTGGCAGCCGACCCCCCTCTAGTGGAAGGAAAATACACATATATAATTCAGTGCAGACTTGGGTTTGTGAAGTTTTTGCCAACGTTAAACGTTTTTCCACTTGAGTCAAACTGCAGTTTTAATAAGCCATTCTGTCTTTCTCACTGGTGGTTTGTTTGTGTTTTTTTTCCTAGCTGTAATCTCCAACTTATAACCGGGCGTTAAGAGCCAGATACCCGACAGGCAGCTTTCAGTAACACGGGGTGCTTGCAATATTGAGTATTTTAGAGGTCAGCTTCTTGTTTGGACATCTCCGGGCAGAACGTTGCCCCACTCTCCTTTCCTCAGCAGACGTACCCAGGGCTTGCTCCTACTCACCCAGTGCCGCCACCAAGAAACCTGCTGCTTGGCCTGTCCATTAATTTCTTGGCAGAAATACTTTGTTCACGTGGTGCAGGGAGGTCTTTTTTTTTCCCAACACTTGGGAATAATATGTAAATGAACAGTAATTATTGCAGTGGAGCTGCAATTTAGAAGTATCTTCTGACTTGATACAGGGCTGTGAGGAAACCCACCGAATAGCTGTAAAATACACACCTGGTTTTCTTACCGTTTTCTTTAGGAACTTTGGAAGTAAACAGCTATGGTTGGCTAATCTCCATCAAAAAAGTAGCACTTTACTTACTTTCGGGCTCTGTACGTACAGTGCCGGTATGTTAACTATGTAAAATAAGCCTTCTTGCCTGCTCGAGCAGATGTTTTTTCTGTCAAATAAAATAGTCTGTAATGACTCTTCCGTCCAGGCCTGCTCTCCGCCGTGGGTTTTGAAGGCTTTGCTGTCCAGGCAGGGTAGGGTGGTTCAGGAAAAGAACTGTGAGGCTGGACTGCCAGGACAGGCAGGAACCCACACGAATATTGGGGCAGTACTGGGCAGGAGGAGTTTCAGTGAGGGGAGAAATGTGAATTCCGGTTTACTGGAGAATCCAGCTACTTTTTAGTAAGAGGATGTGTGACAAATTAAATGCCATGCTAAGGAGCGCAGTTGGGTTATAGGTACTTACCACAACCGGTAAAATGAAAGTGGGAGTGGAAACAAAGGTATATGGAAAACATGTTCACCAGGAGCTGATGTGAGTTTATTCAGTGCAAGATGTAAGGACTTGACTTGTGCTTCAAAGATGTTGAAAGAAAGAACCCTTGCTGTCCCCTGTGAACTCATAGGATAAAGTTGGAGAATAGACCATTGGCAGATCTGGAGGAAGATTCATCCTCCATGCTGAGTAACGATGTGTACAGATTTTATCACGTCGGCTGCATGGCTGACATGGACGTTACCAGGTCAGCTGCCAGCCCAGCCAGGAAACCAGGAATTTTTCTGCTGATAGCCATCAACATTAACTCAAGGCAAAATGCAGCAATGCCTGAAAACTCTTAGGAGGTGATCAGTTTCTTGTTAGTATACTCATTTGGGAAGGAAAACAGTCTGTTGATATAACTTAAGATAGAAACAGCGTACTATCAGTAGACAAGACACTACTGGTGGTGTATTCTTTATTTGTGGTCTCTGGAAAGGCTTCTATCGCAAGTGCCCAAACAGTGTTGATTATGCTGCAGGTCTGCCAGTGAGGAAAAAACAGTTATATTCCATTTGCTTACACAGATTTAAAACCTTGTTAATAAAGGAAGTTGTTCAACAGACTGAGCAGGTCAAGACTGAGGCTGCTACAACATCACCTTCTTCGACAAGGATTCTGTTTAAATTCTTAGATGCTGTTGTTATTGTTTCTGACCAACATTGCTTAAAATAAATGAACACCTCTACCTTCATTTTATACCATCTTGCAGTTAGTGAAAAGTTCACCCCTTGATTTATTAGCATGTCTCACTTCACAGTTGCCTTGTATCTTTCTCTTACTTCCATTTTCATGCCTTTTCTTTTGTTGTCTTGTTTGTCTCAAGGTTGTTTCCCATCTTGGGTTTAAAGTTCCTACAGTGATTACGACAGTGTTGTACTGATGAGTCCCATATGGATATTTAGAGCAGCAAGACCTTCCTCCACTTTTGCTAAGTATATTAGATGTAGTCTGTCTCCTTTCATAATGCTGTTTCACTGTCCATTTAAAAATGAGATAGCAGCACAAGGAGACTCTTCTTTTTTCGCCTCAGTGGATTGTGTATGTTTTGGTTTTCCACTTATGCTTCGTGTTCTATTTGTGTCTTGAGTATTATGTAAGACACGACACCACCACATAAATCAGTACAAGAATGTCTTTAATTAAAGAGATAAGTAGATCTCTGGGGACAAGATCTTTTATATTGCTAGCTGGCAGAAGATGTACTTTCCAGGTCCTACTGCCCTATTCCTGTTGGAAGAAGACCCAGCAGAACAAGCACTGTGTTATGCAGGAACTAATAAGAACGAGATTTACTCTGAAGTGTACCAACACTTGATATATAAAAAACATGCGATATTTCAGCACAGCCAAATTGGAATGTAGAAAGGAACGCACAGCTTTTATTGAAATCATATTGGCCTCAGAGGGACAGCAGGGGAAACATAAGCACAGCACTAAGGAATTCCATTCATGGAGCTGTTCAATGTTTGTTAGGGTTTGTTTTTTGGATGCTCAAAGCAAACCTCTGCGGGGTGGCAGTGAGAGGGCGGTTCAGTCTTCACTATTTTAGTTGAAAGCTTTAGTATTTTAGAGAGAATATAATTTTATAAAATATATCTCAGTATGTCAGGTGATGCTTATGACTTCATCAGGAAGATAAGCATCTTAATTTTTAGAAAATAGATCTTGCTGGGTGGGATTCAAGAGAAAGCCTGATGGCCTGAAATCATTCATCAAAGGAATTATTATTTCTTCACTGAACGGGGAAAATGTAATTACACCTTTTTATTTTGCCTATGAAGTTTCATGGGCAGGTTTAATGGTGGTATGTGCATGCCAGGTGAAGTCTTATAATTTGGGTGTGACCTTAAAATACAACCCTCTGGCTGTGTAGAGATGTTCACAGGAGTCTGTAGGTGGGGCAGAAAGTGGACTGACTCAAACACCCCTTAGAGATGGCTACAGGATATGTATTTATGGTTTACTTCATTGATTCTTAAACACTACGCTGTGTTCGGAGTTGCGCAGGCCGCAAACAGCCAAGGTGGGCAGCATGAACGCTCCCTCAGGTGTTTAATGCAGGTGTTAAGTGGCCTGAAATACATCAAAATGATGGCTTTCTTCCAGGCAGAAAGTAGCCTTCCAAAGTCCCCAGCTACCCCTGTTGAGCTGCGTGTGCTGATCTCTGCAGTCACTCTGCGGACTCGTCTGGTCTCTGAGGCCGAGAGGTCTCAGCCCAGGAGAGCCACCGACCAGCCACTGAATTCAAACGCAGAAACAAACCCAAGTCTAGAGGCTGCAAGAAGAGTCTAAGAGCTGGAGGGAGCTGGCTGAGCCTGCCCATTTATCGCATACCAGCACGCTTGACAGGGCCTTTCCCTGGCCCTGTGGCTAGTAAGAAGGGATGTGGCTCTGAGGTGACCGGAGTGCCATGCGGGCAGGCGGCCCCATGGAGGTGGAGCCGTGGGGCAGAGCAGAGCTGAGGCAGGAAGGAGCAGGAGGCGGCCAGGATGTTTCCATGGCGGAGCCGGAGTGTAGAAGAGCGGTGGAAGTGGGGTGCTCAGCTCTGCAGTGAAACTAGTGTGGGAGATCGTCCACCTGAACTGGTAGCGTTCACGTGGCAACCTTTAAGGTTTACTTTAATTGTACCAGTTACAAACTAGAATGTAAAAATGACATTCTGAAGGTATGCTGAGTAGTAAATCCCATCCTGTGCTACAGTATTGCTGTGAAACAAAATAGTAGTAGGGGAAGAGTTTACTCCTTTTATTTTATAGCCGACTGTTGTTTTGTCAAGAGAAATGTATTTTCACACTCTTGATAGATGATGTGTAAACTCTGAAATAACTAAACCCCAAATTTCCCAATACAGATCTAGTCAAAGCCAAATCAAAACAAGCAGTTTGAAAATTTTATAACACTGAGTGTAACACATTTAGTTGGTAGCACTTTCCACAGAGCATCTGCCAAAGTTAAAACAATATCAGCTTTCATTTCTACTGAATTAAACTCATTGCTTTCAATCTGCAAAGACAAACCTTTTCTGCCTTTGTTTGTTGGTTAATTAGGTGGAACAGCATAAATCACTCGAGCTGTTCTGTTGTATCTGGAATAATCTCTGGATAAGCAGCAGTCTGTAGGCAGTAGAGCTCAGAGTCTGAGATTTGCTCTCAGAACTCTGTTAATATCTAGAGTTAATGCTGCAGGTGTGCTTTTTTATTGCTTCTCATTGGATCAAACTGAGGACACATTTAATCTGCCAAGCTGATGGAAAGGTTTAGTATTGTACTCGGTCTGTCCCTCCCTGCCCTGACGAGGTATTGAACGGGGACAACCTTGACACCAAAATGTGGGCACACAGTGATTGAGCAGGGGTGAGGCCAGGCCACACCTCAGCTCAGTTATTTGCTTCAGAAGCAGGTTCCCAGGAGGCTTCCCATTGCTTGAATAGCTCGTTGGTACACCCCGGTGCCATTGTCCCAGCTCCATGAAACGGCTGCCTGATTCCCCAGGCCAGAGGCAGGGCTGTGGCAGCAGGCTGCAAAGAGCTCTGCTGTTCCTGACCACTGCTCTTGTGTGTTGGGAGGCCACGGTGGCCCTTAGGTCACCCTCAGAAGAGGGGAACAGGCCTTGCTTGCTCTTTGTAGCTTTACCACCCACCTACGAAATGAATCCTCCCTTAAAGCTGGTTGTGTGTCGTCAGTCCCACGGTCCCTGCCGTCGACAGTCGGCTTTGCTCCCAGCGTTACCTGAAGTCCTTGAAAGGCAGGAGAGAATTCAGCAGAGAGCCAAGGGCATGGGTATCACCCACAAGCATGTTGCAAACCGTATGGAGACCTCAAAGAAACTGTTGGGATAACCTTCATAGGAGTGCAGAACTGGAGGGGCCTCTCAGGTCATGAGATCTGCTCCCCTGCTAGCACCATCACTGGATCACGTAATCCCATTTTGCAGAGGCAGGTCCTTTTTTCCCCCCTGCTGTGGTGATTGTAAGGTTGTTCCAGAACCTGACAGCTCTAAGAGTTACAGTTTCCATCCTAAATGTGCTCACACTTGATTTATAGCCATTTATTTTCATCTTCTGGTTACACAGTTCTTTTTCCTTCCATGTGCTACCCTGACCTGCAAGCAAGTGTATCTCCAGTCTGTCTTCATCTTTGGAAACGAACAAGTCAGGACGAGAAATTCTTGTCCTGTTTAGCTTAGGAAAACAAGCTTTTAGTGTTTTTAGACCAGCTTGATTGTTAAGAAGGTTTTATTGTATACCACAACTTTGTTTATTCTGAAGTGGTGTCGGTACACAACTTAAAGCAAACTGGCTGAAAGGAAAGGATGCATTGAATGGCTGAAAAGATGTGTGCTTTTTTCAGTTTCTAAGCATACAGTTAAGCTCTACCTATACACACTTCGAGTTACAAACATTTTGTAACATGTTTTGCAGATGCCACTGTGAAAGTTCAGAGCATAGATTCATGTTTTGTGGGAAACCAGAAAGTACAAGCAGTTCCTTCTTTCAAATTACTTCTGGGTTTTCTCAAACAAATCGCGCCCTTTGAGAACTAACCTCTTGAACAGATTGCTTCCATGGGATATCTTTCATTAAATACCAGGTTTTGTTGCATTTTTCCAAAGGCATGTGACTCTCAGCATAAACTGAAGGTGGATGAGCAGATGGTGGAGGGCATGAGGAATAACTATGAGGGAAATCAGAGAAGAATTGTAAGCATTTCAGGTGTTGTTCAGTAGGGAAGCAGCCTACCTTACACGGCTGTGGGTTGTGTTGGGATTTAGAAGCAGACATAGAACAGGTTAAATCTGAGATTATGATTAGTGTAAAAGCGCAGTTACAAGGAAAAGTGCTTTAGGGAAAAAGAATATATACAAGATTTGCTTCTGAGGAAGATGCTGGTTTTTGCTGTTAGAGGAGGACTGCTGAACAGACAGAAACCTCTAAAGAACAGTTTTGAAAAGGTAAAGGCTTAAAGACTACCATTCAAATGTTCCTGTAGCCAAGGGTCTGTTGGTGTAGGTCACTGGCCTTTGTACCTGCAAATTGTCTTCTCAGCACATGGTGGCTGTTACGCTTCTCTCCCAGGTTTTGCTGGAGTATTTGAATGCGTCTGTCTTGAATCTCTTAAGCTTGAGGCTGTTTTTTAGGATTTTCAGGTAAGCCGTCACAAGGCTCGTTTTCCCTGTGAGTGCCACCTCCCCACCCTGTGACAGGGCATTGGGATCATGTTTTCCCATAGATTCTGCCTATTCTTTTCTGCTCAGTCTGCCCACAAACGCTTCATGGCAGAGTGACTTCCCGCTGCAGTGCACACAGAGGGCATAGTGAAAGGAGTGGTAGGGCAAGTCTAAACCCAGCCCCAACTTGCTTGCAAATAAATGACCCACAGAGTTACAGAAGTGGCAGCAACGCTGGCATCCCTAGGTCAAAACTTTATTAAAAGCATTCCTAAGAAAGTACAAACATCACCTCCTTTGGGTCTCAGCACTCAAAGGTAGCACTTTATATTTTTGCTGCATTTTTTTTCTTGGTTTTGTTTGGAAATGTATGGGATGGCAGGGTTATAATTTCCCGAACTTTGGAGTTCTGGCTTCATAGCATAGATCTAATGAGGAGGAGAGGGTGAGAAGGAACAGAGGAGGTCCAGGGAAGGTCTGACAGGCCTAACTGTAGGCACAGTCTGGTCTGCTGTTGGTCACCAGGTAGGGTTTCTGAGGAGGAGCTAAGATTTAGTGTTTATGAAATAGATTCAGAGAGAGCTGAAAGGGTGCTTCGGTATCCCCTGACACACAGATGATAGGTAGGCCGAGAACATGAGCTTATTCACTCTTGTTTACTGCTGTTCAGGCCATCCTACACAGTACTAATAGGGTGGACAAACACCCAACCACCATAATAACAAAAGGCTTTATTAAGCTATAGGTGCACATTTATATGTATCTTGGTGCACACCTCAGGGCTTTGGTTGCAAGGCAAGATTTTCTGAAAGAAGCTGGATAAAAACTGGGTCATACCATATCTTGCCAGTTTGTCTCCAAGCCTCTGTATTTCACTATCAAAATACATGGAGAGGACTGCTTTGATTGTGCTGGAGTTTGCTGGGTCTCAACACAGCAAGGGCAGCAACAAATCTGGATCTGACAGAGTGATCATACTTTTCATCTTCCGCAGTTTAGTTAAAAAAGCATAAATGTTGTCATTGAAACAGAGCTCTAGAAAATACCGCGAATCAATTTTTGCTGCGGGGTTGTTTTTTTTCCCTACATACAGTGAGTGTATGCAGGGAACATTGTTTCATTTCCTTCTGGTTTCCTTAGTTTGTGACGAAGGACTTTGAAAAGCAGCTGTAAGTGAGAAGCTCTTCCTTCCATATAAGACAGGTCGCACAAAGAGCTACGGGCTTGAGTGTGTTTTCGATGAACTGGTTGCTCTTAAGCAAAAAGAGCTGATGGCGTCTGTGCCATCTAGGGGCTGACAGGACATTTAGCCAAGTCCAGCATCAAGCAGGGGCCTTGAGAAATTTTATTTCTCAAAGAGCATATGTTGTTCTTCATGCTTAGCTTCATACCAGGAAAAATGGAGTGGGAGCCAGCCTGCTATGTAGACTGTTACTTTTATTTTGCACTTCCCTCCTGGGTTCCCAGTCAGTGTTGTAGAGGTCAGAACCAACCAGCGCTTCCTGGAGGTTTGTGAGCTGGTTAAAGAGATCACTGGTTGAAAGAAGATGTACTGTTTCCGTATTGACTGTTAGCTCTGTGGTACCTGAGCATGAAAACAGGGCAGAGTTTGAATCTACACCTGAACATGACAAACAGGTCAGCAGGGGTCCAGTTCTGCTATATATTGGATTCCCTGAAAACAGAGAACATGTGAGCACAAATACAGAGACTTCCACATCTCTTGGTAGACCTGTATTTTTAATTACTGAATTACACTTATAAATAACACTTTAATAAAAGAGAAAACTCATTTTCCATGTAGTTTGTACACCTGTGAGCTCAATCACTAGCAGCTCACTTCATGCAGCAGAGAATTATCAATATGTTTTCCAGGGATTATCAGCAGCAAAGCCTCTGCATGCAGCTTATAAATCTACATGCAATGTTAGCTTCAAGATTAGCACTCCTGTCCTACGAAATGTTTAAAGGCTGGTTCATTAAAGCAAACCTCCCGAGTCATCATCTAAAATAGAACTAGGTTGCTTTAGTTGTATTTTCTTTTCTTGTCCAATATGTGTTGATGGCACCGGAAAAAATAAGGAAGAACGGTACAAGGATGTGCTTATCCATTCCAGACTTCTTTCACGAGAGAAGGATTCTTCTGTAGCTGACATGGAAAGGATCCAGATGTGCCACAGCTGGGGTGTGTGCACAGCGACAGGCAGGGGAGCGCAGGCACCCTGGGGACGGTGAGGAGGGGCAGCTGCGCTGGGCACCCGTGTCAGGCCAGCCCTGCAGCCCGGCGTGTGGCCACCTCAGCCCTGCAGCTACGAAAAACCACAGACAGGTGATCCAGGGGAAGCTACTCAGATGATGGATTGATGTCCAGATACCATGGACTGTCAATAGGGCCAGAGCAGTAGTCACCTTGGAGAACACCGAAAGGGCAAAGGGTAGGTAGGAAGTATAAGAGTTTTGATATTATCTGCCTTGTTTTAAGGAATATGAAAGTCAGTAAATTATAACTTTTAATGTCGGTGTTCCCAACTGTTAAATTAACTCGGGCAGAAGGAATAATGAAATTGGAGTAAGTTGTTTCAACTGGTATAATTATTCCCTTGGTGTTAAATTTCCTGATTTTCTTGTCTTTTATGTTGTTTGATATTTAGGCATTAGAGGATTGTTGAAATCCTCAAAGCTTTTGCTACTTTGGGAGAAACTCTACTGCCTGAACTTACTTCACTTTTGGTTCCCATTCTGAGAATCACACATGAAACACAGAACCCCTGCATATTTGGTAAAAGAAAAAGAAAAGGAAAAAAGTTAAAAGTATCACCCCGTTCCTTATAAACCAGGGAATTTTATGCAAGTTTAGAGGCAACGTTACAGGCAAAAATATGAGCCAACTCCTGAGTTCTCTGTCATGGGACACCATGAGATGTGGCACAAGAACGCTGAGCAAAACGAAGTGATTATCATGTAAATCCAAACATCTTATGATGCATCACAAGATGACAGACTTCTCATGCCACCAGTATACAAGCTTTTTCTTCTAACTTCACATATGCAGACTTAATTATAGCACCAAGGGGCAGAGGAATTGATAATTAAGAAGGCTCGCTTTGATTCAGTTTTCACCAGTGACCTCAAGAAAGTTCAGCTGAATTGAATGCTTATTGATGGCCCAAAGACCTGCTGTTCTAGTTGCAGTGACAAATCTCGGCGCAGAAAGCTGCAGGTACGGTAACTCGTTTAGCAGGATCCTCTGCCCCTTCTTTTGGGTGTGCCTTTTCAGCACACTGAACGTGGGTGAGGAGCAGTCTGCACACCTCCAGCCGGGTCTGTGCACAGCAGGAGCTCTTCTGCCGTGTTTTCTCCGTGTTTCCAGCAGCATAAACCAGGATTGTCTGTCTTGAGTTTTTCTTCATATGTGGGGTCAGATGAAGACGACACAAAAAACTGACTTGATGTTAGGAAGTGAGGGTGGCAGACAATGTTGCGGGATAAGCTTTAGCCTTCTGAATGCAGATGAGCACAGGATAAACATACTCTGCTATGTACGTGTTTCTCTGGTTGCAAAAAGCAAGTGTGCACAAACATGAGAAATGGCCTGGCGGCAGAATTTAACTGCGTGGGAAGAACTGAAAACATGGGTTGTGGAGATGACACCTGGACTGGAAAGTAGCGATAAACCTTCTGCTAAGAACTGTGGAAGACAGAAGTTTGCTTTTTGCTTGCTTGCTGTACTAAACAGCAGAAAAATTTCAAATAGGCATGTTCCATCGTACTGCTGGACATTAAAGATAAACTTTATCTTAAAGATAAACTGAGGCTTTTTTTACGGGGGTGTGTGAAGTTTGACTTAGGGAGGCAATCCAGTTTGGTAACGTGTTTGCTTACTACAATACAGAAACATTGGGAACCCTGGACTGGATTCCTTTTTTACTGTGCAGTTCTGTGATTGTCGTGCTGTTTTATCTCATAAAAAGGTACTTGCCTCTGCATGTCTGGAAGATTGTAGCAGAGGCCCTCCTTAGCCACCTCTTGGAAAGCACATCAGGCTCTCATAACCAAAGTGCAAATTACTGCTTCCAATAGTCTGCATTACTGAAAAGATTAAAGATACGTGTTACTGCTGCATTTGTCCTCCAAAGATAAGGTAGCACTGGAGCATTACCCAGAAGCAGTTCTTCTGCACTAATTGAAAAAATCTTTGTTGTTAATATAGCTGGCCTTTTGTTTTCAATGTGTTTTGTGTAACCACCCTACAACTTCACAGCATTTGTAGGAAACCTTATTACTACAGGAAATCTGGATGTGTTCAGTAGGATTCTCGTAACTTATTCTTTCTGGATTGAGTGACAGTCTGCACTTCTAACTCAGCTGTACCTGTGCATTTCTGCCTCACAACATGTTGTAAAGTGATATTAAAGGCTGAGACTTGCAACTGAAGAATTCATGTTAACATCCAGTGTCATTCCAACTATAACCCAAAATCTGGTTTTAATCTCACATGTGATGAGCTAAGTAAAATTTTGCATTCTATTTTGTCAGAGCTTTGCTGGAGATTAGTAGAGGGAGGTTCCTGAAATAGCTACAGATGGACAGCGGAGCAGAGCTGGAAGGGGCCTCTGGAGGTCTCCAGCCCAGACTCCTGCTCCAGCCAGGGAGTTAGTTCAGGATGCTCTGGGCCTTGCTTCAGTCAAGTTATGAAGATGTCCAAGAATGGTGATCCCACAGTCTCTTGGGCCCAGTTCCAGTACTTAATCATGCTCATTGTATATAATTAATACACTTTTCACAATTGGAATATTCCTTGTTGCAACTTGTGACTGTTGCCTCTCATTTTTTCATCATGTGCTTCTGAGAATAGTGGCTCCATCATCTTTATTAAAAGACAACTATAGTGTGTCCAAAAAGCTTCTTTTTTTTTTTTCTTTTTTTTTTTGGTGTGTGTGTGTAAAAACTCTTAAAAGAATTCAAACCACCTTGGGGAATGATGAACAGTATCTGTTGCATCATCCCAGTCTTCATCCATGCCTAAAGGCAGTGTACTTAAAAATCTTAAACACCTTGACTTGAGAGCATACTGTGTATCACTTCCCATGATAGAAAGTAAAAAATTACTCTGCCTAGGAAGTTTTTTTTCAATACAAATATTGTTATCTCTAATCAACAGACTAAAAGAAAAGAATCTGATCATTTCTACGCATCTTCTTAATATAGTTTGGAGATTCATGTTCATTGCAATGGTGCAAAGTACTAGATTTCCAAACCTATGTGATTTAAAAATGCTTCTGTTCTTATTAACGACCCTTTTAAGCAATATTTTCTTGTGGCTGCATAAACTAAATGTAAGAGATGATAGGATTTTATTCTAACCCAAATTGCTCATAGAGAGAGGAAAGGAACTGCCTGCTGCTCGGAGAGGATGCTAGCCTACCAAAGTAGGCTGCCCTCAGACAACTGGGGATGGAAGATCTTCTTGCTGAGGGAGCAGAAGGATCTTGAGTCTCCAAAACAAACTTTTAAATTCCAGCAATGTCTGGCGGACGAGGAATGGTTGCTAACAGTCCACCCTGAGAGATGAAGTGCAGAATTTCTGCCTTGAGATAGATGCAGATTCTATAGGAGCTTCTGCGTTGTTGCTTGCTGCATCTTAGAAGAAGGGAGCTTCTCGTTGCTTCCTGCACCCAGATTACACAGAGTTTAGCTGAAAGACCCTCCTCCCCTCCTGACTCCTTGCGCAGGCTGTGACGAACCAGAGACATTCCTTTTTGGTCTCCATGGGAAGAGAAAGTTGCCAGGAGTGATTGAAGCCCACAAATTTTTCTGTGCACTTCTGGGATCCCCGCTCAGGCATCACGGATTGGGTAACAAGTTGTTGTCTTTTCCTGGCATTAATTACTTGGAATTGGTCTGTTTCTTCGTCTCCCCCAGCATATTTAATTTCCATATCTGTGTACAGTTGTTGTAGCACTGTGAGCACAGAAGAAGTAACAGCTCATGAGAGGAGCCATTACCAGCAAATCAGGAGGAAGTGTCTGAAAATGGCTGTTATGAAGGTTCTTCAGAAGAGAAACATCAAACCATCCTTACTGTCCTTTACTTTTTTGTAAAGACAAAACAAAAAGCTCTTTCATTCAATCTTGTCTTTATTTGGGTAAAACATAAAATGCCTTCTCCTCATCACCCATACATGTTTATCCATCCTGTTTGAAACACTTCTGTTTATGGCTGAAAGCAGGCAAACAAAAACATTCCCTTGATTGAAGATTAAGTGGATTTTTCTGTGCTGGCAAGTCTTGATTTTGCAAGATTGGTTTTAATTAGGTTACATTTTTCTGTCTCTCTTACTTTATGATGCTTCATGTAATAAGATTAAATTCTATTGTTATTCTTAAAATAATACTGAGTACAATTTGATTCTCTCTCCTTATATGGCAGACGACTGTTGAGTTATTGTCTGTGTAGATACCATCTGTGCAAGAAATGAAACTCAGAAAAAAAACCCAACCACAGGCCAAGAGAGTGCTGTGTGAAGACTGGTACATTTCACAATGAAAATATTTTGATGTGGCATTGTACAAAACCACAAAATATCGTCTTTTCCTTCTTCCTTCCTTCCTTTCATTCAAGAAAGGCTTGATAGAGAGCCATGAATGACATTTCTAGAAGCAGAACTAGATTCAGAGGATCTTGAGTCATACAGGAGAATCGGCTCTTTGGAGGAAATTACCACTTCTGTTCTTTGTTGTGGCCGAAAAGGCAAAGTTTAACAGTGAGAAAATGGGAAGGAATAAAAACTTGAGTAGCTGCTTTCCTTACTTTAGGATTTGACTTAGCTTTCCCATACAGCCATTCCGATTAGATACGGATATAACCTTAGCCTATCAATGTTCATTTTCTCAAAAGCACTTTAATTCTGTTTTGTTTTGTGCTTGTTCTAACGCTGTACTGCAGTGAAGCGCTATACTGCAATGGAGATGGAAAGGATTAGTCTGGAACTTCCAGTCTCTACTCAGCGTGTTTATGTGCTGTTATCTTTTTGTTAAAGTTTTGCAGAGTAGTTGTAATTTGACCTGATGAGAAGTGGAAGTGCTTTAAAAATGCTGTCAAAGTAGTCCTTTTATTTGATTAAATTCTCCATGTGGTTCGTGATTCTAGTAAATGGCAGTAGGGGAGAGACATGAAAAAAATCATGGAAGTCTTAAAAAAAATCGTAACTGTCTTTTCTTCTGGATATTTGCTGTGTAATATCAACAGGATCATTTGACAGAAGAGAATGTGTCCAATGCAAAGGAAGTGGAGAAATATGTGTTAATGGACTGATGAGTGATAACACGCAGATAATGCTGACAGAATTGTGCACTTTAAATGCAGAGAAAATATCTGCAAGAATGCAGATTCCTTATAGAATATAGCATATTAATTAGCAAGCATTTTAATACAACAAGAAGAAAAGGATAATACCAAGCAATTGTACAATTCTATGTAATAGTAACAGTAGTTTTCCCTAATCTATTTGTTATTATGCCCACTGATTCCCTGGGGATTTCAGTACAAATTAAGTTTGTGGTTCCTTTGTACATAAGATTTTTATTTTCTTTTTCATTTGAGATGTGGAATAGTAATAAATGGGTTAGATAAGTTATGAAGATAATAGGTAGATTAGAGAGAATTTTAAGTGACTGAACATAAAATAGGTAACTGTATTATTACATGAGTAATGGGTTTAATGAACTCTACCAGTCAGAGCAATATAGTGGAGAAAATGGTGGCCCTAGGTCACTCATCAATGGGTAAAACTTGGAACTAGATGAAAAGAGGACAACCTATATGAGACTGAAGGTAAAACATAGCTGTTACTAAATCTAGGAGGTAGTTCTTGATGCACTTAATGTTGTTCTATAAGCATCCTTTTGAAATCTGTGTCTCTTCTAACTTTGAAAGCATGGTTGACACAAGACCTTCCTATAGCCAGTGGAAAATCTAGCATCACATGCAAATGAGGCTGTAATTTGAGAAGTACTTCTCTAAAAGTCACCATGACAGAGATTCATATCCTTGCTGGAGAAGCTCACAGAAAGAAGCTTCTCTGTGTGTTTACCCGCTACAGCCATCCCGCTGGCAGGCGGCAAAATGCACCTCTTGGCTTCATTTCAAGTTGTGATTCATTTTAACACCAGTGATACTAGTTATGTATCAGATATAACAACCAGAAAGCAGTTCTGCTGATGTAAACACTGATTAAGTGAAATCTTTTATCTCTGGAGAAAGAATGTGTGCTGTGGACACAAACTGTGTACAACGTTCCTGGCTCCGACGGCACCCTGTAACACACCCACGCTGACCTTCACTGCTCACAGCCACAGCGGAGGAGCGTAATGGCAGGTTGATCCATTGACAGCTTTTTAAGACTGTTCGTATATGATCTTATTTTTAACAGATTTATCTCCGACTAAAGCCCCTACAGATCAAGAATGTTGATTCTTCTGGCTTTCATTATTGTGTTTCACATAACCTCAGCAGCGCTGCTGTTCATCTCAACTATTGACAATGTAAGTCTCCTTTATTCTCTTTTTCTCTCAAACATGCAGCTGTTTCGTCTTCAACTTACTTATTGAAAGCACATAACTTTGTTAGGCACACTAGTCTCCTTTTGTACCTTTTTGTAACAAAAATGCCTTGAGTAGGCATGTTGCTGGTATACGTGGGTGAGACTACACCGGAACTTGCCATACATGTTCTAAGCCCGTGTTACGCAGCTCATCTTCTCCCCTGTGAGAAACTTGGCCAGGGAGTATATTTACAACTACGACCACGCTTGCAGGGTGGAGCTGTGGGCTGGGTTCAGCTAGATATGAGGGGAAGGGCCGGGGGAAAAATCTGTCGTGCTTTTGTGTCAAGTACATGAAGTCAAATAGCTCATCATTAATGCATGGGGATAATTTCAGTCAAGGTGTGCTTTCCCTCAGAAGTGGTTGTCCAAGATTGCCAATTAAATCATTAAAGAGACACCATGAATTTATCTGTTTCCATTCAGTTGAAGCAGTTTCAGCACAAAGTTTTAGAGTAATGAATGTTGCGTCCTCTTCAAATTTCCTTTTTATTTTTGTGACTAAAAAGAATTTGCCTTCCATTATTTACATCTAGCTCTTAATTGAATTTTCCTCTTTCCAAAACAGCCCGCTAACCTGATTGGTACTTTTAACTGTGTCTTTCTTTCTCCAAGAGGTTTGCTGTATGTACAGGCTTTTAGGATTAAAAAAATTGTCTGCTGAAAGTACTTCACCGTACTCAGTGAAGCTGGTTTGAATCCCATGGTCTGGTTTCCAAGACTGTGCTCCAAGTGAAATGATGTGTTACCCACAACTTTTTATTGCAAAACTGTACAAACTCAGATGTTATCTCTCAGCCAGCTGGTTGATTTATTCCATTGAAGCAGGTCATTAATTGAGCACTAAAGCAGGTTGTCTTACCCTGCTCCTTTGAATATTTAGAAAGCCGCAACGGTGGACAATGCCACTTATTCTTGGTTCGGAGCTGCTACATACAAATCAAATTACTATAGAAATAAAGCCCCCTGCACTCTGCTTTGTGTCATTAGCAACTTTTAAACAATTATGAATTTAAACTGTATAACCACCTTCTATTAGATTTTATCATCTTCAGAGGCATTTTATAGTCATGAAAATAGCTCTGAAAGGTTTTTATAGTGCTCAGAGCTGAAAAATAATATATTGAACTTGGACGGCAAAATCCAAATGAATGGCATTCTGAGCAAGTCGTGCTTTTTCTTAAAACACACTGTTACACATATGCCTGCTGTCATAATACCGTACAGTTTTTATTGCAGTATTGTTTGCAGAGCTGCGCAGTGAGCTGTGAGGCTTCTGGAATGTCTGTTTAAGAAGCAGATGCTACCAGGAGTCATATTTAAAAGTCATATTTTTCCAGCTTTAGTCAAAACAAAGGCCTGGGTAGCTATCGGAACGGGAATGGGTTTCCTGAGGAAATGCCACTTGTGTGGAGTGCTTGCAGCATTTCCCAGGCTACCGTAAAAGTCTGCTCAGACACTGTGGTGCTAGTTTGCGATAAATGGTAAAACATCCAAAAAGAAACACCACAGGAGAATCTTAATTTGCCACTTGCCTCTTCCAGCCAGATGCCATGGTGTGCATACTGCATTCGCACACTGACAGCACAATTACATTGAGATTGATTCCATTCAGTGTCAGGAACCAGAAAACTGAAATGGCTTCGGTTTCATGGATATATCCCCTGCTATTTCCTGCAAATTAAAAAATGCTGTGCCTTTAGAGTTGTGCATTCTAAACAGGGTCAGGAAGAACAAAGCAGATCTTGTCTAGATCTTACTTAAGGAGTGAGCAATCATTGACTATCCAAAATTTCTGCCCAAACAGTGGAAAATCCCTTGTGCTTTGGGATGTTTGAGATTGCCTTTTCTGCTTTACACAGGTCTAAAATGAAAATGACATAATGAATAATGATACACCCTTTCTTCTAAAATGCCATTAGATCTTAAATTTAGTTTGAATAGTTAAGTATAACAAATGATCAGAAATTTGTTCCAGGTGAAGTATCTGATCAGGAGACACTTGGAGAAGTCAGGAGTTTTGTGGTTTTGTGTTTTTTTTTTCCCTATAACAGCCGTTTGTTTTTATTTTGCAGGCCTGGTGGGTAGGAGATAATTTTTCTACAGATGTCTGGAGAATGTGTGCCACGAACACTAGCACCTGTATGGCCATTACGGATCAATTCAGAGGTGAATGTCTCTCCCTGCCTTTGTCTCAGTTCCTTATCAGGAGATCTAGTGAAATCGCTACAAAATTTGCAGGGGCAATAATATATTTGTTCAAAAATCTGTGTGCTCTAACTACTGAGGTTTTCCAAAAACCTTAATACTGGCTTTTCATTTTGGAAAGGCAAACTGTTCCAATGGTTTCTGTAAGAGGACAACGGGGAACTGTCAGGTGCACCTGAAAGCCCAAGTGTTTGTGTTGAATAAACAAATAACTAACAATGAGTGCTAAAGATTTCTTAAAAAAATAGGTCAGGTAAAAACAGTGGAGTCATCTGAAAGTGGAGCTGATGCGATAGAATTTGCTTCAGAATTGAACTTGAACTTTCAAAGAACCTAAAAATACTGGCTGTGCAGAGAAATGGGGGAAAAGTGGAAGAAAGTCAGACCACAAGCCGAAGTTTTAACAGAGGACTTAATCTACAGCACAGCCTTACGTCCTACTTTACAAATAATGAAATTATCAAATGTTACATTTACTTTAATTCTACACTTTCAATCTTTGTGTATATTAAAGAGGTAGATGATTTGAAGAGCCATGTGCCCATAAAGTACCTTTGCTTTCCAAGCATCAGGTTGGTTTAGAGCGTATCTGTGCTGCTGTGGGAGGATCCACGTGGCACAGGCCTATCTAAGATGACAAGAATTTAACAAATTTGCATTTGATGTCTGTATTACTGTGCGGTTATTGAAGTTAGGGCCCCGGCTTAGCTAGGTTATGAGTAGCTGGGGTATGCCTGCTGTTCAGGGCCCTGCTGACCGCAGTGCAGCTGTGCCAGAGGAGCTGGCCTGTGTAGCTTGGCCATGACAATGCAGCAGTTACACAAAGCAGCTACGCGTAGTTACACCTTTATTGGTTACTTCAGCTCCTAGTTACAGCGAAGTAACTGACAGGATGACAACCCAAGGAATCTTCTGTGCCAAGTGTTGATATCCCATCTGCTTACACCCCATCGGATAGGGCTGTCTCCAGCGCTGGTGAGAGGCTCAGGTCAGCGTTCGTAAGCCATTTGGGACACCCGGCAGTTTCACTGTGGTTTTGGTATGTAGATGGTAGCAAGGGACGTGGTGTGGGAGAAACAGTCTCCTCAGCATTTTTATTTAGTTTTGCGAAAGGCTTTTAAAAGTCCTTAAGCCGCTGGCTGTATTGATAGGAAGGCAGCAGAGGAGAACCGTCCCAGACAATGGCTGCTCCACTGCTCTGCTCCTTCTGCTGAGCTCCTGCTTACAGGACATGGCCCTGACCCCCTGCTCGCGGCAGAAGTAGGCAAAGAGAGAAACTGTATTTCTAATCAAGGCTGCTTTTGTTTTTGCAGAGTATCAATCAATTCAGGCTGTTCAGGCCACCATGATCCTATCTACTATTTTCTGTTGTGTGGCATTTCTGGTTTTCATTCTCCAGCTCTTCCGTCTAAAGCAAGGAGAAAGATTTGTGCTAACCTCTATTATCCAGCTCCTGTCATGTGAGTGATTTTTCAACACTTGTGACTTTAATAATGTTTACATGAAAGTAGGAAAGGGAAGGGGAAAAGGGTTTCAAAAAGAATGAGCTGCATGAGAAATTTGTCGGGCTTTTGAGGTCGTAGCTTATCCTTCACATTTGGTTAAGCAGTGAACTGCTCCCTTCTGTACTATTTAAGCAGTTGAAATGTGGATGATATCACTGCTCAGAATAAAGTCATTTGAACTTTGAAGGGAAAGAATCTGAGATTCTGAACTGGTTGATCAAATTAAATAACTCTGTAATTGTTACAGGCAGGTACTTCCTTCATTTTTTGTTAGTCTTTAGAACTGTCCAGATGTTTAGAATCACTTTTTGTTCATTGCAAATGCCATAAATACACAACAGCATTTGAAATTTAATCCGTGCCAAAGAAACTGAAGACGTGTCCTGAAATGCTCCGACTTTAGTTTGAGGATGGAAAATGAGTGTCTGCAGAAAATGGACATCGGTGGAAGAAGCTGACAGAAGGGAGAGACAGCGAATAGTTGTTATGCATATTGATAATATTTTAAGATGCTAAAATTTACTGTTTTCTCCCTCTTCCAGGTCTGTGCGTTATGATTGCAGCTTCCATTTATACAGATAGGCACGAAGAACTACACAAGAGCAATGAATATAGGATTGAAGTTACTCAAGGCCAATACGGTTATTCCTTCGTCTTAGCCTGGATTGCGTTTGCCTTTACTCTGATCAGTGGTGTGATGTACCTAGTATTAAGGAAGCGTAAATAAATGTCAGCAGCTAGTTATGTCTGTCACTACAGTACAAAACCAAACTCCAGTAACCATTTTGTATATAATCATTTACGTGGTTTTGTAGTAAAGGTATTGTTTCTCTAAAAATGTACTGTGTCCTTGATACAAAACAGAATAAAAACCCCGGCAGGTTTACTGGACTGCCCGGCACCTACAGGTCAGGGGCTGAGCAGGACAGAGCCACGCTCTTTTTTTTACATATTTCATCGTCATAAATGGTTTTCACTTTACTGGCCACTGACAGTTTGTTCCTGGCCTCTAGCAGATTACAAACAAAGCCCGTGCAAATTAATTTGTAAGCAATATGCTAATACATTCCCGGACCAGATGTATCCCTTTGGAATGGGTTAAATGTAGGGGGAGTAAGAAACGAGGCCCAGATCACAGTGAAAAGCAAACAATTCTAAAAGCCCAAAGCTGCACTCGGTGCGTCTCTTCTGGCAGAGGACGAGTGTTCTGCTATTTATAATGTGCAGTAAGTGTCAGCAAGCTTTTATTAAAACCACTTGCTTTGCAAAAGTAAACAACTCCTTTTTGTACTCCAGCAAATGATTCTCTTGATTCTCTTTCACATTTAATTTAAGCACGCAGAGCCTTTGGCGGGAGAACTTAACAGCAAATTCACTGCACCACTTGGGACTGGAGCAGTCTGGGCAGTCAGAAATACCCCATCAGAAGTACGCCATCTGAAATAGAGTGTCACATCGTGCATAGTCTTTCTGGAAGGAAGGAAAGGGAAAAAAGAAAAAAAAAGCATTGCCTTGCCTACATCTGCAAATTTCTAAGCAAATTAGTGATGAAGCAATGTCAAATTTAGGTTTTTACAGCCAAACCCAACAGGTTTATTACACTGGGCTTTTATTATATAGTGGTTTCATGGCTAATATATCATTTACAAAAGCATTCCCTGAGTTTGCCCATTAGGAAATTGGCCTTTAAAAAATTCATTCTAAATTCCTATGTGGATTTTACTTGAACTAAACACTCCTACTAAATAAATCAGACAGCAATTACAATGCTTATGAATTCCGGGATAGTTTTTCAAGATAAAATGACTTGGTGATTTTTATTTTTCAATAATTTTATGAGATAAATCTGTACTGTAATACCAGGCTGGACTGTTCAGCACTGTAATACTGGCTTTGGCTGACAGTGATTTTGGAGCTGGGAGATCAGCGTGGAGAATGAATGAAGTGGCTTTTTATGTTTAGTCACAGCTTTGATGCTTAAATATAGATTTGACTTTGTAAAAGCACTAACCACGTATTTATTTCAGTATATTCACTACAGCTGGCCCAATACACTGACAATAAAAAAAGTAATTAGGCTTTGAATGAGGTTTTACGCTTAATGTGGAACAAATTCATTATTACAAAGTAGTGTAGCTCTCCTAAAGTCGATACTCCCTGCATTATCCATCAGCTGAGGGTCTGGCCCATTCCTTCAGAGAATTCATCCTTGATCAGTCACAAGGTAAAAGTTCAGGTGTGTAACTGTATAAGAACTGTCTCCAACATGAGTAATGGGTCGTGTAGTTCCATCTCCGTTCCTGGAACATCCTAAACTGCTTTGGCACGTACTACTTGTCTTTCGGGAGCAAAGCAAGGCCAACAAGGACAACACATTAAAAGTAATAATAATAGTAAGAAACCCAAATCAATCTGAGCAAAATGCATTCTCGCCAGTCTAGCATGATGCTAGCATTTTGTCATTTTTTTTTCTCTTAGTGGGAATGCTCTGAATTTCAAGAATTATTACCCTACTTTTTAAAAAAGTGTTTCTACAGTTTGCTGAATACATTTTAGATTCAAAACCTGAATTTTGCTAGCAAGCAGAATTTGTTTTAAATAAGCAGATGCGGGTTTAAGGTTGAAAGTAGCTAGACTATTAGCTTGGCATTTTGCTAGTTTTATTCAAAAATGAAATATTAAGGGAAATTCTTAGTCAAATATGGATTAAAACTATCTTACATCTAGAAGACAGTCCGGTAAAATCCCAAGTTAAGCTGTTACGCCACTGACTTGACAAGATGCTTCTTCATTTTCTTGTCTTGATAATGCTCGGGTCATTTATAGAGCAAATATTTAAAATAAAGATGTATATATAGATGAACACACAGCTTAATTGCACAGTAAAAGCTCTGTCCCTGTAATGAAAAGCAGAAAGCACGCACACCACGGTGTACAAACAGCAGTGTACGCATGAGACCACATAGAACAGATAGGAATGTTCTGCATACCAAGAAAATAAATGCCAGAACAGTTTGAAATAGGGTTTTAACAAGACAAATATATTTTGGATAGTCTTTCTACCTAATATGCCTTTAAAATTTACCTTTTTCTATGCTCTATATATTCTGAAACTGTACATGAAAATAAAGTTAAAACAAATTCTTGTACTGTAATAGCAAGCTCGATACATTTAGCAATCTGACGTTGTCTTTAAGCTTGGGATATATTTACACAATGTTGGATGAGAAATAGTTGAGTATTTGTGTGAACAGGTAAAATTAAATTCTTCCTGCCTGTACTAGAACCACAAGCTGGTTATTTTTGTCCTTTGTTGTCGAAGACCTTCCAGGGTGAACAGAGAAAATGTTAGTGTATGGAACATTTAAGTGTCTGGTGTCAAAAGAGAAGCTACTGAGTAATGCAAGATCCACAGATGCTGTGATCAGTAGCTACTTGTCAGGGTTTTTCTCCACCATTTGCAGCAACAGCTGCGTATTTAAGATTAGGTCGAGCGCCTTGACCATGAGAGTAAATAACGTTAGGAACGGGCCAGTGACTTTTCTATCTGCTGCAGTCCCAGCTTCAGGTTTGCACTGAGATGGTAACAACACAGATGGGCTTTTATAGATTGATCCAAAAAAAAACCCCCAACTCCCCAGAAACAATTTCGCAAACCCCATAAAACTTCTGCCTTCTAATCATAGTGAAGAAAAACGAAAAGTCCGAACTATTAAATCATTCACCAGCAGCTGTGACTCTACTTTGACATTTTCTACCCAGCAGAAACCATCTGAAAAGAAATACAGGAAACAGCCTTGGAAAACAAATCTAGAATATTTATGTCAACACACATTTTCTTTCTTAAAAATATGTATTTTTAAAATTATTCCATCCAGGACAAGAGAAAATGAAGTTCTGCACTACTTTGCCATGAGATAACTTTTTAAAAAAAAGTATTGTAGGTGATAGGAACTGTGCTGCTTAGGCATTAACTAATTACTCCAGGTACCTCAATAATTCATTTTACGTGCTTTTTAATTGTTTCAAAATAACAGAGGGACTACAGCAGTACTTTCTTAATCTTCAGCATTGCAGAAGCTTAGCTAAACAGACAAAAGAAAAGAATCCTTCCTATAATTTCTAAAAATGGGAGCAAGATGAGCCACTACCTTTCCAAACACTAAAGAGAGCTAAGATCCCTAAAATCATGCTGCTGAAATAAAGAAAATAGTGAAGCTGAAATTCTGTTAAGTTTTTCATTTCTTTCATATGTGCAATAATACGCTCTGAAGTAATAAGAGGAAAGAAAGTGAAATGTGGAAGTAAATTAGTTTTAAAAACAAGACTTCATTTTCAAGGCTGTAGAAACAAGCTTACAGAATCAACGGAATGAAGTTCATAACGGACTGTAGCAAGTCGGAAACGTAAGGAAATGAATTCCGACTGCCGTACAAATAATGCTTTGATTTGGAACTCACTGCAAGTAACAATACAGTACCTCATGGTAGAACAATCGCAGACCACTTGTTAAGGTACTATGGGTCTCCTAAAGGGTTTTTTAATGAGTTACAGATCCCATGTTACGAAACGGTCTGTAACATCCATGTATATCTTCTCATTCAATGGCACAGTCGCACTTCTTTGGGGCGATAACCTGGGATACGCAGCAAGCTATTGAAAGTGGCAAAGCCCTTATTTTGCCTGTTTTCTTCCAATGTGATGCAAAATTGTTACTAAGGTTTTCATGGAACAGATACAAGTGGCAACTGTGCAGGAAAACACACTTTGGCTCAGTTTCTGTAAGGGTCCATGACAGCGCAATCCCCTTGGGATTTTGCACACCAGCCACTTGAAGTTCCAGGATTCTGAGGAGGGTCTTTGAATTCTTCAGTGAGCTCTGGACCATGGGGGATCCTTGGCAGTGGAGGAAGATGTGGAAATTGCTGGAAAGTCTAGGCACCAAGACAAAAACAGTTGTTATTTAAACAACAGTAACAAATAAGCCAGTTACACTACTTTTCATTCATACTAATTTAGCTTCCTCTAATTATATAAACTTCTGAATTGTTACTGTCTGTATAGTTTCCAAAGTAACAGCACTGTCACAGCGTAACTGATGTTCATCTATCAATATTTGGTATCTTGCCGACATCTATTTCCTCTCTGTCCAGTAACATTTTCCCCAAAGTAGAAAATACTCCATACCCGCGAGTACCAGCAGCTTAGAACAACTTGTGTGCTGTCCAAAGGAGCCCTGAAGAGGTGCATATTGCATCTGGAGGGATGTTTGTTTAGGCTGGATTATTACTGCACTGGCTGAATTTCTAGATGGGGATTTTTTTGTGTGTTTGTTTTTTTTCCCCCCTCACTTCATAAATTTAGCCAAAAAGCCACAAACCTGTGCCTGTACCTAGTTGCTTAGTTTTAAAACAGGTGTACATTGCACAGATGAGTAAAATTTCATGTGCCTTCATGAAATTCAGTTACTATAATAAATTTCAACAGATAGGAAACAATTTTGATAATATACAAACTATACCGTGGTGCAGATTTTGGTGTATTTTACTGCTGCTACTTGGAGAAAACAGCTCGTGTTCTACTTCTCTTCAAAAAAACCCACAAAAAAGTGAAACTCTATTTCTAAAAAAGGCAATTGTGTTGCTGTCATAAATGCTAAAGTTCAGAAAACTTCATTTAAACCGAATATGAAGACATTGCTACAAAGGGTAGGAATATAATATGTGTGCACTGCTTCACAGACTCGACCTTCCTAATATATTATCAACAACAAATCAAGCAGGTTTTTCTTGAGAGGGTTTTTTTAATATTAATTTAGATATTTTTAATTATGTTTTAGTAAAATATTTTCAGCAGAAAAATCTCAATTATGCTTAATGTAACTGTATTGAAGAATTAAAAATATTTAGGAACCTAAAAGCTCATAGGGTAACAGCTAAATCCTGTCAGCAAATAATGTTTTCACACATTTTTAGCCATGACAAATTTGGAGGGGGAGGGAGGGAAAGGAAAAACACAGAGGAAAAAGAAGATAAAGGGGAAAGGAGGGCTAGAATAAGTTCTGGGGATAGGGTTTTTTATATGTTTATTTCTAAAGAGGGTATGTCCTGGCATTATTTATTTGCATACTTCTATAGAAAATGTTACACTGCTCCAATACTGTTCCGGTAGAGCCTCCTGGTGGTGAAAGAGAAGCCTGCTCCTTCAAAGCCCAACTGTTTAAACACTGTGCCTTTCCCATTTGAAAAAGTCCTTAAAAAGCCTGGCTTTCCATCAAGTTCTAAACCATCCTGCAATATGAAAATCCACAATTTAAAAATTAATAATTAATTAGGAACCCTTAGTTGAAGCACACTGGCTTTGAATTCCATTTGTTCGATAAGTATTTCTGATCTTTTTCTGTTCTGCCCGCAAACAAGGTGCAAGCTTTAAATGTTATTTTTCTACCTATCAAAAGATAGCTTTTTTCAAATCATTACTTCATATATGAATGATATTTCTCTACATGCTGTGGGTTTTTTCCCTATTGCGAGACTTGTCAGTTCCAGGCTAGGACTCTTACCTTTAGAAAACAATCCACCAAGTGAAAATTTCTTGAAACTGGAAGACTGCTTCAGTTTAGTCCAGTTAGATTATCATTAAGTGAAACTGGAACAGAATGAGTCCATCTTGAATCCTTGTAACCGCTGATTTTCATCTTGCAATCACATAGACACTAGAAGGATCATACAGATACTAGAAGGATAATTCATCCCACATAGAGTTAGCAGCAAATTTCTTCCACTAACTGAAGAGCTTTCAATTTTCTCTCAAAGCTATACACCTGTTATCAAAACTGGGAAAACAACTGAATAGCACAGTACCGATGGGGCAGTTTACAAAAATGATAATTAATTTCAATTAATACAGTAATTGTCAAACAGATTTCATAACACATTCCTTCAAATCAATTTTCACATCACTGGATTTAACAATTATTCTAATAAAAAACCCCAGTAGTAATTACAAAAAATCAGGACTCAATTTTAAGGTTAGCACAAACACAAACCCCCCAAACACTAGGCCTAGCTCCACCAGAACTATTTATCTGATACACGTTCATTGCAAGAATAAGAATCTAGTTAAGTACCTGCAAACAAGTGTAGAGGAAGACACCAAATTTTTTCTTTTCCCTTGCATTTAGATGCAACTTAGATTACAGGAGCTAAGGAGTATTTAAACAACTTTTATTTGTCCAGACTAGGAACATACAACAGAAGTTCTTCAAACACGCCTGCAAAGAAGGGCAGTTATAGAGATTGCAAATATTTCCTCTTCATCCTAAAGCCATTGTTAACCTGTGTAACTAGACATCACCACCCACACATCCGCTATTCCTAAAATGGCTCAGGATCCCCCCACCCTGGTTAGCATTTGTTCTTCAAGTGTTTTCCAATTCAGATTGATCAGCAAAACCACTCTATAAACGTAGTAAAGAACACATGAAATATCAAGTGAATTCTTATAATTATGACTTCATCCTTACTGATTTGTTTCTCTAAATTGTCCCTGACACAAATTAAAATGCATAATTATCTTTGAGGAGGAAAGCTCATAGACAGAATTTCGAGATTAAGCCAGGTCCAAGGGAAAAACAAACAAAACAAAGGGAAAAAGGAACACAGTGATATTTATGTGAAACTCATTAAGCAAAAATCAAATTCAAAACTTGACATACTTGACAAAGACTGTGGCTTTACATTACTCCCAACAAGTCCACCTAATAATATGTGGTTTTGTAACATTTTAACATTCCATTTTCATAGAGTAAAATTTAACTTTACCCTTTTGTAGCAGTCAGTGTAAGAAAACTCAATGCCAGACCATACAGAAGGCAAAGGTAATATTTTATTTATCTTCCTGCAGAAGGTGACTCTGCCCACTTGCACTCACATAAACACATCTGCTGAGATATGAATCTAAACAGTCCAGTTGGGATTACTTGTGTGCAACAACAGATGAAGGAACATCAGCGATCATATCCTCAGTGTATCTCCTGGACTCCTTTTGCTGCTAACAGCGAACTGGTCTTTTATACCCTTTTAAAAATCAAAAGTTAATGTCATCTTTTGCTTCTGTATCTTATTTCACTCTTTGTAAATCTTCAACAAAACTGCTTAGTCAGTTTTACTGTCTCCCCTTTTCCTTTTCTAGGTTTCCTATGGCTCTACTTGTTGTCTTCCTGTCATTTTTATGAAGCCATTTCTCTTACGGCTTCAGTTTGTTCTTTGTCTTCCTGCTCTCTGGGCGCTGAATGCCATTGCACACATACATGCGTACACAGAGGTGGAGGGCCAGGAAATGCTAAGTTCTGCTAACAACCCATGCTATCTTTTGACCCCTTTTGTTTCTTTCTCTCTCTTGCTCTTTCTTCTGGTACTTTTGCACACACAGATTTCTATTCATGTTTCTTTCATACCAATCTTGATACCTCTATAAAATACTTTTATAAAGTTCTGTAATCTGATTCTCCCAAACCTCTAGAATGCTCTCTCTTACCTCAACATGAACTTCTGAGGAACTAAGAAAGCAACGGCACTTTTTAGTATGAGTAAGACACATCTGGGTGGTTGCTATCATTCTGAGAACAAGTCCCCACTTAGCTGGATGAAGGAGTCTCTTGTGTTTGTATTCAATGCTGTCCTTTACAAGCACATGGTGTGACTAGCTTTATTACCAAGCAGTTAACCAGACTGTTCTGTGTAACAGCTTGTTTTAGTGACCAAGTATAAATTGGTAACTTTTCCTTGTAGGAGTAAGGGTTGTGACAGCAAGAGACAGAATCTGCAGGCAGTAAACACGTCCCTTATGAGAAGACAAATTCTTTAAATACTGCCTTTTAAATAATATCTACTGCTCCTTCCTCCTCATGCTGTTTCCCTGCTTCAGCATGGGGTCCCTCTCATGGGATACAGCCCTTCACAAACTGCTCCAACATGGATCCTCTCCATGTACAGTCCATGAGGAACAGATTGCTCCAGCATGTGTTGCCCTTGGACCACAGGTCCTGCCACAAAACCTGCTCCTGCCTGAGCTCCTCTCCATGGCTAACAGCTCCAGCTGTGGGCTCTCCATGGGGTGCAGCTTCCTTCAGGACATATCCACCAGCTCCAGGGTGAGGTCCTCCTTGACTCCAGTGTGGATACCTGCTCTGACATGGTCCTCCATAGGCTGCAGGGAATCTCTGCTGTGGCTCTTGGAGCACCTCCTCCCTTTCCTTACTCACTGACCTTGGTGTCCGCAGGGATTTTCCTCTCACATTTTTCTCACTCCTCCCTCTTAAAGCTGCTGTGCAGCATTTTTTACCCTTTCTAAAATATTTTATTGCAAAGGCACCACCAGAATTACTGATTGGCTCAGCTTTGGCCAGTGGAAGGTCTGTTTTGGAGCTGGCTAGAAATGGCTCTGTCCAACATGATCCAACTGACTCATCTGATCCAACTCCAAATCTGTTCTAACAGAAGCCACCCCACACTACCAAAACCTTGTCAGGTAAACTAAATACAGAAATAGATACAGTTTGATGATTGCACAGAATTCTCTCATCCCTAGTTACCTACATTAAGTTACACAGTTACATCTCAGGCATTAAGTTTAGGGAGATACTGAAAAGTAAATGAAAATATTTTTCTCTTTTACCTTTGCTACAGTTGTGGTTTTCTTCTTCTGTTAGTTTGATCACTTTGCGTTTTCTTTCCTTCATTTCACTCTGATGAAAAATATAGAATTTCATTGGAAGGCTCCTCTGTTATCTCCAAGACTACTTAACAATTAGCAGAACGGAACACTATCTGTTAACTTAGGTTTCTTACAACGAAATAAAATTGATGTAAAAATGCAAAGTTATGGAACCAGTCATATTATATATCCAGAAATTCAATGGTTTTGTAGCAGTTTTTTAACAAATTTACACCAACAAAGTTTTATCTACTCCCCGCACCCATCGAAAAAACCCCAACATTAACTTTTTCCCATTGACTGAGCTGCTGTCACCAATATAACTGAACTGGCTTAATACACTGGGAAGAAAGAGGTTATGAAAATCACTCCAGTCCCAACACGATCTCTACATTTTCTGAGGATGTATAGATTACCATGATAAAAGACATGCTCCTCAGGATTTGGATTTTTGCAATTATCTATGATTATTTTCCCCAAGCAATCAAAAAATTTCAAAAACGGAGTACTCCTCAAAAAGCCTTCTCAACACGTACTAACACAAATGTGTCCTTTCAAATGGGAAAGCATTAGCTTAGTTTTGTTTAAGGGATCAAAAAGCAAGCTTGACTGAGCTGTCGATGCTGGGAGAGATAGACCTAATTTTTCTTTAAATATTCACCTTCTACCAAAAATGAAGAAAAATGAAGCTGAATAAGTGCTTAAAAAACTAACACAGTTCAAGACTGACCAACAGCTCAACTTTCCGTGCCCTGCAATTTAACTGTTTCTGTAGCTTCCATGCAATACAATCATCCAGGAGACAAGGTCTCCATTTCCAAAGGAAAAGCAGCATGGCATGTCAACACCACTTTTCATTTCATTCTTTTCCCTATAAATTCACCTTTAAGAAGGTGATAGAACAATAATAAAAGCAAGAGGTATGACAGTCCATATACCTACATTCTGTGTTCATATGTTTGACCCAAATCTAAGCACCTATAACAGTAAATCAAAAGCCAGGATATTGAAGCAGTCTATGTAGTCAACGATTGGCTTTATTTGAAGAAAACATGAAAAATATACTAAGTTTATTTTTTTTTTTTACCTGAACTGTTGCTGATATTTCTGCTTGAGTAGACATTTGGTTATTTGGAATAGCTGTAACACAATTTTCACAGAAGTTTAAAATACGTAACTGTGTTTTATCTAAAAGTCTTAATTTACACTGTGACAATAATACGTTTTAATCCTTGTTAGAACAGCAGAATATTATCAATCCCCCCTCTCAAAACACATGGGACATTAATCTTATGGGAATGACAGACTCACCAAGAACGCTCAGTATTGCCTCTGTCGAAGAAGCAACTATCTAGCAAATCAGCCCAGAATAGTCTTAGAGCTGTTCTAACTATCGAAGACCTCTCTGTAAGGAAGCAGTGTGGGAAAGTGCACATTCTGAGATCCTATTCAAGATTTTGTGGGCTAGCATTTCTCTAGAAGTTTTTTCCCCAGAAAATTAGTCCAAATACATGGGTGGAGAGGGCAAAGAGCCTACTGCGTACTGCTTTTGATTAACGGGAGATAGTTGTTTCCTTTAAGCAGCAACCGCGATCAGAATGAGGAAAGATCTGCTTAGAATCTCACTTTGCCACTACATTATTTATATGACAGAGTCAAGCTTGGTAAAGAAATGTAGTGCTTCTGCTGTTTTAAAATATCTATTAAGTTACAATAATTTGATTTCTAAAAAATTATATTAA